>SIJG01000003.1:1105408-1192197 GCA_023374025.1 Heterodera schachtii
CTCTTCGTGCTTGAGACAGACACACGCTTTCATTTATACATCATAATCATTTGCATTTTTTTTGAAAATGTTTTTCATTTTTACATCCAATGTAAAATCCATCGCGTTAAAGGAACAAAAACAGTTTATATGGTTCGTCATGAAATTTTGCACCATTAAATTGTTTTATTTTCCAAAGGAATGTTGTTTTGTTTTATATTTTACATTGTAATAATTTTAGGTTTTATTTTATTGAAATTTATTTTTAAATTCCAATTCATTAATTATAGAATATAATTTCTATTTTGAATTTATTTATTTTTTGTTTGTTCTTTAGGTCAACGACTAATAAATATACTTGTTTACTTTTTTTGATTTTATTTTTATTTATCCTATATTAGAAGTTTCAGTTTAAATTTTTATAAAGCTTTTCTATTAATCCTGGAAAGTGATTTGAAATATTAATCTTTAAAACAGAGGAAACCGATGTGGATTTTTATGCTTTGTAAGATAAGCCAAATTATAGCGCTTTCTGCATATTTCGCACTGATTTAATGTACTTAAAAAATATATTTTTTAATTTTCATTTCATTTTAATCTTTGCATGGGTCTCAATGAGCGTACATAAATTGCCTTTCATTTTGAAGCACTTTTGGCATATGGGGCATTTAAAAGGTTTTCTCAAGGGAAAAATTGTACATTAAATATATTATTATCAATAATATATTTTTTTAGTGTTCGCAATTGAATGTTCATAGTCTGAAATATTTTTTTAGAATATTAATTCATCAAATTACCTTGCATTATATCGCTAAGAAAGAATTTGGTCATTTTTTGAACAAAATCTTTTAACAAATCAGAAGTTTACAAAATTTACCCGTCGCCTGTCGGCGCTATCTTTTTAAAGTATAAGCACTTTTTATAAAAACAATTAATATAAAAATTTCATATTCAAAATGCAATTATTTATTCATAAATTTGAAATTGGTAATTTTCTCGATAAATTTTTCACTTTTTAACAGTCTATATTTTTAATATTTACCATAGAAACATTAACTTTTTATAAAGTTTGCAAAAGTTTTTTTGTGTGTTGAAATTTTTTAAACAAAATTCAAAATTTTTTTCTATTATTTAAATTTGTTTTGTTATTTTCCTTCCTTTTTAAAATCTTTTTTTTTCTATTCATCGCTACTCAATTTACTTTTTTTTTACAAGTTTCAGGTCAAAATTAGACTTTCGATTTACACATTTTTCTATCATTTCTGGAATTACTATTCTTTAGGTAATGTTTTTATAGTGGATATTATCGAAATTTTTTTAGTACTTTTCGTGTCATTTTGAATGTAGTAATAATTTATATTTTAATATTTGAAATTTAGTTCAATGTATTAATTTAAGGATGCTTTTAAAATGATTAAATTTTCTAATTTTATAAAAAATAGTAATTGATTATGTAAAAAATTCAAATATTTTCTCTTGTTGAAATTGGTCGACTTGTTCGTTTTAAGACCTTTGTAAAAAACCTTTTGTGTTCGTAATATAACTTGGACTAATAAATTAACAGACAAATGCAATATTTGAATTCATTTTAAACTCATTGTAAGTGTAAGAAAAATTATTTGACAAATGCTCATATTTTTCATAATTATTCATTAATGTTATTGTAAATATTATTTTCATTTGATAAAAATTTTTGATCACCACTATTCAAAGAATATTAAAACCTCAATTATGACTTTGAAATAACAGTAATTTCGAATTTTGTTGTTTCAATTTTGAAAAAAAGTTTAAATTATTTATTTAATTCTGGTTTTCAATTGGATTTAATATATTCGAGGACAATGAGACTTGGGTTTAAAATAGAAGATAAAACTTAAAATGAAGAGCTTATAAATGCTATAATTATTTGTTTTTAAAACTTGCAGTGGAACTTATTGAATGGACGCTCTATTAGCAATTAAATTATTACAAAAATTTTTCTAGATTTATGGGATTATTATGAATAGTTATTGTAAGTACTTATAACAAAAAATTAGTCCGATAAAATATAATATGCCGAGCCCTTTAGTCATTGGCATTTTTATTTTATTTATCGATGACCATATCTGACACATTTTGAATACCCTTCATTCTCATGATATTAAAGCTGCCGCAAAAATCAAGGCTCATTGTTGTAAATAGATATCTGCTTTTTGTTGCTGATATAAATCCATTATAGCTCGGCTTTAGTTTCTTCTATTATTTCTGAGGAAAATAAAATTAAATTAGAAATAGCAATTGATCATTGTTATGAGTGAGATAAGTCTGAATTTTTAAATTATGCGGAAGATTTTCGAGTATTTTCTCGAGAAAACAATTAAAAGGTAAACAAATTTGCACATTTATCAGGCTATAATTGAAACATTAGGCGAATAAGTTTGAACAGCGAAAATTCAAGGAGGACTGGAATTTATTTTTAGTCATTCTTTTGTCTTCCAAATGAAATTTGATGAATAGCAAGTTATATATAAAAGCAACTTTTTTGCAATTATGTCTTTATATTCGAGGACAATGAGACTTGGGTTTAAAATAGAAGATAAAACTTAAAATGAAGAGCTTATAAATGCTATAATTATTTGTTTTTAAAACTTGCAGTGGAACTTTATTGAATGGACGCTCTATTAGCAATTAAATTATTACAAAAAATTTTCTAGATTTATGGGATTATTATGAATAGTTATTGTAAGTACTTATAACAAAAAATTAGTCCGATAAAATATAATATGCCGCGCCCTTTAGTCATTGGCATTTTTATTTTATTTATCGATGACCATATCTGACACATTTTGAATGCCCTTCATTCTCATGATATTAAAGCTGCCGCAAAAATCAAGGCTCATTGTTGTAATAGATATCTGCTTTTTGTTGCTGATATAAATCCATTATAGCTCGACTTTAGTTTCTTCTATTATTTCTGAGGAAAACAAAATTAAATTAGAAATAGCAATTGATCATTGTTATGAGTGAGATAAGTCTGAATTTTTAAATTATGCGTAAGATTTTCGAGTATTTTCTCGAGAAAACAATTAAAAGGTAAACAAATTTGCACATTTATCAGGCTATAATTGAAACATTAGGCGAATAAGTTTGAACAGCGAAAATTCAAGGAGGACTGGAATTTATTTTTAGTCATTTTTTTGTCTTCCATTATTGAATTTGATGAATAGCAAGTTATATTTAAAAGCAACTTTTTTGCAATTATGTCTTTATATTCGAGGACAATGAGACTTGGGTTTAAAATAGAAGATAAAACTTAAAATGAAGAGCTTATAAATGCTATAATTATTTGTTTTTAAAACTTGCAGTGGAACTTTATTGAATGGACGCTCTATTAGCAATTAAATTATTACAAACAAATATTTATCTGTTGCTTGTGATAGCTTGAAAAAAGGAATCAACGCGAGCCACTGGCAATTCCTTGGAAATGCTTATGCAAAGCAAAAAATAAAAATTTGGCGTTTGTTCCAACGCCAACGTTTGGTATTTTATTTTTCTATAATAAATATTAAAACAAATTTTTCTCTCTTGTTCTTTATATTCCTTTATCCTCTTCTTTCTTTGTCTCCCTCACTCATTCTCTTCTTTCTTGCACGCCTTCAATTTTCTTCTCTCCTATTCTCATTCTTTCTTCTCTTTATTCTCTCTCTCTGTTTTCTCTTCCTCCCTCCCTCTATCTCTTTCTTTCTCTCTCTCTCCTCCCTCTCTTTTTCTTTCTATATCTCTTCTCTCTGTCTCTCTCTCTCCTTCCCTCTCTTTCTTTTTCTTAAGCGTTGCAAATTATGGGTTCAAAATATTGAAGTCGAATAACCTTTTATTAGTGCAATAAAAATCCGAAAAATTTGCTGATTAAAAAAATCAATTGCCCCTCCATGACTAGAGCATCCCATCAAGGTGCTATGAAAATACAAAGTGCAAAAAATCACATGCCCCCGATTTATTATTTCCCTCGTCATTTTCATCACTGTTTTTGGCAGTGTCTGCTCTCTTCGTGCTTGAGACAGACACACGCTTTCATTGATACATCATAATCATTTGCATTTTTTTTGAAAATGTTTTTCATTTTTACATCCAATGTAAAATCCATCGCGTTAAAGGAACAAAAACAGTTTATATGGTTCGTCATGAAATTTTGCACCATTAAATTGTTTTATTTTCCAAAGGAATGTTGTTTTGTTTTATATTTTACATTGTAATAATTTTAGGTTTTATTTTATTGAAATTTATTTTTAAATTCCAATTCATTAATTATAGAATATAATTTCTATTTTGAATTTATTTATTTTTTGTTTGTTCTTTAGGTCAACGACATACTTGTTTACTTTTTTTGATTTTATTTTTATTTATCCTATATTAGAAGTTTCAGTTTAAATTTTTATAAAGCTTTTCTATTAATCCTGGAAAGTGATTTGAAATATTAATCTTTAAAACAGAGGAAACCGATGTGGATTTTTTATGCTTTGTAAGATAAGCCAAATTATAGCGCTTTCTGCATATTTCGCACTGATTTAATGTACTTAAAAAATATATTTTTTAATTTTCATTTCATTTTAATCTTTGCATGGGTCTCAATGAGCGTACATAAATTGCCTTTCATTTTGAAGCACTTTTGGCATATGGGGCATTTAAAAGGTTTTCTCAAGGGAAAAATTGTACATTAAATATATTATTATCAATAATATATTTTTTTAGTGTTCGCAATTGAATGTTCATAGTCTGAAATATTTTTTTAGAATATTAATTCATCAAATTACCTTGCATTATATCGCTAAGAAAGAATTTGGTCATTTTTTGAACAAAATCTTTTAACAAATCAGAAGTTTACAAAATTTACCCGTCGCCTGTCGGCACTATCTTTTTAAAGTATAAGCACTTTTTATAAAAACAATTAATATAAAAATTTCATATTCAAAATGCAATTATTTATTCATAAATTTGAAATTGGTAATTTTCTCGATAAATTTTTCACTTTTTAACAGTCTATATTTTTAATATTTACCATAGAAACATTAACTTTTTATAAAGTTTGCAAAAGTTTTTTTGTGTGTTGAAATTTTTTAAACAAAATTCAAATTTTTTTTCTATTATTTAAATTTGTTTTGTTATTTTCCTTCCTTTTTAAAATCTTTTTTTTTTTCTATTCATCGCTACTCAATTTACTTTTTTTTTACAAGTTTCAGGTCAAAATTAGACTTTCGATTTACACATTTTTCTATCATTTCTGGAATTACTATTCTTTAGGTAATGTTTTTATAGTGGATATTATCGAAATTTTTTTAGTACTTTTCGTGTCATTTTGAATGTAGTAATAATTTATATTTTAATATTTGAAATTTAGTTCAATGTATTAATTTAAGGATGCTTTTAAAATGATTAAATTTTCTAATTTTATAAAAAATAGTAATTGATTATGTAAAAAATTCAAATATTTTCTCTTGTTGAAATTGGTCGACTTGTTCGTTTTAAGACCTTTGTAAAAAACCTTTTGTGTTCGTAATATAACTTGGACTAATAAATTAACAGACAAATGCAATATTTGAATTCATTTTAAACTCATTGTAAGTGTAAGAAAAATTATTTGACAAATGCTCATATTTTTCATAATTATTCATTAATGTTATTTTAAATATTATTTTCATTTGATAAAAATTTTTGATCACCACTATTCAAAGAATATTAAAACCTCAATTATGACTTTGAAATAACAGTAATTTCGAATTTTGTTGTTTCAATTTTGAAAAAAAGTTTAAATTAATTATTTAATTCTGGTTTTCAATTGGATTTAATATATTCGAGGACAATGAGACTTGGGTTTAAAATAGAAGATAAAACTTAAAATGAAGAGCTTATAAATGCTATAATTATTTGTTTTTAAAACTTGCAGTGGAACTTTATTGAATGGACGCTCTATTAGCAATTAAATTATTACAAAAATTTTTCTAGATTTATGGGATTATTATGAATAGTTATTGTAAGTACTTATAACAAAAAATTAGTCCGATAAAATATAATATGCCGAGCCCTTTAGTCATTGGCATTTTTATTTTATTTATCGATGACCATATCTGACACATTTTGAATACCCTTCATTCTCATATATTAAAGCTGCCGCAAAGTTCAAGGCTCATTGTTGTAAATAGATATCTGCTTTTTGTTGCTGATATAAATCCATTATAGCTCGGCTTTAGTTTCTTCTATTATTTCTGAGGAAAATAAAATTAAAAAAGAAATAGCAATTGATCATTGTTATGAGTGAGATAAGTCTGAATTTTTAATTTATGCGGAAGATTTTCGAGTATTTTCTCGAGAAAACAATTAAAAGGTAAACAAATTTGCACATTTATCAGGCTATAATTGAAACATTAGGCGAATAAGTTTGAACAGCGAAAATTCAAGGAGGACTGGAATTTATTTTTAGTCATTTTTTTGTCTTCCATTATTGAATTTGATGAATAGCAAGTTATATTTAAACGCAACTTTTTTGCAATTATGTCTTTATATTCGAGGACAATTGGACTTGGGTTTAAAATAGAAGATAAGACTTAAAATTAAGAGCTTATAAATGTTATAATTATTTGTTTTTAAAACTTGCAGTGGAACTTTATTGAATGGACGCTCTATTAGCAATTAAGTTATTACAAAAATTTTTCTAGATTTATGGGATTATTATGAATAGTTATTGTAAATTGACACATTTTGAATACCCTTCATTCTCATGATATTAAAGCTGCCGCAAAAATCAAGGCTCATTGTTGTAAATAGATATCGGCTTTTTGTTGCTGATATAAATCCATTATAGCTCGGCTTTAGTTTCTTCTATTATTTCTGAGG
The DNA here is from genome assembly GCA_023374025.1 of Heterodera schachtii. NCBI lineage: Eukaryota > Metazoa > Nematoda > Chromadorea > Rhabditida > Heteroderidae > Heterodera > Heterodera schachtii. The sequence goes on from SIJG01000003.1 coordinate 1,112,255, forward strand.
AAAATAAAATTAAATTAGAAATAGCAATTGATCATTGTTATGAGTGAGATAAGTCTGAATTTTTAAATTATGCGGAAGATTTTCGAGTATTTTCTCGAGAAAACAATTAAAAGGTAAACAAATTTGCACATTTATCAGGCTATAATTGAAACATTAGGCGAATAAGTTTGAACAGCGAAAATTCAAGGAGGACTGGAATTTATTTTTAGTCATTCTTTTGTCTTCCAAATGAAATTTGATGAATAGCAAGTTATATATAAAAGCAACTTTTTTGCAATTATGTCTTTATATTCGAGGACAATGAGACTTGGGTTTAAAATAGAAGATAAAACTTAAAATGAAGAGCTTATAAATGCTATAATTATTTGTTTTTAAAACTTGCAGTGGAACTTTATTGAATGGACGCTCTATTAGCAATTAAATTATTACAAAAATTTTTCTAGATTTATGGATTATTATGAATAGTTATTGTAAGTACTTATAACAAAAAATTAGTCCGATAAAATATTGCCGCGCCCTTTAGTCATTGGCATTTTTATTTTATTTATCGATGACCATATCTGACACATTTTGAATACCCTTCATTCTCATGATATTAAAGCTGCCGCAAAGTTCAAGGCTCATTGTTGTAAATAGATATCTGCTTTTTGTTGCTGATATAAATCCATTATAGCTCGGCTTTAGTTTCTTCTATTATTTCTGAGGAAAATAAAATTAAAAAAGAAATAGCAATTGATCATTGTTATGAGTGAGATAAGTCTGAATTTTTAATTTATGCGGAAGATTTTCGAGTATTTTCTCGAGAAAACAATTAAAAGGTAAACAAATTTGCACATTTATCAGGCTATAATTGAAACATTAGGCGAATAAGTTTGAACAGCGAAAATTCAAGGAGGACTGGAATTTATTTTTAGTCATTTTTTTGTCTTCCATTATTGAATTTGATGAATAGCAAGTTATATTTAAACGCAACTTTTTTGCAATTATGTCTTTATATTCGAGGACAATTGGACTTGGGTTTAAAATAGAAGATAAGACTTAAAATTAAGAGCTTATAAATGTTATAATTATTTGTTTTTAAAACTTGCAGTGGAACTTTATTGAATGGACGCTCTATTAGCAATTAAGTTATTACAAAAATTTTTCTAGATTTATGGGATTATTATGAATAGTTATTGTAAATTGACACATTTTGAATACCCTTCATTCTCATGATATTAAAGCTGCCGCAAAAATCAAGGCTCATTGTTGTAAATAGATATCGGCTTTTTGTTGCTGATATAAATCCATTATAGCTCGGCTTTAGTTTCTTCTATTATTTCTGAGGAAAATAAAATTAAATTAGAAATAGCAATTGATCATTGTTATGAGTGAGATAAGTCTGAATTTTTAAATTATGCGGAAGATTTTCGAGTATTTTCTCGAGAAAACAATTAAAAGGTAAACAAATTTGCACATTTATCAGGCTATAATTGAAACATTAGGCGAATAAGTTTGAACAGCGAAAATTCAAGGAGGACTGGAATTTATTTTTAGTCATTTTTTTGTCTTCCATTATTGAATTTGATGAATAGCAAGTTATATTTAAAAGCAACTTTATTGCAATTATGTCTTTATATTCGAGGACAATGAGACTTGGGTTTAAAATAGAAGATAAAACTTAAAATGAAGAGCTTATAAATGCTATAATTATTTGTTTTTAAAACTTGCAGTGGAACTTTATTGAATGGACGCTCTATTAGCAATTAAATTATTACAAAAATTTTTCTAGATTTATGGGATTATTATGAATAGTTATTGTAAGTACTTATAACAAAAAATTAGTCCGATAAAATATAATATGCCGAGCCCTTTAGTCATTGGCATTTTTATTTTATTTATCGATGACCATATCGGACACATTTTGAATACCCTTCATTCTCATGATATTAAAGCTGCCGCAAAAATCAAGACTCATTGTTGTAAATAGATATCTGCTTTTTGTTGCTGATATAAATCCATTATAGCTCGGCTTTAGTTTCTTCTATTATTTCTGAGGAAAATAAAATTAAATTAGAAATAGCAATTGATCATTGTTATGAGTGAGATAAGTCTGAATTTTTAAATTATGCGGAAGATTTTCGAGTATTTTCTCGAGAAAACAATTAAAAGGTAAACAAATTTGCACATTTATCAGGCTATAATTGAAACATTAGGCGAATAAGTTTGAACAGCGAAAATTCAAGGAGGACTGGAATTTATTTTTAGTCATTTTTTTGTCTTCCATTATTGAATTTGATGAATAGCAAGTTATATTTAAAAGCAACTTTTTTGCAATTATGTCTTTATATTCGAGGACAATGAGACTTGGGTTTAAAATAGAAGATAAAACTTAAAATGAAGAGCTTATAAATGCTATAATTATTTGTTTTTAAAACTTGCAGTGGAACTTTATTGAATGGACGCTCTATTAGCAATTAAATTATTACAAAAATTTTTCTAGATTTATGGGATTATTATGAATAGTTATTGTAAGTACTTATAACAAAAAACTAGTCCGATAAAATATAATATGCCGAGCCCTTTAGTCATTGGCATTTTTATTTTATTTATCGATGACCATATCGGACACATTTTGAATACCCTTCATTCTCATGATATTAAAGCTGCCGCAAAAATCAAGGCTCATTGTTGTAAATAGATATCTGCTTTTTGTTGCTGATATAAATCCATTATAGCTCGGCTTTAGTTTCTTCTATTATTTCTGAGGAAAATAAAATTAAATTAGAAATAGCAATTGATCATTGTTATGAGTGAGATAAGTCTGAATTTTTAAATTATGCGGAAGATTTTCGAGTATTTTCTCGAGAAAACAATTAAAAGGTAAACAAATTTGCACATTTATCAGGCTATAATTGAAACATTAGGCGAATAAGTTTGAACAGCGAAAATTCAAGGAGGACTGGAATTTATTTTTAGTCATTTTTTTGTCTTCCATTATTGAATTTGATGAATAGCAAGTTATATTTAAAAGCAACTTTTTTGCAATTATGTCTTTATATTCGAGGACAATGAGACTTGGGTTTAAAATAGAAGATAAAACTTAAAATGAAGAGCTTATAAATGCTATAATTATTTGTTTTTAAAACTTGCAGTGGAACTTTATTGAATGGACGCTCTATTAGCAATTAAATTATTACAAAAAATTTTTCTAGATTTATGGGATTATTATGAATATTTATTGTAAGTACTTATAACAAAAAATTAGTCCGATAAAATATAATATGCCGAGCCCTTTAGTCATTGGCATTTTTATTTTATTTATCGATGACCATGTCTGACACATTTTGAATACCCTTCATTCTCATGATATTAAAGCTGCCGCAAAAATCAAGGCTCATTGTTGTAAATAGATATCTGCTTTTTGTTGCTGATATAAATCCATTATAGCTCGGCTTTAGTTTCTTCTATTATTTCTGAGGAAAATAAAATTAAATTAGAAATAGCAATTGATCATTGTTATGAGTGAGATAAGTCTGAATTTTTAAATTATGCGGAAGATTTTCGAGTATTTTCTCGAGAAAACAATTAAAAGGTAAACAAATTTGCACATTTATCAGGCTATAATTGAAACATTAGGCGAATAAGTTTGAACAGCGAAAATTCAAGGAGGACTGGAATTTATTTTTAGTCATTTTTTTGTCTTCCATTATTGAATTTGATGAATAGCAAGTTATATTTAAAAGCAACTTTTTTGCAATTATGTCTTTATATTCGAGGACAATGAGACTTGGGTTTAAAATAGAAGATAAAACTTAAAATGAAGAGCTTATAAATGCTATAATTATTTGTTTTTAAAACTTGCAGTGGAACTTTATTGAATGGACGCTCTATTAGCAATTAAATTATTACAAAAAATTTTTCTAGATTTATGGGATTATTATGAATATTTATTGTAAGTACTTATAACAAAAAATTAGTCCGATAAAATATAATATGCCGAGCCCTTTAGTCATTGGCATTTTTATTTTATTTATCGATGACCATGTCTGACACATTTTGAATACCCTTCATTCTCATGATATTAAAGCTGCCGCAAAAATCAAGGCTCATTGTTGTAAATAGATATCTGCTTTTTGTTGCTGATATAAATCCATTATAGCTCGGCTTTAGTTTCTTCTATTATTTCTGAGGAAAATAAAATTAAATTAGAAATAGCAATTGATCATTGTTATGAGTGAGATAAGTCTGAATTTTTAAATTATGCGGAAGATTTTCGAGTATTTTCTCGGGAAAACAATTAAAAGGTAAACAAATTTGCACATTTATCAGGCTATAATTGAAACATTAGGCGAATAAGTTTGAACAGCGAAAATTCAAGAGGACTGGAATTTATTTTTAGTCATTCTTTTGTCTTCCATTATGAAATTTGATGAATAGCAAGTTATAGTTAAAACAACTTTTTTGCAATTATGTCTTATATTCGAGGACAATGAGACTTGGGTTTAAAATAGAAAATAAAACTTAAAATGAAGAGCTTATAAATGCTATAATTATTTGTTTTTAAAACTTGCAGTGGAACTTTATTGAATGGACGCTCTATTAGCAATTAAATTATTACAAAAATTTTCATTGTTGTAAATAGATATCTGCTTTTTGTTGCTGATATAAATCCATTATAGCTCGGCTTTAGTTACTACAATAACAGAGTACTTTAATTATCGATTGATTTCCACCCCAAGCCTATCGGCTTCTTTTGGGGCGAGAGAGTGCACCGTCTAACCTCTCCAGCGACGAGAGAGTGCACCGTCTAACCTCTCCAGCGACGAGAGAGTGCACCGTCTAACCCGCCAGCAGAGCCCGTGCCTATTGGGCTGTCCCGGTGATGGCCGAGATCTCAAGATCTCGACCATCACCGGGACCGAGATCCCGGTCACTGTCGAGTGGTGCGCGAGAATTTAAGGCGAAAATTTAAAAACTGAAGGGGACTCGAACCTGGTAGAGGCGAATCCTGACACGCTAACCATTCGGCCAACTAGTCGTTGGAGAAAAAAGAGTAAATGTTGTATACGTGATGTTAAAAGGGGGGGGGGCACTAGGGGGGATCCACAGCTGCGTTGTCCGCCCGCTCGGCGGGAGGGAGTCCGCAGCTGCGTTGGGAGGGGGTCCGTCGTTGTTTTAGGTGCCTGCCCTCTCGGCGGGAGGGGGTCCGTCGTTGTTGGAGGTGCCCGTCCTCTCGGCGGGAGGGAGTCCGCAGCTGCGTTGGGAGGGGGTCCGTCGTTGTTGGAGGTGCCTGCCCTCTCGGCGGGAGGGGGTCCGTCGTTGTTGGAGGTGCCCGTCCTCTCGGCGTGGGGGAGTCCGCAGCGGGGTGGGGGGGGGGTCCGTCGTTTTGGCTTTTGTTGACATGTATGAGGCACTCGGAATGGCTAATTCGGAACGTTCATTTGACATTTCAATGGCACAGTTCAAAAAAGGGTGGACATTTTTGTCATTCCATTAACGTCCACGCTTGACGACAGCTGTGGATTTGAGCTGCTGCGAAGCGGTACGACTAACGTACGAGCAACATTCAATTCACCAATTCCACTTGGTGGCGTTGAGATGATTGTCTTGGGTGAATTCGACCAAATGATTATGGTTGATTACAACCGACACATTGTGACAGATTCAAAGCTTGGATAAATTATAAATAATTTTTTTAATTTAGTTTAAAATGAATAACACCAACACAACAAAGCCAGCAATACAAATTTTGAATTCCCCGAAGAGCCTAATGAAACCCTTTTGCATGTGTTACTTTTTTCTCATTATATCATTACATTTCCTGTGTTTTTGCTTCTTTGGTTCATTTTAATAAGGTGGCTTAAAAACCACGGTTGTCTATCGCCCAGCGAAGCCGAGACAGTGATGGAAGAAATAAAAAAAATCCCCCATCAGCCATCAATTTATTTTGCAGCAAAATAATGAAAGATTTAAGAAAAGACATATAAATCTCTCTCAAGTATGAAAAATCGATAATGACTCATTTTGGCGGACGATTCTCAACGCGATTCATTCTTCTGCGTTATTCATTTTATAAAGAGATGACAAAAAAATATGTCTCCAAATGAAAATTCTGATCGTTCCTTACAACAACCCGGCAATGTTCAACCTGTTCAACAGCCGCATCAAGAACCGGATCCAGAAGCCGAGTTGCGTGCACAAATTGAAGAAGCTGAGGAGGATTTGCTCTTGAATTGGTGGCGTGAAGACCCAACAATTGTAATTTTTTAATTTACCATTTTAATTTTATCATTTTTTCAGATTCGTTTTCTTTTTGGAAATAGACGAGCCCATGTCATCGAAGACGCGCTTCTTCAACGCGCAGAACGTGAAGCCGAGATCTTGCGCCAAAACGCTGAGAATCAACAACAATGAGAAGCGACCGATGAAAATTGATGCACATCTTTTTCTTATTATTCAATATTATGTTAATAAATCCCATTACGGTATATACATGCGTACGATGCCTTCGGCAGGTGCATCTTACGCAGAAGCCCATTTACGGTATCATACATGCGTACGATGCCTACGGCAGATGCATCTTACGCAGAATCCCATTACGGTATCATACATGCGTACGATGCCTACGGCAGATGCATCGTACGCAGAATCCCATTAACCATTGGACATTTGCCAATTTAGTTATCGATTTTCCGAAAGATGTGGGGGGGGGCATGGTAGTGTCGGCATTTGAAAATACAAAATTACCAAGGGGGCTATTGGGCAGTTGCCAAATGTTTGGGGTGGTGTTGGACAATTGCCAAGTGGACATTTGCCAATTAATAAATCGATTTATTGATCGTATGCAAAGCGCATTACGGTATCATACATGCCTACAATGCCTACGGCAGAGTGAATCGTACGCAGAATCCCATTACGGTATCATACATGCGTACGATGCCTACGGCAGATGCCATCGTGCGCAAAAATGGGGCGAACCATTGGACATTTGCCAATTTAGTTATCGATTTTTCCCGAAAGATGTGGGGGGGGGGCATGGTAGTGTCGGCATTTGAAAATACAAAATTACCAAGGGGGCTATTGGGCAGTTGCCAAATGTTGGGGGAGGGGTTGGACAATTGCCAAGTGGACATTTGCCAATTAATAAATCGATTTTATTGATCGTATGCAAAGCGCATTACGGTATCATACATGCCTACAATGCCTACGGCAAGTGAATCTTACGCAGAATCCCATTACGGTATCTCACATGCGTACGATGCCTACGGCAGATGCATCGTACGCAGAAGCCCATTAACCATTGGACATTTGCCAATTTAGTTATCGATTTTCCCGAAAGATGTGGGGGCGGGGGCATGGTAGTGTCGGCATTTGAAAATACAAAATTACCAAGGGGGCTATTGGGCAGTTGCCAAATGTTGGGGGAGGGGTTGGACAATTGCCAAGTGGACATTTGCCAATTAATAAATCGATTTATTGATCGTATGCAAAGCGCATTACGGTATCATACATGCCTACAATGCCTACGGCAGATGAATCTTACGCAGAATCCCATTACGGTATCATACATGCGTACGATGCCTACGGCAGATGCATCGTACGCAGAATCTCATTTACGGTATCATACATGCCTACAATGCCTACGGCAAATGAATCTTACGCAGAATCCCATTACGGTATCATACATGCGTACGATGCCTACGGCAGATGCATCGTACGCAAAAGCTATGTACGGTATCATATACATGCGTACATGCCTACGGCAGATGCATCTTACGCAGAATCTCATTTACACGTATCATAACGCACGCACCCAATGGTCCGTATCCACCCACGCGCACGCACCGTATTTACCATCGCGTACGCCAAACGGACGTACGCCTTCAACCCCAATGGTACCGTACCAGCACGCGCACGCCCACCGTCTTTACACGCGTACGCCAAACGACGTACGCGCTCACCCAATGGTCCGTACCAGCACGCGCACGCCACCAGTATTACCACTCGAGTACGCCAAACGACGTACGCGTCACCCATGGTAGTATTACCACGCGTACGCCAAACGACGTACGCGTCACCAATGGTACCGTACCAGCACGCGCACGCCACCGTATTACCACGCGTACGCCAAACGACGTACGCGTCACAATGGTACCGTACCAGCACGCGCACGCCACCGTATTACCACGCGTACGCCAAACGACGTACGCGTCACCCAATGGTACCGTATTAGCACGCGCACGCACACGCGTACGCCATCCCAATCAACGCGTCCGCCACCAAATGTACCGATGCGTACGCCATCTTATGTAATGGGGCAGGTGCGTACCGCCCTCTTCGACGGGCCCTTTCCCGCCGAGCGAAAACCTTCGACGACTCCCTCCAAACGCAACTGCGGACCCCTCATTCGGGCGGACCCCCTCCCGCCGAGAGGGCGGGACCTCCAACAACGACGGACCCCTCCCGCCGAGAAGGCAGGCACCTCCAACAACGACGGACCCCCTCCCCAACGCAGCTGCGGACTCCTCCCGCCGAGAGGACGGGCACCTCCAACAACGACGGACCCCCTCCGCCGAGAGGGCAGGCACCTCCAACAACGACGGACCCCCTCCCAACGCAGCTGCGGACTCCCTCCCGCCGAGAGGACGGGCACCTCCAACAACGACGGACCCCCTCCCGCCGAGAGGGCAGGCACCTCCAACAACGACGGACCCCCTCCCAACGCAGCTGCGGACTCCCTCCCGCCGAGCGGGCGGACAACGCAGCTGTGGATCCCCCTAGTGGGCCCCCCCCCCTTTTAACATCACGTATACAACATTTACTCTTTTTTCTCCAACGACTAGTTGGCCGAATGGTTAGCGTGTCAGGATTCGCCTCTACCAGGTTCGAGTCCCCTTCAGTTTTTAAATTTTCGCCTTAAATTCTCGCGCACCACTCGACAGTGACCGGGATCTCGGTCCCGGTGATGGTCGAGATCTTGAGATCTCGGCCATCACCGGGACAGCCCAATAGGCACGGGCTCTGCTGGCGGGTTAGACGGGATCAATGGTTGGAGATTTTAAGGTCTTATGACTGATTAATTTTAAGGGGGCACGGGCACGAACCAATTGAGGACTGTTTCGTCATTGAGAGGACGACGCCAATGCGTAACACTTTCGTAACACGAGGGGTGAACTTTGCGAGATCCGCTTTCTGCCTCTGGAGGAAGCCGAGCGACCTGATCTCGTTCTGGAGACGCTCATCCAGCACTTACTCGACCGTGTGCTTGAAGGACACCCGCCTCCGATGCTCGTTGGACTTCAGCTTCACCGCCAGGCTTCGATCGACCGTATGTCATCAGACTCCGCCACCGGAGCAAAACAACGCAGCAGCATTGGCGGCAGCGATTGACGGCTGAACGAGCAGTCTGCTGCCGGAATCGACCTGCTCGCAGGAACTACCGTCACCAAAGTGCTCGCTGTGTGGCCTCTGGAGCCTATTCGTGCGGATGCTCAGCGTGGAGGTTGTACTTTAAATATTGATTTACTCAATGAATTTAGGCGGTTGCGACTTTGACGCCGAACATCATGTGTCCAACACCGTGCAGTCCCTTGTGCGCGTCGTCAACCCCAACGACCGCCATTGTCTGGCGCGTGCCGTCCTCCTGGGGCTCCGTGACCGTGAGACGAGACAGCCAAACGGCGGTGGACGTGACGCATTTGCTGCGTATGCTGCTCGCCAAAATCATCACGGACCAGAAGCTGTGGCTCTGTTGACACGTGCTGGAATTGCGGTGGACAAGGACTTGTACACGTTGGAGGACGTTGATCATCTGCAGCGTTTGATCAACAACGAGCACGGTGTTGGACAAATTCGGCTAGTCGTGTTCGAGAAGGAGCAAGAATACCGGATTGTATTCAAGGGCGACGGGTGAGTCGTTTAAAATATTTAATTAATGTGTAAAATGTCTTTACAGCGTGGCAGCGCGTTTCAATTTGTGCCTTCTTTTGGAGCGTGGCCACTTCAACTACGTTGGTCGCATTGAGCAACTCTTCAAAGTCCCGAACTACTGTATTGACTGTGAACGTCGGGCGGATGCGCGTTACCACGCTACTGGCTGTAAAGCGGTGTGTCGCCTCTGCCTTCGATTCGGTGCCGGATTCCCATGCCAACCGGAACAGGTAATAATTTAAAATTAAATGTAAATAATTTATAATTTGAGATGCCAAATGGTGGTAGCAGTTCTCGACGCTGCGATCACTGTGGCTTTGTCTTCCCGAATGACAACTGTTACAATTACCATCTTGCGAACATGGCTCCTGTACCACTTGATGGGCGTGGTCAACGACCACGACAACCAATTTGTCAGTGGCGCCGTTTTTGCCGTGCATGTGGCCGCGTAGCATATGCAAACAATCATCGTTGTGCTCCACTCCATCGCCCTGCAGGACCAATTGATTGTCGTCGTTGTCATGGGCGTCATACTCTGGACGAGCCCTGCTTCATCCAGCCTCTTCTTGACAGGCCCGCTCATCAGAACAACAACGATGATGATGATGACGACGCTGATGACGACGAAGATCATGTCCTCGACGATGATGAAGCGGATGACGAACTTCCGCTACGTCTTTGCTTTTTCGACGCAGAGACGTCCCAGGAGCGGCCCCTGCAATTGAACAACCAAATTGCTCAGAAGCACGTGCCGCTCCTCATCGTTGCTGAAATTATCTGCGAGCCATGTCTTCGTGCTGGGATCAGCATTCACGATGGACAGGGACAGCGAGCGCCTGATTGTGTATGTGGCACGGCGCGAGGTCAACAAATGCGCCAATGGTCTTCACCTCCGTTTGTCAATGGACCTGGCGACAACACAGTGCCACCGAATGGAGCACCGACATTCAATCAACGGCGCTTCTACTTTCACTCTTTTGACAACGAGGCAAACGACCCGGTTGAGCAATTTTTGCTCTTTTTGATGAAGCACGGCTCCAAGAAGGCCCACACAGTCTGCATCGCGCACAACGGTGGAAAGTACGATTTCCATCTCGTACTTGAGGCACTTCATCGCCGCAGCATACCGCCGAAGCGACTCTGTACGACTGGGCTCAAAATATATTCAATGAAGCTTCGTGGTCGACATCAACGCCGAATTACATTCAAGGACTCTATCAATTACTTCTTCTGTGAATTGGATGCACTCGTCAAAAGTTTTGATCTGCCACAACATCTGGCAACGGTGAAGCCCTTCTTCCCGTACTTGTACATAAAGCGACAACATCTGCTACGCCGTCTCAACGGTCTTCCGGCAATAGAACACTATTCGCCCGACACGATGAAGGTCGAAAAACGGACCAAGTTTCTTCGATGGCACGGTGACAACAACGCGGACGCCAATTTTCAACTACGCGAACAGCTCATACTGTACTGTGTAAACGATGTGGCAATTCTCCGTGAATCTGTACTTCGGTTCCGGCAACTCATCGGTGAACACACCCAAGGCCTTGACCCCTTTCTCTGCGCTTCGACGGCCGCCGGCCTCGCGCTCGCCACGCTCCGCCGCTGCTTCCTCCCCGCCAACCGTTTGGTGCATTCACCCGAAGGCGGCTACCTCCGTGGACGACGAGCTTCTGCCGAATCACGACGCTACATCCGATTCTTTGAGTTGGAAAACGAGGGAGCCCAGGTGCAATGCGCTGACTGGTCAGTGGGCGAGGCGCACATCGAGGATTCTGGGTACCGTGTGGACGGCCTTTGGCGCCGTGACCCGCCCCTTCGTCCGTTGGCCATCGAATGGATGGGATGTTTCTATCACGGTATTTTCCAATCAATAAATATTTAATTTTAAAAAAAAATTTTGTTGAGGATGTCCTGAGTGCTTCCCTGATCGACAACAGAAGTTGGCAGCCGGACGAACAGCTGAAGACTTGTACGAGCGTACGATGCGGCGCCTCTTTGAATTGGAACATCAACATGGCTGTGAGCTCCATGTCATCTGGGGATGTCAGTGGAAGGAGCGACTCCGCCGTGACCACGAGCTGAAGCAACGGTACGAGGCCGTCTTCACGCCATGCCCACTGGACCCCCGCAATGACGCATTGAGGGGAGGCCGCACGGAGCCCTTCAAGCTCCACCACGTGTGCGCCGACGACGAAGAGGTGCTGTGCATCGACATTGTCAGCCTCTACCCCTACGTCATGGTTTGCATTTTTTTTATGTGTTCGTTTCAACAATATTTCATCTTAGAAGGTGAATCCCTTCCCCGTGGGGAACCCCAGGGTGCTGACGCGTGAAGTGCTCCTCCATCCACCGACGGCACCTCTTCCGTGGACATGCCCGGAAAACAACACCTTCCGTGGTCTTCTGCTCGTTCGGGTTCTGGCGCCACGAAACATCCGTGTGCCACTTCTCGGCTACCGTACCAAAGACGAGCGCTTCACATTTCCACTGTGTGGCTTATGTGCTGACCGTCGACAACAAAGACCGTGTCGGCATGATGACGACAAACGATCGTGGGTGTGCGCGTACACCCACGTGGAGCTGAACAAAGCACTTCAACTCGGCTACGTCGTCACAGACCTCTTTGAGGTTGTTTTTTTTTTGATGCGTTTTTTGAACCAATTTCAATAGGTGTGGGACTACGCTGAGTGGGACGACACGCTATTCAGTAGCTACGTCAACAGCTTCGTCGGTCTCAAAGTGCAGGCGAGCGGATGGCCGGAGGGATGCGACACCGAAGAGCAGCGTCAGGCTTTCGTTGCGGACTTTCTTACGCACCGAGAACATCCAAATCGACCCGACGAAGGTGACCTTCAACCCAGGATTGAGGCTCATCGCCAAGACTTTGGCGAACTCTCTATGGTACTTTATTTATTCTACGATATATTAAAAAAATAATAATTTGAAGGGGAAAGCTCGCGCAGCGCGTCGGCCACACTGAGATACAGTACACGCGCACGCCTGCCGAATTCCACAAGCTGCTCGACGACCCGACCTACGACAAACTGGACTTTGTCCACGTCTCCGACCACATGGACCGTGTCGTCGTCCGGAAGCGCCCTGAGTTCGCCAAAGCACCATTGACCAACTGCCTTCCAGTGGCCATCTTCGTCACTTCGTACGCACGTCTCCATTTGTACGGCTACATGGAGCAAGTGTTGGCATTGAACAACGCCGAGCTTCTCTACTGTGGTTTGTCTTCGACCATTTAAGCTTTTCAGTGACGGTAATTCAGACACGGACTCCATCTATTACGTCAACAAGATTGGAGCTCCGTGTGTACCGGAGGGTGAAGCGTTGGGGCAAATGAAGCGAGAACATGTCGACAGGCGCATCGTGGAATTTGTTGCCGGAGGCCCAAAGAACTACGGCATCCGACACACGGCCCGTGATGGAGCGGATGAACGTGCGAATCTGAAGATACGCAGCTTCCGTCTCTCGTATGCAACACAGCAGCTCATCAACTTCGATGCAATGAAGGAGCTGACGTTGTCGACTTACAACATTGATGGACCCATGTAAATTCTTGTCACTTTATTTTTTAATAATGCCAATAAAATTTAGTGATGACGTCATCGACAACGACGACTTGTTCGTCTACGGTGGTGGAGCACATCGCGCCATCCGCGTCTCCTTTCCACAGATCGACCGTAACGTCCAGGCCGACCTCTTCACCCGGGAGGCCCACAAGGACTATCGGCCCTTCTACGCAAAGGGACGCGTGCGCCCGGGGATGCAGACCCGCCCCTTTGGGTACGTCGAGGATGCACCGCAGCCAATGAATGTCGAACAGCACGCCCAACCACCACCAGCACCACCAGTACGCCGAAAGAGGACTTTGATTGAAGCGGATCCAAACCAGCCGGGGCATTCGCGATGGTTTTAAATTGTTTTTATACGTATTTTTTATGTTTATTTTTTTTTTTGTTACGAGAAATAAAATTTACCGAAAATAATTAGGAACAATTTTAGACAAGTAATCAAATGAATTTTGTAAATTTTCTACATTTTTCACCCCAGTGAGAATAACTTTTCCGGAAATGTAAATGAGACACGTGGCTCCATTATCTAATTTGCACCGAAGGGCTGGGAATATCGTAGGGTCATAGATGCCACCCAGAGATTGTTGTAGTTTCTCCACTCGAATTCTTTGGTCAAACGTTAAAACTCCAACAATGTTGACCACACGCAGCTCATAGATTGTCATTGTTCTGCCTTGCGTGTATTGAATTCGTCGTAGAACTCTTGCTGCAAACTTTTGGGCTTGATCAGGGTGTGGAACTCCAGTGAGGACGACACGTGCCGATTGAAATATGAGTGCAGCCACAGTTTTTGCTCCATACCGGATTCGCATGATGATTGCGTGGAAACGGCGTGGATTATATTCTGTATTAATTCCACGTTGTGCAATAGCCAAAAACTGTTGCGTGTTCAATGAATTAATTTTAAAAATGACAGTACAGTTAGAAATTTTCATCTAAATTAAAATGGAAAAAATTTTACGCAACAACTTTATTTTAAAAACAACAACAACAATTAAATAATGGAAAACATCTAAAACATAATAGTGAGAATTTCAAGCGGGAAAAAGGTTTTGTGATCACCGCCTCCAAATTCGACGACACACGGCAAGTTGGGATGATGCAAACGGATTCCATGTTTTATGTAGTAATGCATTCGTACCTAAAATCTTTAATTATGTCCACCAAATTGCCAAAAAAGTACCGTAATTCCCAAGAAGCCGCGGTAGGCCGGGGCTGAGTGGGCGTCGAGAATGGAGAGGTCGTTACAGCGCACCGGGAAATTTCGAACAAAAGGGCGCAGGTGGGCGGTTCGCAGCTGAGCAGAGCGCAAGTGCTCGACAATGTCTCGGCGCTTCTCCAAGTTTCTGAACAACACGTGCAGCTCATGCGCGCTACAGTTGAACCGCTTGCATAGGTGCTCGACGAGCGGAATCGGGCGCGGGCGTTCGGCACAAGCACAAGTCTTTGGGGTACCTAAATTAATCAATTTGTTAAAAAAAAAAAAAAAACTGAATACTTGCTCTTGGCGGCTCATCATAAATTGGGGTGAACGGGTCCTGCTTCTGCTCTTCGTCAATGAGGCTGATCCAGCTAGGCTCCTTCGTCTCCTCCTCATCCTCCTGGTCGTTTTTTGGCGTTTCTTTGTTATGGTCCTGCTGGTCCCTTTTTGGCGGTTCCTTGTTATGGTCCTGTTGGTCCATTTCGGGATAAGCGTTATGTATCCAATCGGTAGCAAGAATTAAATCCATTTTTTTAAAGAATCTGTAAAAGAAATCTAATTGTATTTATATATATATATATAAAAATGTCAACGAATTTATAATAAATAAAAAATGGATTCGTTTCCAAACATTGATCACGTGGACTTGCAATTTCGTCATCCATTCACAATGATTGTGTCTGGGAGTACAGGCAGTGGGAAGTCAGAGTGGGTAATGCGTCTGCTACACAATTTAGAGAAAATGATCTCTACCCCAATTGAGCGCGTTATTTATGGTTACGGAGAGTTGAACACTAATATTTTGAATTTGCAACGCACTGGTAAAATTGGCAATGTGCCAGTCACTGTGCACAGCGGCGTCCCATCTGCGGAACAGGTGCGCGATTGCGCCAAAAAAGAAAAACTCTTGCTAATATTGGATGATTTGGTGGTGGGGATGAGTCAACAGTATTTGGACGCGCTCTTCACACGCGGCTCACACAATTGGGGCGTGAGCGTAATTTTGGTGACCCAACACCTGTTCAACAAAGAGTTGCGCGTCTCTCGTACAAACTCACATTATTTGGTGTTAATGAGAAATCCAGCGGGCGCCCTTCAGATTCGCACAATAGCCACCCACCTCTTCCCGTCAAGGACCGCATACTTTATGGAAGCCTATCGTGACGCATGCGCTAAAAATTTTGGCTACCTTTTGGTTGACATGCACCCGGAGAGTCCGGAAATAATCCGACTGAGAACTCATATATATGATCAAAATAAAATTGCTTACCTACCAAAATGAGAGTATCACAGCTAATTTCAAAAAATACACCATTTTTGCAAAACATTTGTAATGCCAAAAAGGCGAAAATAGTTATTCGAGAGGCGTCCGATGAACAAATATTATGCATGGTCGAAATTTGTCTGAACATTCTAAAGGGCCGAGTTCCATTGAGTCCTCGGCATTTGAAAAGGCTCAAAACGCATGCACAGGTTCTTCGTCGTCTCACCCGCACACGCTGCTCTCGCTCTGCCAAAAAAGTTTTGCTACAGCATGGAGACGGCCTATCAGCCATTGTAGGGCTCATTGCGTCAATTGCCCTTCCGCTTATTGCGGATGTCATTGAAAATTATAAATAGTTACAAAAAAAAAGTTTAAAAAAAAATGCAGCATACAAAGCGTTATCTGCTCGTCCCCGAAGAAATTTATCAGAGTTTGGCATCACCGCCACCGTCTGACGGAACACCAATTGGGCTGGTACGTAACAGAATTAAACAAATCAAAAACGATGACGGCATAAATGAGGCGGAACGGGCAATCAAATATGCGCAGGAACTTAAGCGTCTCAACAAGCTGACAAGGGACGAGGAAGAACGTCCCGTTGGTGTTAAATTAGAAAATGTGAGTGACGTGGTTGACGCCATGCCGAAACCAGTCAACGTCAAAAGACCAATTGTTGTCGCTACGCGTCGCCATCTCAAGGTTGGGCGTGCGCGAAAAGAAAATGTTGAACAACTAGAAGATGAAGATGATGATGATAATGATGAAACTCCAAAGCCATCGAGTTCAAATAAACGACAACCCACACAAACGGAAATCTTAAAATTAATTTATAAAAACGCCCAATCTCTTGGAGTGTCTGAGGAAGGACAGGTCTTGAGAGCGGGTGGACGGCCATTTATAACGAGCAGTGTTTATGACATTGTTAGTCACCTGTTGAACAAGGACAAACGTGCTCAAAACAAAGAGCCAACTGCATTCAAAGAATTTGTTGAAAGGGCAAAGCAGAATCCACAATTGAGTAGGCATTTATTTGCCGAAGGCCAATCCGGCAAAGGAATTTATAAAAACACAGCATTGAAGTTTAAGCCATCATTATGGACTTGAAAAAACTTCGTTTGCTTGAGTTTTTGTACAAGGACCTAAGTTCGCCTGTCGCATTCACGAGCGTTGAACCGCTATTGAAAGAGGCGCGGAAAAACCAACCAAAAATTAATCGAAAAGATGTCCAAAATTATTTAGCTACCCAACGTACATACACACTACATCGCCAGGCAAAACGGCGCTACCGTCGATTGCCAACATTGGCACCTGGCTTACACACCGAATGGCAGGCAGATTTGGCTATTTTTGACCGACTTGGTAAACAAAATCGTGGCTACAAGTACTTGCTAGTATGCATTGATACCCTTAGCCGACAGGTGTTTGTCGAGCCCGTAAAGACTAAAACGAGCGCTAACATGATCAATGCTTTTGAACATATATTCAAAAGGTCAAAGTATATCCCGTGGAAGGTGTTAACGGATCAGGGAAAGGAATTCACTGCCCGCGCAGTACAGCAGTTCTTCCGCACAAAAGACGTTGAACACTTTTGTATGCTTACGTCGCCTCAATTTCACGCCGGAATGGCTGAGCGTGCGAATCGGAGCATCAAAGAGCGACTTTATCGCTACTTTACGGAGCAAAACACGTACAAGTGGATAGGTGTTGTGCAAGACATTGTTTGCGCAATTAACCACTCGCAAAATTCGAGCATTGGAATGCGCCCAGTAGACGTGAACTTTAAAAACGCAGAAGCGTTGAGACAAAAACTACATGATGCAGCTGAAAATGTTGTACGACGTCAGCCAAAATATCGTGTGGGGGACCGTGTGCGCATTGAAAAATACAAGCACGTGTTCCAAAAAGGTTACCTCCCACGCTTCAGCAATGAACTCTTCACGGTGGCAGAGGTACACTCTGAGCGTTCGCCAGTTGTCTATCGGTTGCGTGATGACAATAATGAAATTATTAGTGGTTGGTTTTACGCAAATGATTTATGCAAAACGCTAGAAAACAAACAGCAAAAAATGTATGAAATTGAAAAAATATTAAAGAAAAAGAGGCAGAACGGTGTGGATTATGCATTTGTGAAATGGAAAGGTTACGATACTCGCTTCAATAGTTGGATTCCCGCAGATTCAATTAGCGAAAAATCTATATAAAAGCAGTTTTTAATAAATTTAACAAAAAATGCCTTCAAATTCTTTTTATGTTGTCCTTCCGTCTAACACCAATATAGAAGGGAATAGGACAAATTCTTTCCGAGTTCGTCTACCGCGCAAGTTACAATTCAATTCGGAATGGGAGGTGGGTCTTGCAGTTATTGTGTATCCCCACTCTTGGCCCTCCATAGGCACAGTGGAGCAACAATTTGTTCAGATTGAGTGGCAGACAGGGAATACAGTGCGCATTGAGCTTCCATCATCAAATGTTACCAACCCCCACGAGCTTGGCAAAAATTTATACAGACTCCTGGGTGAGGGAAGTGATCCCTTGGCAAAAAAGGTACGATCAACACAGAATTCTTTCATGCTTGCTTCAAACAAGGCTCGGCGATGGGCCCGAGAAGAGTACATTAAGCGAAAGACGAAAGAAAAAAAGGCCATCCGTGACGAAGAGTTGCTACTGCAGGCCCTAATGACAGATGCTGGAACATTGGTTGACCTCAATACCGTGGCGCAAGGCCTTCTGGCACGCGAAAAGCGTGCTGAAACGAGCAATATACTGTTGAGAATGCCAGATGACGATAACGATTCGTATCAGCAAAAATTGGATGAGTACTTTTCAAAATTAAGTGAGAAAAACTTGAGCACTATTGATGAATTGGGAATGATAAAATTGAATGCCGAAATCAAAAATTTGACAGAAGAGGAACGTGTGATCCTCGAAGCCACAAAGGAAATGGGAACGGAAGCGTGGATTCAAGCCTACCGTGAGATACGTCTTGTCTGCCAATTTAACTATGACATCAATAGGAATCGTTTTATCCTGAACACTGACCCACGGTATGTTAAAAAGGTTGTAATTTCGCCTCAACTTGCTTACATTCTCGGTTTCAACAGCACGGAATTTATGCATCCCAAAAACGAAGCAAGTTTCATGCCAGATATGAGCGGTGGTGTGTCATCGTTCCATGTTTACACGCCAGACCTCATTGAACCAATGATGATTGGTGATGTCACGGCCCCAGTGTTGCGTATTGTGACAATACGCGGAAACCCCGACCAAATTGTTGAAGAACAATTTTTTGCCATACAGTATCACAAAATTTTATTAAAGGAAGTTTCTGAAATTCAGATTGAGATCCGTACCAATAGCGGAAGTTTGATGCCATTCCAATACGGAACATGTACATTAACACTAAACTTTAGAAAAATGTCCTATTTTTAAATAATGAACACGTTGGAAATTGACAAAACATTGTCAAGAAACAACATAACTCGCCACTACTATATTGGTTGTTTTGCGGCAGATCAAATACCAGTCAGTGCAATTGTCAAATTTCCCCACTGTATGGTAGTGAATATTGACCCCAGTACCTCACATGGCTCTCATTGGGTATGTCTTTATTGCCCTTCTCCTTTGAATTTGGAATATTATGACTCATTAGGGATGTGGCCACCGCCCAGTGTTCACATTGTGGATTATTTGTCTCGTTACAAACAAATTCAATATAACTCTCTCCCCCTTCAGTCTCCAAACTCAAGTGCGTGTGGTCGACATGTAATTTTCTTTTTGTACTGTCGATGTGTGGGAGTGACCTTTGAAAAAATAGTTAGCCTTTTGCAATTTGGAAAGCTGCAACCTGATAAATTCGTAAACAATTTTGTAAGAAGAATCATTTTCAAAGAATATAAATAATGAAAAGAACGTGAAATTTTAATTTTTAAAAATGCATGTTGATTTTGATCCTCTACAAGTGGATTGGTCCACATTCTCGTCCGAGGGTGTGCAATTTGGTGGATACAACATTTACCGGGGATTGCCCTATCAGCGTGGAGCGGGAGTTGGTGCATTGTTCAGGAGCCTTATGAGATACTTGCTGCCAATAGGAAAGCAAATTGGCTCCGCAATTGGACGTCAGGGAATGGAAAGTGGAAACCGCGTTCTCACCAATGTGTTGGAGGGAAAAGACCTCAAAGAGTCGCTCGTTAGTGAAAGTAAATCAGGACTAAAAAACCTTCTTGAAAAAGCAGCCAACAACATAAACACTCAGAAGGGCCAAGGTTTTGATTTTAAGCGATACAAAAAAGACTCGGCTCCAAAAATTGGAAAAATTAGGCGAAAAAATATAAATAAACTGCAATCATCAATCGGGCCACCAATGGTTGTTAAAACCAAAAGTAAACGTATGTGTGTTGACTCATTAGGAACCTATTAAAAAATGTCTTGCCCACAAAAAATCAGTGACAACAGTCCACTAGCAATTAACAGTGGTCTGAACATTTTCTCAGTTCCACCAACCAACGTGTCTGTTGTTCGTTCATTCTTTCGTCAAGTGCTTCCGCTAGCAACAATCACACAAGAATCACCGTACCTGTTTCGACTGTACAGTGACAATTTGTGGACTGATTTATCTCGCATTTACCTTTATCTCGAATTGTCCATTGAAAAACCGGGAGCAAACGATAAATGGGTTGCGATAGAGGACACGGATACTAATGTCTCTGCCATTCAAGGGATTGGTCAAACATTTGTCCAACAACTCAAAGTTACGGTTGGAAACACTGAAGTATACGATAGTGGAAACCTATACCCATTCAAGGCCTATATTACCAATGAGTTGAGCTTTCCAATAAATGCAAAGAAAAATTTTCTTAGTTCAACAGGGTATTATCACACCGTAAATCAAGATGACTCAACAGACGAGGGGTTCAAAGAGCGTTGTAAAATTTTTAAAGGTGGTAAAAATGCACAATTCCTCTCCCGTCTCGACTTTGATTTGGGAAACCAGGAGCTTTATCTTTTAAATAATTTGGACTTGCTCTTCACAATTTACAAGGCCAAAGACGTCTTTCTTTTGCAAACCTTAAAAGCTAATGATGGAACGAAATATCGTTTGACCGTTCATGACGTCAAGATTTATGCTAAAATGGTTGAAGTACAACCCTCACTAAATATGAGCCTTTACAAAACACTTGAAAAACAGCCCGCCACGTACGCTGTACGCAAGACGGAAATCAAGTCTTCATTTATCAGTGTCGGTCGATACGAATTTGAGTACAATGTCTTCAGCGCGACCATTCCTCGGCGCGTAATAATCGCGTTGGTTGGAAACTCAGCATTTCATGGTGACTACAAACTGAGTCCATTCATGTTTGAACCGTTTGATTTGCGTGAAATTTCGGTACATGCTGGTGGCATAGTTTACCCAGCTGTCCCTTATAAACTAAATTTTTCAAACGATCATTTTGTCAGCGCTTTTGTTGACATGTATGAGGCACTCGGAATGGCTAATTCGGAACGTTCATTTGACATTTCAATGGCACAGTTCAAAAAAGGGTGGACATTCTTTGTCATTCCATTAACGTCCACGCTTGACGACAGCTGTGGATTTGAGCTACTGCGAAGCGGTACGACTAACGTACGAGCAACATTCAATTCACCAATTCCACTTGGTGGCGTTGAGATGATTGTCTTGGGTGAATTCGACCAAATGATTATGGTTGATTACAACCGACACATTGTGACAGATTCAAAGCTTGGATAAATTATAAATAATTTTATTTTTAAATTTAGTTTAAAATGAATAACACCAACACAACGAAGCCAGCAATACAAATTTTAAATTCCCCGGAAGAGCCTAATGAAACCCTTTTGCATGTGTTACTTTTTTCTCATTATATCATTACATTTCCTGTGTTTTTGCTTCTTTGGTTCATTTTAATAAGGTGGCTTAAAAATCACGGTTGTCTATCGCCCAGCGAAGCCGAGACAGTGATGGAAGAAATAAAAAAAATCCCCCATCAGCCATCAATTTATTTTGCAGCAAAATAATGAAAGATTTAAGAAAAGACACATAAATCTCTCTCAAGTATGAAAAATCGATAATGACTCATGTTGGCGGACGATTCTCAACGCTATTCATTCTTCTTCGTTATTCATTTTTATAAAGAGTTGACAAAAAAAATATGTCTCCAAATGAAAATTCTGATCGTCCCTTACAACAACCCGGCAATGTTCAACCTGTTCAACTGCCGCATCAACAACCGGATCCAGAAGCCGAGTTGCGTGCACAAATTGAAGACGCTGAGGAGGATTTGCTCTTGAATTGGTGGCGTGAAGACCCAACAATTGTAATTTTGTTTTAATTTACCATTTTAATTTTATCATTTTTTCAGATTCGTTTTCTTTTTGGAAATAGACGAGCCCATGTCATCGAAGCCGCGCTTCTTCAACGCGCAGAACGTGAAGCCGAGATCTTGCGCCAATACGCTGAGAATCAACAACAATGAGAAGGGACCGATAAAAATCGATGCACATCTTTTTCTTATTATTCAATATTATGTTAATAAATTTATTAATTCTGAAGAACTAGGGGTTGCAAATACAAAATTAAAGGTTTAAGACGGGAAATGTGGGAGGAACTAAAACATGCGTACCAGATGTGTCTTACGCAGAATCCCATTACGGTATTATACATGCGTACGATGCCTTCGGTAGATGGATCTTACGGTATCATACATGCGTACGGTGCCAACGGCAGATGCATCGTACGCAGAATCCCATTTACGGTATCATACATGCGTACGATGCCTTCGGTAGATGGATCTTACGGTATCATACATGCGTACGGTGCCAACGGCAGATGCATCTTACGCAGAATCCCATTACGGTATTATACATGCGTACGATGCCTACGGCAGATGCATCGTACACAGAATCCCATTACGGCATCATACATGCGTACGATGCCTACGGTAGATGGATCTTACGGTATCTCACATACGTACGGTGGCACGGCAGATGCATCGTACGCAGAAGCCCGCGTGCGCAAAATGGGGCTAACCATTGGACATTTGCCAATTTAGTTATCGATTTTCCCGAAAGATGTGGGGGGGGGGCATGGTAGTGTCGGCATTTGAAAATACAAAATTACCAAGGGGGCTATTGGGCAGTTGCCAAATGTTGGGGAGGGGTTGGACAATTGCCAAGTGGACATTTGCCAATTAATAAATCGATTTTATTGATCGTATGCAAAGCCCATTACGGTATCATACATGCGTACAATGCCTACGGCAGATGAATCTTACGCAGAATCCCATTACGGTATCATACATGCGTACGATGCCTACGGCAGATGCATCGTACGCAGAAGCCCATTAACCATTGGACATTTGCCAATTTAGTTATCGATTTTCCCGAAAGATGTGGGGGCGGGGGGCATGGTAGTGTCGGCATTTGAAAATACAAAATTACCAAGGGGGCTATTGGGCAGTTGCCAAATGTTGGGGAGGGGTTGGACAATTGCCAAGTGGACATTTGCCAATTAATAAATCGATTTTATTGATCGTACGCAAAGCGCATTACGGTATCATACATGCAAAGCGCATTACGGTATCATACATGCGCACGATGCATACGGCAGATGCATCGTACGCAGAAGCCCATTAACCATTGGACATTTGCCAATTTAGTTATCGATTTTCCCGAAAGATGTGGGGGGGGGCATGGTAGTGTCGGCATTTGAAAATACAAAATTACCAAGGGTCTATTGGGCAGTTGCCAAATGTTGGGGGAGGGGTTGGACAATTGCCAAGTGGACATTTGCCAATTAAATTCGTAAATCGAGTTTATTGATCGTACGCAAAGCGCATTACGGTATCATACATGCGCACGATGCAAACGGCAGATGAATCTTACGCAGAATCCCATTACGGTATCTTACATGCGTACGATGCCTTCGGCAGATGCATCTTACGCAGAATCTCATTTACGGTATCATACATGCCTACAATGCCTACGGCAAATGAATCTTACGCAGAATCCCATTACGGTATCATACATGCGTACGATGCCTACGGCAGATGCATCGTACGCAAAAAGCTATGTACGGTATTATGCATGCCTACAATGCCTACGGCAGATGCATCCTACGCAGAATCCCATTTACAGTATCATAACGCACGCCACCCAATGGTCTGTATCAACACGCGCACGCCACCGTATTACCATGCGTACGCCAAACGACGTACGCGTCACCCAATGGTACCGTACCAGCACGCGCACGCCACCGTATTACCACGCGTACGCCAAACGACGTACGCGTCACCCAATGGTACCGTACCAGCACGCGCACGTCCACCGTATTACCACGCGTACGCCAAACGACGTACGCGTCACCCAATGGTACCGTACCAGCACGCGCACGCCACCGTATTACCACGCGTACGCCAAACGACGTACGCGTCACCCAATGGTACCGTATTAGCACGCGCACGCCACCGTATTACCACGCGTACGCCATCCCAATCAACGCGTCCGCCACCCAAATGTACCGATGCGTACGCCATTAATGTAATGCGGCCAGGTGCGTACCGCCCTCTTCGACGGGCCCTTTCCCGCCGAGCAAAAACCTTCGACGACTCCCCTCCAAACGCAGCTGCGGACCCCCTCATTCGGGCGGACCCCCCTCCCGCCGAGAGGACGGGCACCTCCAACAACGACGGACCCCCTCCCGCCGAGAGGGCGGGCACCTCCAACAACGACGGACCCCCTCCCGCCGAGAGGGCAGGCACCTCCAACAACGACGGACCCCCTCCCAACGCAGCTGCGGACTCCCTCCCGCCGAGCGGGCGGGCACCTCCAACAACGACGGACCCCTCCCGCCGAGAGGGCAGGCACCTCCAACAACGACGGACCCCCTCCCAACGCAGCTGCGGACTCCCTCCCGCCGAGCGGGCGGACAACGCAGCTGTGGATCCCCCCTAGCGGGCCCCTTCACCCATACCCCCTTTTAACATCACGTATACAACATTTACTCTTTTTTCTCCAACGACTAGTTGGCCGAATGGTTAGCGTGTCAGGATTCGCCTCTACCAGGTTCGAGTCCCTTCAGTTTTTAAATTTTCGCCTTAAATTCTCGCGCACCACTCGACAGTGACCGGGATCTCGGTCCCGGTGATGGTCGAGATCTTGAGATCTCGGCCATCACCGGGACAGCCCAATAGGCACGGGCTCTGCTGGCGGGTTAGACGGTGCACTCTCTCGTCGCTGGAGAGGTTAGACGGTGCACTCTCTCGTCGCTGGAGAGGTTAGACGGTGCACTCTCTCGCCCCAAAAGAAGCCGATAGGCTTGGGGTGGAAATCAATCGATAATTAAAGTACTCTGTTATTGTAGTTTAGTTTCTTCTATAATTTCTGAGGAAAATAAAATTAAATTAGAAATAGCAATTGATCATTGTATGAGTGAGATAAGTCTGAATTTTTAAATTATGCGGAAGATTTTCGAGTATTTTCTCGAGAAAACAATTAAAAGGTAAACAAATTTGCACATTTATCAGGCTATAATTGAAACATTAGGCGAATAAGTTTGAACAGCGAAAATTCAAGGAGGACTGGAATTTATTTTTAGTCATTTTTTTGTCTTCCATTATGAAATTTGATGAATAGCAAGTTATATTTAAAAGCAACTTTTTTGCAATTATGTCTTTATATTCGAGGACAATGGGACTTGGGTTTAAAATAGAAAATAAAACTTAAAATGAAGAGCTTATAAATGCTATAATTATTTGTTTTTAAAACTTGCAGTGGAACTTTATTGAATGGACGCTCTATTAGCAATTAAATTATTACAAAATTTTTTCTAGATTTATGGAATTATTATGAATAGTTATTGTAAGTACTTATAACAAAAAATTAGTCCGATAAAATATAATATGCCGCGCCCTTTAGTCATTGGCATTTTTATTTTATTTATCGATGACCATATCTGACACATTTTGAATACCCTTCATTCTCATGATATTAAAGCTGCCGCAAAAATCAAGGCTCATTGTTGTAAATAGATATCTGCTTTTTGTTGCTGATATAAATCCATTATAGCTCGGCTTTAGTTTCTTCTATTATTTCTGAGGAAAATAAAATTAAATTAGAAATAGCAATTGATCATTGTTATGAGTGAGATAAGTCTGAATTTTTAAATTATGCGGAAGATTTTCGAGTATTTTCTCGAGAAAACAATTAAAAGGTAAACAAATTTGCACATTTATCAGGCTATAATTGAAACATTAGGCGAATAAGTTTGAACAGCGAAAATTCAAGGAGGACTGGAATTTATTTTTAGTCATTTTTTTGTCTTCCATTATGAAATTTGATGAATAGCAAGTTATATTTAAAAGCAACTTTTTTGCAATTATGTCTTTATATTCGAGGAAAATGGGACTTGGGTTTAAACAGAAAATAAAACTTAAAATGAAGAGCTTATAAATGCTATAATTATTTGTTTTAAAACTTGCAGTGGAACTTTATTGAATGGACGCTCTATTAGCAATTAAATTATTACAAAAATTTTTCTAGATTTATGGGATTATTATGAATAGTTATTGTAAGTACTTATAACAAAAAATTAGTCCGATAAAATATAATATGCCGCGCCCTTTAGTCATTGGCATTTTTATTTTATTTATCGATGACCATATCGGACACATTTTGAATACCCTTCATTCTCATGATATTAAAGCTGCCGCAAAAATCAAGGCTCATTGTTGTAAATAGATATCTGCTTTTTGTTGCTGATATAAATCCATTATAGCTCGGCTTTAGTTTCTTCTATTATTTCTGAGGAAAATAAAATTAAATTAGAAATAGCAATTGATCATTGTTATGAGTGAGATAAGTCTGAATTTTTAAATTATGCGGAAGATTTTCGAGTATTTTCTCGAGAAAACAATTAAAAGGTAAACAAATTTGCACATTTATCATGCTATAATTGAAACATTAGGCGAATAAGTTTGAACAGCGAAAATTCAAGGAGGACTGGAATTTATTTTTAGTCATTTTTTTGTCTTCCATTATTGAATTGTCACCAAGCCCAAACCCAATTTTAAAAAAACACACAAACACACAAACAAAAACACACACACACACGAGTTACCCAACCAACAAAAAGGACACCACAAAAAGCACAACATAATTAAAAGTCATAATAAACCCTACAGCAAACCATCACTAATTTAAATAATTAAGTGGACAGATCGACTCCAAATAATCTGACGACCAAAGCCAAGACGAAAAAGAAACAAGTGGCGAAAAGCACTACACTGACTGAACTTATAAAATTAAAAACACAAACGGAATACAAATTAACGAAACTTCGGCCGAAACATACAGAAAATATACTGAAAGAATTTTACGAAAAAAAGGAGCAAATAATTAACAAAAACAAAAAAATTCTGTGATCATATTTTTTAACAATTGTTAATTCTGTGATCATTAAATTGTGATATTTTACCTGTGATAAATACTTAATTCAAATTCTCATTTTACTAATTCTTAACCCGAGCTAAAAAAAATTTTTTCGTATAATCACTCAAATCAAATTGGAAGCCGCTTACGAATTATCCCCTCCTCACTTTAACCCAACATAAATATATTTTCTAAAAAACAAAATGTCCGGTACGCTTCGTAGCAAAATACCCCTCCTTAATCGCGTATTAAAAAAAGAAATAGAAACAACCAAAGCAAAAATAGAGGGAAACAAACTCGAATATGACCAAAATAATCCCGACGAGTGTATGCGGATATTCAATAAAACAAAAGAGATTATCCAAAAAATAGAGCCAAACTTTGAAAAATTAAAAGCATTAAATAAAAGGTGGCAAAATTTAATGAGAAAAATGAATAAAGAAGACTGGAACAATGAATGGAAAATTCAAAAATTATTTCGTGAAAAACACGACTACTTGAAAACGATTAAAGAAATCGATGAAATTCTCGATACAGTAAAAGACGTAAATTTGGAAGTAAAAAGGAGAATAAAATTACTTAAAGCAAAATCCACTTCTGACTCTGACCTGGAAGATGAATCATATGATTATGAACAAGAAAATGAAGACGAAGCAGACGAACAAGAAGAAGAAAAGGAATACGAAACTGACAATGAAGATGAGTCCCCGGAACTTACCTCAAATGATCAAATTCACCATGATCGTACACCATTTGTAAATTACCGATCAAGAATAAAGCTTCCACCCCAAACGCTTACGCATTTTGATGGCAAATTCTCCCAGTGGCCCAGTTTTTGGGACGATTTCAAGTCTTCAGTGGACAATGACCCAACTTTAGAAAATATACAAAAACTCAAATACCTTCGAGGGCTCTTACACGATGAACCGTACAGAATAGTGTCACCGTATCCCCTTACAAATAAAAATTACATAATCGTAATAAAATTACTAAAATCAAGGTACGGAAACCCCCAATTAATCAGAGAAAATCTTCATAGCGAATTGCGCAACCTCAAAAGGCCCACTGAATCCACAATTGAATTAAGACGATTTATTTTGTTAATTGACCGAATTATTTTACAAATGAAATCCCAAGGGGAAGACATAAATCACCCTCAAATCAAACAATCAATAGAAACAAAACTTCCCTATAACATTAGACTTAAATTGAGGGAAAAATTTAAAATTTATTCAACAAAAGAAATAATGGAATTTCTAAATGATCATACCCAAGCACGTGAAGACATAGAAAGAATGGAAGAATCGAACCGCCAAATCCGGAATTTCCCCTCTAATAGACCACCTCAAAACAGAGCACAAAGACAATACTATCCAAATTTCCCGCACAATCAAATGAAACCAAACCCACGGATTCAACAGACTTCCACACCTTTTCCATATACCTCCGCATTCACGACCAAATCAAAACCCGTACGCCTTGCACAATTTAAGCCAAATCCAACACAAAATAGAACCCAAAATAAAATATTTTGTCGCTTTTGCGAAAGAGAAAATCATGCAAGTAAAGAGTGCAAAATTTATTCAACCCCCGAGAAACGAAATGAACGCGTACGTGAACTCAAACTTTGTCTAAATTGTCTAAATAAGGGACATATGGTCAATGATTGCAAATCCACTTATTTATGTTTTAATTGCAAATACAAACATAATACTCTCCTTTGTACCCGCAAACAAACTCAGTACAAACCGAAAGAGCAAAAAACCAGAGTGAATATGGCTCAAAATTACGAAAATCATGAAGAGACACAAACATTCATGACAATGGATTATGATAAAAATTTATCTAATTATGAGGAAGAAGAATTACTTATGACTACTGAAGTAAACTGCATAAATCCCGACAAACATAAAGTAAAAAAGGAAATAATTTTATTTGATAATGGGTCACAAAAAAGCTATATAACCGAAGAATGTGCTCAATCTCTTCAATTAACCACGATTGAGGAAAAATTATTAGCAATTTCCACTTTCAATCAAAATAAGCCAAAAATCATTAAATCAAGACTAGTCAAAGTTGGCATTAAAACATTAAAAGGTGAAATAGAGTACATAACACTACAAACAGTGGAGAAAATTACTGATGTTACAAAAATGGTTAATAAAGAAAATGTTGATGTACTCGGAGTAAAAATCCCAATCAGTCACGCATGTCCTCAAATTCTAACTTCTTATCAAATTCTTAGGCCAATCGACTTCATACTTCCACATAAAAATTTATGTATTCCTCCTATTTTAGAAAATGAGGGAATCAAAGACCCAACATATTACCCAAAAAAGACTTCATATGACCAAACAATTGAATTATGGAAGAAAACAACGAAATCATTAGATGATTATTGGAAAATTTGGACTGATGAATATATACCAAGTCTAAGAGAACGTTATAAAATCGAAAACAAAAATCCAAGAAATTGTATGAAATCTTTTCCAGAATTTAATGAAATCGTAATAATTCATGATCAAACTCCCAGAGCAATGTGGAAAACTGGCATTGTTAAAAATGTCATAACTGGATCAGATGGTATCGTAAGAGGCGCTAATATCGAACTTCCAAATAAAACAGTACTAAATCGACCCTTAAAATTAATTTATCCGTTAGAAATTAATTCAAATGATGATAAAGAGCAAGAAACTCTCTCTAATCTTATAATCAATCAGAAACCCAATTGTTTCAACCGAAAAAGGAAGATGAATAATGCCTTAGTCCCCATAAAAATGAATAGACTGTTACAAAACTCATTAACAATTATGCTATTATTGAAATTAATTTCATTATGTTCATCTTATTCATATGAATGTCCAAAGGAACCAGAAATATGGAAAGTGAAATATACAACCCTATGTATCGAAAACGGTTCAAAAACATAAAGAGGGCGTAATGAAATAGTTAGCTAAAACAAGTTGTACATAAAATATTTAATCCACCCTCTTGGAAAAATGAGAAAAAAAAACCTTACAGGCAATTTTGTTTGCTTATATAATAATTTATTTTTTTTTCTAAAGTATAATATAGTATTAATTAATTATTACAAAAAGTAATAAGGATCTATAGTGAAAAGTAAGGTTAATCCAGTGATGCGATCTGTTTTGATTTATCAGAAATATTCTGATTTGGAGGGTCCAAATCTGATAAAATAAAAATGTTCTTATTTGTCAGAAATGTTCTGATTCTGGGGTAGCGACCAAAATTTGTTCTGATTTCTTAAATAAACTCATAATTTTGAAATTTTATGGCATAATGTCACTATTTATCAAGAAAATATAAGATTTATGGCAAAATTTGGTCATTTTTTGACAAAAATCTGTTAACAAATCGATTAAAAATCGCAAAAAATTTTCTCGGCGGCGCCTATCGACACCGCCGGACCCTCTCCTCTCCCCATTCACCAAAGTTTTTTTTGGAAAAATGCGCCGTAAAAAATTTTAAAAATCTAATTTTTTCATCCCGAGTGAACTGAAATTTACGATTTGCTTAATTCCTCACCAAAATTTTAAAGATGATAATCGGAGACGAAACTATAATTTTTAATACATTTTTGATTAAATAAATTGTAAAAATAATTGATTTGAAGCAATTTTGCAAAATATTCTGATTTTTGGCCCCAAAACCTGATTTTTGAGCCCGATGTTCTGATTTTGAAAAATTTTCGATCGCATCCCTGGGTTAATCCTGTTGTGCCTTTAGGGTCACAAACAATTTGAAGTCGAACACAAAATATTTATTAAAACAACAATAAAATAAAAGGCAGAATTTGGAGAATAATTTGGAGTCAATAGATTTAGCGGAGCACAATATTTAGGCGAGCGCAGAGGAGAGCCAAAAAGAGAATGAATTGGGGAAAAGGAGTGGAAGAGACTTAATGAGTAGAAAGGGAAAAATCAATAGTACAAAGGGCATGGAAAAGAAAAATGATAAACAAACATCATTTGAATGGTCCTTTTCCAACACCTCCCCTTTTAAGAAATGATCTGATCGGTAAAATTGATCATTCGTATGTCTTGTTACGAGGGTTCACTTGAAGACGATCAACCGGCCTCCGATTACGACAAGGATAACGACGTTTCGGTGAATTGTTTACAGTAATATTTTGATCAGTGTTTTGATCGATGGGAAAAATTGGTAGGCCAAAAGTTCCGTTGATGATGTTGAGAGGGTCTTCGGCGTCTTCATCCGGCATTTCCCTGCTTTTCAATTGGTTGGCATGGAATTTGCCTTGGGAATTGTCAAACAATTCAACGGTGTAAATTACGCCGCTTTTGTTGGCGATTCGGCCGGGGCGCCAAGCAGCAGAATTGTGCCGTCGAGAGAACACCAAATCACCAATTTTAAATGCACGAAATTTGGCGCCATGTTTTCTGTTAAACTGGGCCTCCATTTTGGTATCCCTTTCTACAGAATTTTTAGGCGGGCGAAGGAGATCAAGGCCAATTCTTGGTTTGCGGCCAAGAAATAATTCTGCAGGACTTTTTCCTCCAAGGTTGTCGGATGGTGTAGTCCGATATGTAAGCAAGAAAGTGTCGAGCACTTCGCTGCTGACAGCTCCCTCCCGCTTTATTTTTGCAAAGGCCCTCTTGAATGTGTCGACCATTCTCTCCGCTTGGCCATTTGATTGTGGCATCTATGGTGCGGTGAAAATGTGATCGATTCCATGGATTTTGATGAAATTTTTAAAATAATGGCTTTGAAATTGGGTGCCATTGTCTGAAACGGTGGTTTCAGGAATGCCATAATGCGCAATTAATGATCGCAATTTTGAAATTGTGGCATTGGCATTTGTCGAACTCATTTCAAAAATTTCCGGAAATTTGGAGTAAGAGTCGACGATGATAAAATACATTTTTCCGTAAAACGGGCCGGCAAAATCCATGTGTATTCGTTTCCAAGGACCGTCAGATTTCGGCCATGATTGCAGCGTCGTCTTAATTGGATTTTTGGAAACTGCCGCGCATGAGGCACATTTTTGGACGAAAGATTCAATTTCAGCGTCCATTAAAGGCCAATATACATACGTCCGGGCCAACGATTTCATTCGTTTAATGCCGGGATGGCCGTTGTGCAGCATTTTGAGGATTGCTTTTTGAAGTGATTTTGGGACTATTGCCCTGTCTCCAAGCATAAGACAGTCCTTGTCAATTGAAATTTGGTCATGTCGGCGGTAAAATTGTGTGAATTTTTCAGAATTCAAGCCTTCCACTGGCTCAAAATTCTTTGGTTCGGGCCATTTTTCTTTAACAAATTTCACAATTTGTTGAAATGCCGGGTCCTTTTTCGTTTCTTCGATCAAGCTTTTGAAAGTGATCGGCAACTGATTGATGACATTAGTCAGATCATTGTCCAATGTGGCTTCAAGCTCAACGGACGCGATGATGACTTCTTCGTCAGGTTTTAGTGATTTTTGTGACGAAATTAGGCGAGAAAGTGCATCCGCCTGACCGAATTTTTCGGTTTTAATGTACTGAATGTCGAAATCATAGGCCGTCAAAATTAAAGACCATCGGACAAGACGATTGTGGGACTACTTCGGGACGCCATCTTTGCTGCCAAAAATTTTCTTTAATGGCTGATGATCCGTCAGTAGTGTAAATTTTCTCCCAAAAATCATTTTGTGAAAACGTTTTACTGCTTCCACAAGAGCAAGGGCTTCTTTTTCAATTTGCCCATAATTTTGCTCTGCCGGTGTAAGTGATCGGGAAAAATGAGAAACGGCCTTAATTGTCCCATCACTGAATTTGTGTGAAATCACTCCACCAATGCCATATTGTGACGCATCAGCTGCGACGATGATTGGCAATGATGGGTCAAAATGCGTCAATGCCAGATCAGATTGGAGCATTGAGTTGATTTTGGAGAATGCATTTTGACATTTCGGCGACCAGTCCCATTTTGAATCCTTCTTCAGCAGCTCGTCGAGCGGCTGTCTGATTGAGCGAAAATTTCTTACGAATTCTTGATAATAATTGACCATTCCTAAATAGGAACGTAATTCGCTGATATTTGAAGGAATTCGCATTTCCGCAATTGCAGAAATTTTGCCAGGATCAGGTCGTCGTCCGTTTTGGTCGATAATCACTCCCAAATATTTAATTTTGGGTTGGAAAAATGAACATTTTTCAATTCGGATTTTGAATCCCCATTCCTGAATTTTGGAGAAAATTTGATCTAAATGCTCGTTGTGTTTTTCCAATGTTGGGCTGACAATGATCAGATCATCCAAATATGCCAATGCGAATGGCAAATCTGACAACATGTTGTCCATTATCGACTGAAATATGCCGGGGGCAGATTTTACGCCGAAGGGAAGACGTTCATATTGGTAATGCCCGCGGTGTGTAGCAATTGTGCACAGCTTCTTCGAATTTTCTTCTAATTCAATTTGAAGATACGCATCCGACAAATCAATTTTTGAGAAGTATTTTCCACCATTTAATGTGTCAAAAATGTCGGATGGAAGCGGAAGCGGGTGCTGGTTCAATTGGAGCGAGTCATTAAGCCCGGTTGAAAAAAATTCAGGCATATCACAAAAATAGGAGGAACCCAAATCCAAAAGTGAATGTGGTGATGTTGCCCGACACTTTCATCAATTCCGTTCAATCGTCGGGTCTAATGAATGCACCAATTTTAATGAATGACAAATCAACCGATTTTGTTTTGGACAGCGGCACACAAATAATTGTCGTCACCAATCAGACGTACAATGATATTGGACGACCACCAATTCAGGCGTGTCAGGAAGAAGGGAGATTTTTTGACGGCACGCGCTGCAAATTCCTTGGCCGCGGTGTTGCCAACTTCCAATTCAACGGAATCCAAATCGAATTACCATATTATGTGGCCAAAAGTGGAACAATTAATCTTTTGGGCCTGAATGCTTTGGACCGTCTTGGATTTCTGGAAGAGATGAAGCGGCTGATCGGCACCAAAAATATTAATCAGATTTGGTCCACTGATTCAACAAAAATTCAGCACACAATTGCAAATTTTGAGGACAAATATGAGCAAATTTTCTCTGAGGGCCTTGGACTCTGCACCAAAATGAAGGGCCAATTGGTGCTCAAATCCGGCGCAAATCCCGTTTTCAAACGCGCCCGTCCTGTTCCTTACGCAACTCTGCCGACAATAAATGCCGAAATGGATCGATTGGAGAAATTAAAAGTTATCACCCCGGTGGATCACACTGATTGGTCAGCACCAATTTTGGTAGTCAAAAAGGCAAATGGAAATGCAAGATTATGTGCAGATTTTTCTACCGGGCTTAATGACTCGCTCCAATTGAACCAGCACCCGCTTCCGCTTCCATCCGACATTTTTGCCACATTAAATGGTGGAAAATACTTCTCAAAAATTGATTTGTCGGATGCGTATCTTCAAATTGAATTAGAAGAAAATTCGAAGAAGCTGTGCACAATTGCTACACACCGCGGGCATTACCAATATGAACGTCTTCCCTTCGGCGTAAAATCTGCCCCCGGCATATTTCAGTCGATAATGGACAACATGTTGTCAGATTTGCCATTCGCATTGGCATATTTGGATGATCTGATCATTGTCAGCCCAACATTGGAAAAACACAACGAGCATTTGGATCAAATTTTCTCCAAAATTCAGGAATGGGGATTCAAAATCCGAATTGAAAAATGTTCATTTTTCCAACCCAAAATTAAATATTTGGGAGTGATTATCGACCAAAACGGACGACGACCTGATCCTGGCAAAATTTCTGCAATTGCGGAAATGCGAATTCCTTCAAATATCAGCGAATTACGTTCCTATTTAGGAATGGTCGATTATTATCAAGAATTCGTAAGAAATTTTCGCTCAATCAGACAGCCGCTCGACGAGCTGCTGAAGAAGGATTCAAAATGGGACTGGTCGCCGAAATGTCAAAATGCATTCTCCAAAATCAACTCAATGCTCCAATCTGATCTGGCATTGACGCATTTTGACCCATCATTGCCAATCATCGTCGCAGCTGATGCGTCACAATATGGCATTGGTGGAGTGATTTCACACAAATTCAGTGATGGGACAATTAAGGCCGTTTCTCATTTTTCCCGATCACTTACACCGGCAGAGCAAAATTATGGGCAAATTGAAAAAGAAGCCCTTGCTCTTGTGGAAGCAGTAAAACGTTTTCACAAAATGATTTTTGGGAGAAAATTTACACTACTGACGGATCATCAGCCATTAAAGAAAATTTTTGGCAGCAAAGATGGCGTCCCGAAGTACTCCCACATCGTCTTGTCCGATGGTCTTTAATTTTGACGGCCTATGATTTCGACATTCAGTACATTAAAACCGAAAAATTCGGTCAGGCGGATGCACTTTCTCGCCTAATTTCGTCACAAAAATCACTAAAACCTGACGAAGAAGTCATCATCGCGTCCGTTGAGCTTGAAGCCACATTGGACAATGATCTGACTAATGTCATCAATCAGTTGCCGATCACTTTCAAAAGCTTGATCGAAGAAACGAAAAAGGACCCGGCATTTCAACAAATTGTGAAATTTGTTAAAGAAAAATGGCCCGAACCAAAGAATTTTGAGCCAGTGGAAGGCTTGAATTCTGAAAAATTCACACAATTTTACCGCCGACATGACCAAATTTCAATTGACAAGGACTGTCTTATGCTTGGAGACAGGGCAATAGTCCCAAAATCACTTCAAAAAGCAATCCTCAAAATGCTGCACAACGGCCATCCCGGCATTAAACGAATGAAATCGTTGGCCCGGACGTATGTATATTGGCCTTTAATGGACGCTGAAATTGAATCTTTCGTCCAAAAATGTGCCTCATGCGCGGCAGTTTCCAAAAATCCAATTAAGACGACGCTGCAATCATGGCCGAAATCTGACGGTCCTTGAAAACGAATACACATGGATTTTGCCGGCCCGTTTTACGGAAAAATGTATTTTATCATCGTCGACTCTTACTCCAAATTTCCGGAAATTTTTGAAATGAGTTAGACAAATGCCAATGCCACAATTTCAAAATTGCGATCATTAATTGCGCATTATGGCATTCCTGAAACCATCGTTTCAGACAATGGCACCCAATTTCGAAAGCCATTATTTTAAAAATTTCATCAAAATCCATGGAATCGATCACATTTTCTTGGGGAAAGGAGTGGAAGAGACTTAATGAGTAGAAAGGGAAAAAATCAATAGTACAAAGGGCATGGAAAAGACAAATGATAAACAAACATCATTTAAATGGTCCTTTTCCAACAAATCCCTAAACTCACTCTCTCATCTCAGTCCCCTACCTTTTTTGCCATCTCCCCAACCTCGTTCTCAGACCTATCCTTCCCGAAGAATAAGACCCATGAAAAGTATCCACAAAGAATTTTCCAATCTACAATATTTTCTCGACTTTATATTTATTAAGTATTTTTTAATGTCCAAATTTAAGAATATGAAGAAATCCAAGGTCACCCATAGATTCAATACATTTTTCTATTCGGTTGATATTGTATATTTATTTGATGTACACTCATAATTTATTTTACATTTTAAACAACTGGAAATAAACCATATTAACATTCAAAAATACCAAAATGGATAAGTTTTCATTCGGATTTTTACAAAAGAATACAAAAATATACGTTTAAGATGGAAATTTTGTAAAATGTGCCCAAAAATCGAAAACTTCATCTATGCATTTTTCCATTAAAGCAAGGCGAAAGTAGTTAAAAAACTTAGGAAATTCCTTCATAAATGATTAGAAAAAATAAAAATCATTTATTCGAAGTTAATTATGAGAAATTAAATGATAAGAATTTTTTATAATAAATAAAATAAAAAACCAATATATTTAAATTCAAAAATCATAATTATCTTTAATATACATTATATACTTGATTTAATTTTATAATTTTGAAACTAAATTTAAATAAATGATAAATAGTTGTCTGTAGTCAGGTTTAAATTAAAAATAAAATTAAAACTAATTAAACAAATTATCATAAGTGTATTTAATAAAACATTAAATTTAGAATTCAAATATAACAAACAATAACGCATCTTTTATTTAATTAACTAAACCAGAGAAAATCAAGAACATAAAAAAATTATTCACTAAATGAATTGATTTAATAACACAATTATTTTAAAATAATCTTTTTAATCCATTATTATATCATAGCTTTTTCAAATTATCAATATTTCAAATTTATATATTCTGCAAAAAAGAATAAATATGTGCCTATTTGATTAAAAGTATCAGATCAGTAAATACTTTTAGATATTTATGAGAAAGATATGTTTGTTTTGGAATGCACCTTAATGTTCCTCCCGATTCAAAATTTAAATGATCTTCTTTTTAATGGTTTCATTACTCATTTTTTGTTATAAAAATTAATATTAGTAAATTTTAAACCATTTTATATCAAGGATACCCAAACATTACTTTCATTAGGGATTAGAAAAAATAAACTAAAGTTAATAAAAGTCACAAAAAATAAATGAACTTGTATATAATTTCATTTTCGATTTTAAAAGATAACTCTTATAACAATGCTTATGTTAAATTTAAATGAATGAAAAATAATTGTTTGTGTGCACCACGATGACTAGGGTTTTATAAAAATAAGTATTTAAAGAAATCTTAATTCCTGATACCGAATACTGAAATATAGCACCTTTTTAAATTTTGTGCAGTCAATTCGAAAAATTAAAATTAAAAAATATTTTATGAATTTATCCTTTAATTTATGAGATCAAATAAGAAAATTAATATAAAATTAAATTTACAAATCAATTAAAATATAATTTTATTTAAAAATTATAAGAAAACAGGTCAGGCAGTGAAGCTAGGCGCATCCGAAGGAATTTTAATTAAAAAATAGCTGGAAAAAGTTTACTTCCCTTTGAAAAGGCACTCTTATTTCCGTATTATTTCTCCTAAAGATAATTAAAATGAACAATAAAATTTTCCATATGTGAATTAATTAAGTATTTATGCTCATTTTTACAAATAATATATTTAATTAAGGGCTGCTAATGCAACACGCAAATTTTGATTAAATAACAAATCATTTTTTAACGTGGCGTTGCATGAAATTGGATTAAATAATTCAATATTTCTTTTAATGAAATACAGAAGATTGCGAGTTCGTATAAGAAGTAATTAGAAGACGAACCATTTTTATTTACTCTTTACAGGTATTTTGGAAAGCAGTTTGCACGCCATTGTCACATTTAATGTCGTTTGATCACATCTACTGTATCTTTAATTTTCATCACTGATAAAATATAACAAATTTTAACAAATAATGCTGAAATTCCATCTAATTAAAGATTGAATTAAAAATGACATAAGAAATAAGCCAAGCTAATTAAATATAAACACTCAAAGTTGAAATTTACTTGTAACACACATTAAATAATAGTGACAAATTAATATTTTCTGGGTTGAAAGACATTACGATATCGTCTATATAAGCAATTTTTAGGATAATAATATTAAATTAATATACATTTATTTGTAATAATTAAAATTATTTGATATTTATTATTTTAATTACAGAAAATACCAAATATATAAGTGTAAAACTTCTTTTAACGAAATAATGTTATGTAATAATAGAAAAACCTTCATAAAAAAGAATCTAATTTCTTTAAATTATTCATTAATTCATTAAATAACTTAACTTTGTAAATTGAATTAAACTATGGTTCATTAGTTGCATTCAGAACTTCCCATCAAAAGAAAAAAAAACTTTAGATATACTCACGATACTAATTGTATAAATTTCTAT
The DNA here is from genome assembly GCA_023374025.1 of Heterodera schachtii. NCBI lineage: Eukaryota > Metazoa > Nematoda > Chromadorea > Rhabditida > Heteroderidae > Heterodera > Heterodera schachtii. The sequence goes on from SIJG01000003.1 coordinate 1,151,482, forward strand.
AAAAAACTATTAGATTTTGCAATATTTTTACAAAATCCCAAAATTATCTTATAAAAAAATAATGAAAATTAGTAAATAATGGAGACCTGACATCATTATCATTATCAAAAATAAAAAAATGGAAAAGCTTTTAATGCAAAGAATTATTGTGTTCCTCCAATGCGATACTCAAAGGCATATTAGCATATTTTAATATTCAATCGGCAATACCAAACAAACATTTTACAATATAGAAAAAAACATTCAAGATTAAAAATGATTAAATTAAATGGAAATAATTTATAAATAGCCAATAAATAAGATCGGGAAAATTAAACCAAATAAAAAGGAATTTAACATATGACAAAAGAGTATAAAAGTATTCCATGGATAAAGTTCAGCAAAGATTAGATGATTTCATAGAAAAATTATCAAAATATAAGAAATTACAATTTATGGTGTAATATGAAAACTTAAAAATATCATTGAATAAAAAAACTTCCAATAAATTGGAATAGCCATTCACTCGGGATAACTTTCAAGAGCAATTACTCAGGTTTAAGATATTTTCAAAATACTATGGAATAAAAATGATTATAAAATAAATGAAAAATAAAACACAACACAAATAATAAAAATTAATTAAATTTAATTAAATTTAATGATTTAAAAATCGTTTGAAAAAAAATTAAAATCTTTTTGGAGGAAATCTGGCTAAAAATATAAAATTTATAAATAGAAATATAATCAAATGATCAAGAAAAAGCGGCTCTATGGCTTTTTGAACTTTCACCATCATTTTTCACCGTTTCGGCTGAAAGATGAAAGATAAGACGGTTACTATAATGTTTTCTTAAAATATCAATTTAAAATAATTTTTTTAATAGAATTTTTGAAAGGTTTTTACGAAAAAATTGAATTAGATTTAAGAAAATAATAGAAAGTATCCATATCAGTATTAAAAAGGATTATTTTAATTTTCATTCATCAGTCACTCAAAATAAAAAATTAATCTGAAAAAGCTAAAATTTAAATGTTTTACATTCTGCTGTATAAAAGAAAAGAAACATTCCAGCATCCTCAATTTGATTAAATATTTGCAGAAATAGATTATAGTCCTTTAATATGTACACATATAAGTGTTTATAATTCATTTGATTTTAAAATAAAGAAATTTAAAAAATTGAAATAATAAAGAAATTTGTTAAATAAATTTTGAACGCACCGAAACAGTCGACGAGCGCTAATATGCCTTACTCGACATTAATCAACCAGTGCATTTTGCCACTTTATTAGATGTGCTACCGTTCCTATTTAAATATATGTAAGAAAAAAAATGGTGTTATAAGTGGAACAAAGACACTCAAAACAATGCTCCACAGTATGCCAGGAACGTCCAATTTAAGTAATAATAAAGTAAAATATATTTATATTAGTTATTTTATGAATTTTTTATTTTGCATACTTTTTTTCTACGAATCAAATAAAAATTAGAGAATAAAAAATGAATATAAAAAGACATGCTACATTAAAAGAAACAAAATATGATTAAAATTTTATTATATAAAAATTATGAGTGCGTTTATTATAACTCTTTCTCTTCTAGCAGTTGCCACATCTAAACAATTTCAATTTGCCAAAGTTGTGCGATGAATTCAGAGCAATAGTGCAAGTTGCTTCTCTTCTTTCTGAAAGTGATTATTTAAAAAAAGTTATTGAACTATTAAAAACAATTATTCCTTTCAATTAATAAAAAGTAAATAAAGTTTCAACAAGTAATAAATTAATTCAATTAATATTTAATTTTAAGAGAATTTTGTTAGTTTTAGTTTGAAATAATCAAATTTCTTCATAATAAGCTTATATTTTAAAACCATAAATAAAATTAGTATTAATATCATATCAATTTCATTAGGTGCAGGTAAAATGGCGATTAAACAAATTTACTTTTAAAAATTCAAAATTGAAAGAAGTAATTCAAAATTAATTAAATAAGATGTACTTGCTTAACAAACAAGAAACGGGACACACAGTCGTTTATATCTAGAGAATAAAAAATATTTAAAAAACTAAATAATCAACAAAGAAAATAATATCGAAACAATTAATTTATAGAATTAGTTTAATTTTTCAATATGTTCAAATCTTGCAATAGTATGTAAATTTTAATTACTAGCTTTGAAAAAAAAACCTAAATAAAAAAAATTATCACGTAAAGTGGAAGAGGTTCAACCATGGGTGGAAGAGGTACAACCACGGGTGGAAGAAGTACAATCACGAGGAAGAGTTACAACCACGGGGGAAGAGGTACAACCACGGGGGAAGAGGTACAACCACGGGGGAAGAGGTACAACCACGGGGAAAGATGTTTTATTAAAATATTAGTAAAAATTGATGCAAAAATTTTTAAAATAAATTACTTCTTTTATTTTTTAAAAATAAATTTTGATGTGTATAATTTTGAATATTTTTGAAATTGGAATGAATTTATTTTTTTGACAAATTCAAATTAAATTAATACATGAAATTCTTTAGTTTTTTAATTAAAACATTCAATAATAATTTTAAATTGAAACATTTCACCTATATTTTTTGGAATTTACTATAAGGTTTATTGGAAGTGCAATTCAATATAATAAAAATAGCGACCGCGAAAATAGCATGCAGAATTTTTATGATTTATTACGAAAAAAATACAATCCCAAACTAAATACTGTCGTGAAAATATAAATACATTTAATTTATGATAAGAATTAAAAGTTTGGAAAATTTTTTTTTCAATTAATAAACTATAACGACAAAGCACAAAGTGAAGAAAATAATTTGTAATATGAAAGAGTTAAAGGTGAAGCTAAATTTGATTTTAAAATAGATAAGCAGTCAAATGGTTGTTTATTGATTCTTTCGGCCTTAAAATATGAATTAATTCTTAATTTATTTTAAGTTGAATGAAGCACATACGTACAGATCTTATCGATTATTTTACTTTCAAAATTTAATTTGTATTTGATAAATTTATAAAATTAAATTTCACTGAGCAGTGCCAATTTCGAACAGGCCGTCATCATAGCAAAACGAAGGGGATTAAGCAGCTAATGAGAAGACAAAGTGTCACAAAAATGGACAAACGGAAAACATTTCATTTTTTGTCGTAGGAGGAAAATTGAAAATGGAAAGGCAATTTTTGAACCGGAATGTCACATAATTGCCCTTAACTCAGTGAGTGGTAAATACTAAAATAAATTAATACCCCCAAAAGAAGCGTTTTTCCTTTTTTTTTGTGCCTAATAAATTAAAAATTTCATCATGACGAAAATGAAAGGCCATCAAAAGATTAATTACTCCATTTACAAATAAAAATAAGAGAAATATTTGATCGACCAATTTAAAACTGACAAAAATTTAAAAAAAAAAACTACACAAACATTGTATTTGGAATTTCTGTTTATTTTTATTTTCCATCTTTTACAACAAATATATTTTTTATACAAATTCATTTCATAATTTTTTTTCATTTCCTTCAGTTTCATTCATTTTTCGTCCTTTCTTTTCTTTTCTCCACTTTGTTCCGTGAATTGGCCATCGCCAAAATTCGACGAAATGCCATCCGCAGCATCAAAAAAGGTGCCAAAATTGCCAAAAATGTCGCACCGATGGAGAACAGAATGGCATCGATTGAATAATAAGCAACCCATCCCAATTCAGCATCGGTTGGCAAGTTAAGCTCGTTCAGATGCGGAAATTCCGCTGCAAATTCCACCCAACGCACCAATTGCTCTTTTGCACCGAAGGGCGACAAAGCGATTTTCTTTCGTATGAGTTTGGCATTGGCACGAAAAGACGCATCGTGGAGAACCTAAACAAACCAATTAACATTCTTTTAAAATTTTAAAACTGATTATTGGAGATTAATGATTCATCAGCGGAATTCGAAATGCCATTCCCAATTCGTTAAAAAAATTCTGATTGTCCAAAACAAAAAAAGCTTTAGTAAAATAAATCCCCAAAATAATTATTTTTCGATGCATTTGAAGTGCTTTTCGTTTTTCCTTTCTCATTTATTTTGTTTTGGTTGTGAAAAGTGATCGAATGATCCGATCAATCGATGGTTAACCTTTGCTCACCCGACTGAGCGCTGTTCCCAGCACTTTGCCCGTTTTGTCTGTGATCAGCTGGCGAATGTCAACGTGGACGGCCATCCCTCGGTGCTTTGCCAACACGGCGTTGTAAAGTTGATCAGCAAACAACGGAATGGCCACAATTGGCACACCGATTTTTGCTGCTTCCGCCAGACTGTTTTGGCCGCAATGAGTGATAAAAGCGCGCAATTTTGGATGCCCTCAAAATTCGACAAAATTTAAAGAGTGCAATAAAAGAATGGCACACTTAAAATGACATTTTGCGGCACCCATTCGAAGGTGTGAACATTTGGCGTTGCTTTGATCAGTTCCGATTCATTTTTTGCCGATTCTCCGTCCAATTTCCAAATGAACTCATAATCGGGAAATTGGCTGAATGTGCGGAGAAGCGTCCGTCGCAACGATTCGCCCAAAGTGCGCGTGTTGGCTACAGTGCCGAATGAGAAGAGTACGGTACCGGACTGCGAATTGTCCAAAATTGAGCGAAACTCCTTTAAAAAATACATTTTTCATTAAGTTTCTTTTATCAATGTTAATTGTTTATCATTTAATTATTTCTTCAAAAAGCCCTCTCTTCTTAATTGTCTTTGTTTTAGCCATTTCTTTGTTTTTTTTTTCGCTTTTCCTTTTAAGTTGATAAATTTTCTCGACCACCAAACCTCGTCCAATTTGGTCGTTTTCTTCCATTCGTCCGTTATACCTCCAATATAGACAATTTTGTTGCTAATGGGCCGAGCAAATTCCAAAAATTTGTTTGAATTTAGGAAAAACAGCGAAATATTTTTGGCCAATTGTTTCAGTGGAGGAAATTCGGCTCCAAATGCTTCTCGTACCAATGGCGCCTAAAATGTTAATTTATTGGTTTTGCCTTCTTTTGTAATAATTGAAAATGTTCGGAATAATAAGGGAAGAAAAAAATAAACAAATCATAATGAAGTGATAAATGCAATGGACAACAAATTCAGTCAACGCACCTGCAAATCGGTGACCCGATCATTCAATTTGTACCAATCGTAAAAAGTGTTGAGGAAATTGATCAATCGCTCCCAAAAGTCCATCGCCGGCGCATTGAGCGGCGGATGAGCCCAATCTGTGAATAGCGGATTAAGGTAAATTTATTTGAACATGAAATTCTGATTCTCCTCATTTTGATTATTTCGTTTTTTACTTGGTACAAAACTGGCAAATGTTGGAATGCCAAAATGGGCGGCATTCATTTGAAACATTGGCACGGTAAGTGTTGCCAATTTGGTTCGAACACCGATGCGCTCGAAAATGGCAGCACCGCACAGATCGAACAGTTCATAAATGGCGGCATCATAGCGCTCCTTGGCCAATTCGTCCAGCAATTCGTGACGGAAGGCAATTTCTACAAAAGTCAGTGAATTCTATTTTGAAAATGTAATGCAATTAATTAGGATAATTGCCTTTGCAAAAATATGGCCACAAATCGAAAAGCCTGGCGAATCTGTTGTCCCATGCGTTGAGCATTGGCCACGCATTGTCCCCACTGAACGGATAAAGCACATCCGAAGTCGCAACGGGCGCTTCGCGCGACTTGAGCCCAACCCGATAAACTTTGGAGGACAGTTTGGTCTCGTTGCTCTCGGCTTTGCTCGTCCATTGCAAATCGTCGTTAATTGTTTTGATGAAATGCTTAATTGCTTTTTGAATTCTTCTAAAATTCTGTCCGTCCTTCCTCACCACTTCGTGCCCCGCCTCCGCCAATGAATCGGCAATTGCTCCCATAAATTGCATGTGACTGTGCGCGGGGATTACCGAATAGACGAGAATTTTGAGCTTTTTCTTTTCCGGCGCCGATTGTGCGTTTTTTGTTGTTTCTGTTGTGCCATTTGTGGTGGAGAGACAGAAAATTAATAAAAAGAAAAGTCGGGCGAAGAAAAACATTTGACAGAAAGAAAATAATAAATTAAATTAATTTAAAAAGTTGAATAAAATGAGAAAATGCAATTTAAATAAGTTATAAATTGCCCATTTTTCGTTTTACACTTGAAATTTTATCTATTTTTTGTTTCATTTGTCGTCAACAAATAAAATCTCTGGGAGTAAATAGTGACTAAAGACACAAAGCACAAAAATTGTGCTGACAAATGAACACAAATTTTCGTACTGAAAGATTAAAACCATCGCAAACTATAAAATTTAATTTGCCGATTATTTTACTGTCCAAAATTTAAAATAAATTTTCAAATGTACTCACATAATATACATGCAATTTGCTTTTTAAAAAATATTTTATCAAAAAATGAACATTAAGTTACAATACATAATTCTACCGTAATATTTTAATTTGAATTGAGCCTCAACGGTTACAAAAATGTGTTGTTCTTTTCTTCCGGTTGGTTTTGTTCACTCTTTCCATGAATGCGTACTCTTCCATATTTCTGCCAGACTTTTAAAATATTCAAAATTCTCTCAAATTTATTTGACTTATTTCTTCACATACAAACTGAGCTGTTGAAACGGTAGAAAATGGTCAGTGGGGAGAATGACCTACCAAAAACACCTTCAACATGTTGTTTAATTGGCCAATTAACAGATTAAAATGCCGTAAAGTGAAAGAGTGCCGTCTTACCAATTTCTCTTTCTATAAAAATTGACCACCGTATCGCGAACGCCCGCCTTTTCCGCCAACAGATTAATATTGAAATGTTAGCCAATAGAAGAACTGTGATCGCCTGTTTTCCTGTTTTATTCATTTTAATTTTAATTTATTTTATATTAAATTAAAATTAAATTAATTTTAAATTATTTTATTTTTACCCGGCTGCCTTTCCTTCAAAACAGGATCATTCCTAATGCGAAGTTTTTCCTAGAAATAATTTTTGAATGCTTTTGTCACTGAACAGAATATACAAAATTACCGCATTATAAATAAGGCAGGCTTTGGAGCCCAACCTTTAGATTCATTAAATTATATTTAGCTTGAGTTTCAAATTTACTTGTAAAATCCGCGTACCATAAAACTAATTTGATTTTCGGAATAATTATTACAATTGGATACAGTATGCCCAACAAAAGAATCGCTTTGAGGCAGAGTAAGCCGGCCACGGAATAAATCATTTCCCCGGTCATGCCAAAAGCAAGCAGAATCATTTGGTGCATTTCTAAACTTTGCTGAAAGCAATAAAATTTTACATTTTATGACTTTCAATAGTCCTTAAGGTTCTCTTTTTTGCCTAAAAAGTTCAAAAATTTCATTATATTTTAGTTAAATTGTGGCCAAAAAGTGGAAAATATAAGTTTCTTTTTTGAAATAAATCTAGACGTAAGCCATAATGCTGTAACTACGTCTATTGAAATTTAAAGAGAAGTCGCTCTCACCCACTTGAACATTGAATTTAAAGCAAGAATTCCTTTTAATGAATATGAAACAAAATTATAAAAATACAAAATAATGGTCTGAACAGGAATATACAATTATTGAATAACATTTTTATTCATATATTATAACGAATACAAACAACCTATAATGATTTTATTTGCTTTAGCAAACATATAATGAATAAATTTGTTAGATTTTATAATTCAATCAAAAACATAAAGAGGGCGTAATGAAATAGTTAGCTAAAACAAGGTTGTACATAAATATTTTAAAATCACCCTCTTGGAAAAATGAGAAAAAAAAAAAACCTTTACAGGCATTTTGTTTTGCTTATATAATAATTTATTTTTTTTCTAAAGTATAATATAGTATTAATTAATTATTACAAAAAGTAATAAGGATCTATAGTGAAAAGTAAGGTTAATCCAGTGATGCGATCTGTTCTGATTTATCAGAATGTTCTGATTTGGAGGGTCCAAATCTGATAAAATAAAAATGTTCTGATTTGTCAGAAATGTTCTGATTTTGGGGTAGCGACCAAAATTTGTTCTGATTTCTTAAATAAACTCATATTTTTAAAATTTTGTGGTATAATGTCACTATTTTCTCATGAAAATAAAAGATTTGTGGCAAAATTTGGTCATTTTTTGACAAAAATCTGTTAACAAATCGCTTTAAAAATCGAAAATTTTCCCGGCGGCGCCTATCGGCACCGCCGGACCCTCTCCTCTGCCCATTTCCCAAAAGTTTTTTGCAAAAATGCGCCGTAAAAAATTTTTAAAAATCTGATTTTTCACCCCGAGTGCACTGAAATTTACGATTTGCTAATTTCCTCAACAAAATTTTTAAAGATGATAATCGGAAGCGAAAATCTAATTTTTAATACATTTTTGATTAAATAAATTGTAAAAATAATTGATTTGAAGCAATTTTTGCAAAATATTCTGATTTTGGCCCCAAAACCTGATTTTTTGAGCCCGATGTTCTGATTTTGAAAAATTTTCGATCGCATCCCTGGGTTAATCCTGTTGTGCCTTTAGGGTCACAAACAATTTGAAGTCGAACACAAAATATTTATTAAAACAACAATAAAATAAAAGGCAGAATTTGGAGAATATTTGGAGTCAATAGATTTAGCGGAGCACAATATTTAGGCGAGCGCAGAGGAGAGCCAAAAGAGAATGAATTGGGGAAAGGAGTGGAAGAGACTTAATGAGTAGAAAGGGAAAAAATCAATAGTACAAAGGACATGGAAAAGACAAATGATAAACAAACATCATTTAAATGGTCCTTTTCCAACACCTCCCCTTTTAAGAAATGATCTGATCGGTAAAATTGATCATTCGTATGTCTTGTTACGAGGGTTCACTTGAAGACGATCAACCGGCCTCCGATTACGACAAGGATAACGACGTTTCGGTGAATTGTTTACAGTAATATTTTGATCAGTGTTTTGATCGATGGGAAAAATTGGTAGGCCAAAAGTTCCGTTGATGATGTTGAGAGGGTCTTCGGCGTCTTCATCCGGCATTTCCCTGCTTTTCAATTGGTTGGCATGGAATTTGCCTTGGGAATTGTCAAACAATTCAACGGTGTAAATTACGCCGCTTTTGTTGGCGATTCGGCCGGGGGCGCCAAGCAGCAGAATTGTGCCGTCGAGAGAACACCAAATCACCAATTTTAAATGCACGAAATTTGGCGCCATGTTTTCTGTTAAACTGGGCCTCCATTTTGGTATCCCTTTCTACAGAATTTTAGGCGGGCGAAGGAGATCAAGGCCAATTCTTGGTTTGCGGCCAAGAAATATTCTGCAGGACTTTTTCCTCCAAGGTTGTCGGATGGTGTAGTCCGATATGTAAGCAAGAAAGTGTCGAGCACTTCGCTGCTGACAGCTCCCTCCCGCTTTATTTTTGCAAAGGCCCTCTTGAATGTGTCGACCATTCTCTCCGCTTGGCCATTTGATTGTGGCATCTATGGTGCGGTGAAAATGTGATCGATTCCATGGATTTTGATGAAATTTTTAAAATAATGGCTTTGAAATTGGGTGCCATTGTCTGAAACGGTGGTTTCAGGAATGCCATAATGCGCAATTAATGATCGCAATTTTGAAATTGTGGCATTGGCATTTGTCGAACTCATTTCAAAAATTTCCGGAAATTTGGAGTAAGAGTCGACGATGATAAATACATTTTTCCGTAAAACGGGCCGGCAAAATCCATGTGTATTCGTTTCCAAGGACCGTCAGATTTCGGCCATGATTGCAGCGTCGTCTTAATTGGATTTTTGGAAACTGCCGCGCATGAGGCACATTTTTGGACGAAAGATTCAATTTCAGCGTCCATTAAAGGCCAATATACATACGTCCGGGCCAACGATTTCATTCGTTTAATGCCGGGATGGCCGTTGTGCAGCATTTTGAGGATTGCTTTTTGAAGTGATTTTGGGACTATTGCCCTGTCTCCAGCATAAGACAGTCCTTGTCAATTGAAATTTGGTCATGTCGGCGGTAAAATTGTGTGAATTTTTCAGAATTCAAGCCTTCCACTGGCTCAAAATTCTTTGGTTCGGGCCATTTTTCTTTAACAAATTTCACAATTTGTTGAAATGCCGGGTCCTTTTTCGTTTCTTCTTCGATCAAGCTTTTGAAAGTGATCGGCAACTGATTGATGACATTAGTCAGATCATTGTCCAATGTGGCTTCAAGCTCACGGACGCGATGATGACTTCTTCGTCAGTTTTAGTGATTTTTGTGACGAAATTAGGCGAGAAAGTGCATCCGCCTGACCGAATTTTTCGGTTTTAATGTACTGAATGTCGAAATCATAGGCCGTCAAAATTAAAGACCATCGGACAAGACGATTGTGGGAGCTACTTCGGGACGCCATCTTTGCTGCCAAAAATTTTCTTTAATGGCTGATGATCCGTCAGTAGTGTAAATTTTCTCCCAAAAATCATTTTGTGAAAACGTTTTACTGCTTCCACAAGAGCAAGGGCTTCTTTTTCAATTTGCCCATAATTTTGCTCTGCCGGTGTAAGTGATCGGGAAAAATGAGAAACGGCCTTAATTGTCCCATCACTGAATTTGTGTGAAATCACTCCACCAATGCCATATTGTGACGCATCAGCTGCGACGATGATTGGCAATGATGGGTCAAAATGCGTCAATGCCAGATCAGATTGGAGCATTGAGTTGATTTTGGAGAATGCATTTTGACATTTCGGCGACCAGTCCCATTTTGAATCCTTCTTCAGCAGCTCGTCGAGCGGCTGTCTGATTGAGCGAAAATTTCTTACGAATTCTTGATAATAATTGACCATTCCTAAATAGGAACGTAATTCGCTGATATTTGAAGGAATTCGCATTTCCGCAATTGCAGAAATTTTGCCAGGATCAGGTCGTCGTCCGTTTTGGTCGATAATCACTCCCAAATATTTAATTTTGGGTTGGAAAAATGAACATTTTTCAATTCGGATTTTGAATCCCCATTCCTGAATTTTGGAGAAAATTTGATCTAAATGCTCGTTGTGTTTTTCCCAATGTTGGGCTGACAATGATCAGATCATCCAAATATGCCAATGCGAATGGCAAATCTGACAACATGTTGTCCATTATCGACTGAAATATGCCGGGGGCAGATTTTACGCCGAAGGGAAGACGTTCATATTGGTAATGCCCGCGGTGTGTAGCAATTGTGCACAGCTTCTTCGAATTTTCTTCTAATTCAATTTGAAGATACGCATCCGACAAATCAATTTTTGAGAAGTATTTTCCACCATTTAATGTGTCCAAAAATGTCGGATGGAAGCGGAAGCGGGTGCTGGGTTCAATTGGAGCGAGTCATTAAGCCCGGTTGAAAAAAATTCAGGCATATCACAAAAATAGGAGGAACCCAAATCCAAAAGTGAATGTGGTGATGTTGCCCGACACTTTCATCAATTCCGTTCAATCGTCGGGTCTAATGAAGCACCAATTTTAATGAATGACAAATCAACCGATTTTGTTTTGGACAGCGGCACACAAATAATTGTCGTCACCAATCAGACGTACAATGATATTGGACGACCACCAATTCAGGCGTGTCAGGAAGAAGGGAGATTTTTGACGGCACGCGCTGCAAATTCCTTGGCCGCGGTGTTGCCAACTTCCAATTCAACGGAATCCAAATCGAATTACCATATTATGTGGCCAAAAGTGGAACAATTAATCTTTGTGGCCTGAATGCTTTGGACCGTCTTGGATTTCTGGAAGAGATGAAGCGGCTGATCGGCACCAAAAATATTAATCAGATTTGGTCCACTGATTCGACAAAAATTCAGCATACAATTGCAAATTTTGAGGACAAATATGAGCAAATTTTCTCTGAGGGCCTTGGACTCTGCACCAAAATGAAGGGCCAATTGGTGCTCAAATCCGGCGTAAATCCCGTTTTCAAACGCGCCCGTCCTGTTCCTTACGCAACTCTGCCGACAATAAATGCCGAAATGGATCGATTGGAGAAATTAAAAGTTATCACCCCGGTGGATCACACTGATTGGTCAGCACCAATTTTGGTAGTCAAAAAGGCAAATGGAAATGCAAGATTATGTGCAGATTTTCTACCGGGCTTAATGACTCGCTCCAATTGAACCAGCACCCGCTTCCGCTTCCATCCGACATTTTTGCCACATTAAATGGTGGAAAATACTTCTCAAAAATTGATTTGTCGGATGCGTATCTTCAAATTGAATTAGAAGAAAATTCGAAGAAGCTGTGCACAATTGCTACACACCGCGGGCATTACCAATATGAACGTCTTCCCTTCGGCGTAAAATCTGCCCCCGGCCATATTTCAGTCGATAATGGACAACATGTTGTCAGATTTGCCATTCGCATTGGCATATTTGGATGATCTGATCATTGTCAGCCCAACATTGGAAAAACACAACGAGCATTTAGATCAAATTTTCTCCAAAATTCAGGAATGGGATTCAAAATCCGAATTGAAAAATGTTCATTTTCCAACCCAAAATTAAATATTGGGAGTGATTATCGACCAAAACGGACGACGACCTGATCCTGGCAAAATTTCTGCAATTGCGGAAATGCGAATTCCTTCAAATATCAGCGAATTACGTTTCCTATTTAGGATGGTCGATTATTATCAAGAATTCGTAAGAAATTTTCGCTCATCAGACAGCCGCTCGACGAGCTGCTGAAGAAGGATTCAAAATGGGACTGGTCGCCGAAATGTCAAATGCATTCTCCAAATCAACTCAATGCTCCAATCTGATCTGGCAATTGACGCATTTTGACCCATCATTGCCAATCATCGTCGCAGCTGATGCGTCACAATATGGCATTGGGTGGAGTGATTTCACACAAATTCAGTGATGGGACAATTAAGGCCGTTTCTCATTTTTCCCGATCACTTACACCGGCAGAGCAAAATTATGGGCAAATTGAAAAAGAAGCCCTTGCTCTTGTGGAAGCAGTAAAACGTTTCACAAAATGATTTTGGGAGAAAATTTACACTACTGACGGATCATCAGCCATTAAAGAAAATTTTTGGCAGCAAAGATGGCGTCCCGAAGTACTCCCACATCGTCTTGTCCGATGGTCTTTAATTTTGACGGCCTATGATTTCGACATTCAGTACATTAAAAACCGAAAAATTCGGTCAGGCGGATGCACTTTCTCGCCTAATTTCGTCACAAAAATCACTAAAACCTGACGAAGAAGTCATCATCGCGTCCCGTTGAGCTTGAAGCCACATGGGACAATGATCTGACTAATGTCATCAATCAGTTGCCGATCACTTTCAAAAGCTTGATCGAAGAAACGAAAAAGGACCCGGCATTCAACAAATTGTGAAATTTGTTAAAGAAAAAATGGCCCGAACCAAAGAATTTTGAGCCAGTGGAAGGCTTGAATTATGAAAATTCACACAATTTTACCGCCGACATGACCAAATTTCAATTGACAAGGACTGTCTTATGCTTGGAGACAGGGCAATAGTCCCAAAATCACTTCAAAAAGCAATCCTCAAAATGCTGCACAACGGCCATCCCGGCATTAAACGAATGAAATCGTTGGCCCGGACGTATGTATATTGGCCTTTAATGGGACGCTGAAATTGAATCTTTCGTCCAAAAATGTGCCTCATGCGCGGCAGTTTCCAAAAATCCAATTAAGACGACGCTGCAATCATGGCCGAAATCTGACGGTCCTTGAAAACGAATACACATGGATTTTGCCGGCCCGTTTTACGGAAAAAATGTATTTTATCATCGTCGACTCTTACTCCAAATTTCCGGAAATTTTTGAAATGAGTTAGACAAATGCCAATGCCACAATTTCAAAATTGCGATCATTAATTGCGCATTATGGCATTCCTGAAACCATCGTTTCAGACAATGGCACCCAATTTCGAAAGCCATTATTTTAAAAATTCATCAAAATCCATGGAATCGATCACATTTTCTTGGGGAAAGGAGTGGAAGAGACTTAATGAGTAGAAAGGGAAAAAATCAATAGTACAAAGGGCATGGAAAAGACAATGATAAACAAACATCATTTAATGGTCCTTTTCCAACAAATCCCTAAACTCACTCTCTCATCTCAGTCCCCTACCTTTTTTGCCATCTCCCCAACCTCGTTCTCAGACCTATCCTGCCCGAAGAATAAGACCCATGAAAAGTATCCACAAAGAATTTTCCAATCTACAATATTTTCTCGACTTTATATTTATTAAGTATTTTTTAATGTCCAAATTTAAGAATATGAGAAATCCAAGGTCACCCATAGATTCAATACATTTTTTCTATTCGGTTGATATTGTATATTTTATTGATGTACACTCATAATTATTTTACATTTTAAACCAACTGGAAATAAACCATATTAACATTCAAAAATACCAAAATGGATAAGTTTTTCATTCGGATTTTTACAAAAGAATACAAAATATACGTTTAAGAATGGAAATTTTGTAAAATGTGCCCAAAATCGAAAACGTCATCTATGCATTTTTCCATTAAAGCAAGGCGAAAGTAGTTAAAAAACTTAGGAAATTCCCTTCATAAATGATTAGAAAAAAATAAAAATCATTATTCGAAGTTAATTATGAGAAATTAAATGATAAGAATTTTTATAATAAATAAAATAAAAAACCAATATAGTTAAATTCAAAATCATAATTATCTTTAATATACATTATATACTTGATTTAATTTATAATTTTGAAACTAAATTAAATAAATGATAATAGTTGTCTGTAGTCAGGTTTAAATTAAAAATAAAATTAAAACTAATTAAACAAATTATCATAAGGTGTATTTAATAAACATTAAATTTAGAATTCAAATATAACCAAACAATAACGCATCTTTTATTTAATTAACTAAACCAGAGAAAATCAAGAACATAAAAAAATTATTCACTAAATGAATTGATTAATAACACAATTATTTTAAAATAATCTTTTTAATCCATTATTATATCATAGCTTTTTCAAATTATCAATATTTCAAATTTATATATTCTGCAAAAAAGAATAAATATGTGCCTATTTGATTAAAAGTATCAGATCAGTAAATACTTTTAGATATTTATGAGAAAGATATGTTGTTTTGGAATGCACCTTAATGTTCCTCCCGATTCAAAATTTAAATGATCTTCTTTTTAATGGTTTCATTACTCATTTTTTGTTATAAAAAATTAATATTAGTAAATTTTAAACCATTTTATATCAAGGATACCCAAACATTACTTTCATTAGGGATTAGAAAAAATAAACTAAAGTTAATAAAAGTCACAAAAAATAAATGAACTTGTATATAATTTCATTTTCGATTTTAAAGATAACTCTTATAACAATGCTTATGTTAAATTTAAATGAATGAAAAATAATGGTTTGTGTGCACCACGATGACTAGGGTTTTATAAAAATAAGTATTTAAAGAAATCTTAATTCCTGATACCGAATACTGAAATATAGCACCTTTTTAAATTTTGTGCAGTCAATTCGAAAAAATTAAAATTAAAAAATATTTATGAATTTATCCTTTAATTTATGAGATCAAATAAGAAAATTAATATAAAATTAAATTTACAATCAATTAAATATAATTTTATTTAAAAATTATAAGAAAACAGGTCAGGCAGTGAAGCTAGGCGCATCCGAAGGAATTTTAATTAAAAAATAGCTGGAAAAAGTTTACTTCCCTTTGAAAAGGCACTCTTATTTCCGTATTATTTCTCCTAAAGATAATTAAAAATGAACAATAAAATTTTCCATATGTGAATTAATTAAGTATTTATGCTCATTTTTACAAATAATATATTAATTAAGGGCTGCTAATGCAACACGCCAAATTTTGATATAAATAACAAATCATTTTTTAACGTGGCGTTGCATGAAATTGGATTAAATAATTCAATATTTCTTTTAATGAAATACAGAAGATTGCGAGTTCGTATAAGAAGTAATTAGAAGACGAACCATTTTATTTACTCTTTACAGGTATTTGGAAAGCAGTTTGCACGCCATTGTCACATTTAATGTCGTTTGATCACATCTACTGTATCTTTAATTTTCATCACTGATAAAATATAACAAATTTTAACAAATAATGCTGAAATTCCATCTAATTAAAGATTGAATTAAAAATGACATAAGAAATAAGCCAAGCTAATTAAATATAAACACTCAAAGTTGAAATTTACTTGTAACACACATTAATAATAGTGACAAATTAATATTTCTGGGTTGAAAGACATTACGATATCGTCTATAAGCAATTTTTAGGATAATAATATTAAATTAATATACATTTATTTGTAATAATTAAAATTATTTGATATTTATTATTTTAATTACAGAAAATACCAAATATATAAGTGTAAAACTTCTTTAACGAAATAATGTATGTAATAATAGAAAAAACCTTCATAAAAAAGAATCTAATTTCTTTAAATTATTCATTAATTCATTAAATAACTTAACTTTGTAAATTGAATTAAACTATGGGTTCATTAGTTGCATTCAGAACTTCCCCATCAAAAGAAAAAAAAACTTTAGATATACTCACGATACTAATTGTATAAATTTCTATAAAAAACTATTAGATTTTGCAATATTTTTACAAAATCCCAAAATTATCTTATAAAAAAAATAATGAAAATTAGTAAATAATGGAGACCTGACATCATTATCATTATCAAAAATAAAAAAATAGAAAATCTTTTAATGCAAAGAATTATTGTGTTCCTCCAATGCGATACTCAAAGGCATATTAGCATATTTTAATATTCAATCGGCAATACCAAACAAACATTTTACAATATAGAAAAAAACATTCAAGATTAAAAATGATTAAATTAAATGGAAATAATTTATAAATAGCCAATAAATAAGATCGGGAAATTAAACCAAATAAAAAGGAATTTAACATATGACAAAGAGTATAAAAGTATTCCATGGATAAAGTTCAGCAAAGATTAGATGATTTCCATAGAAAAATTATCAAAATATAAGAAATTACAATTTATGGTGTAATATGAAAACTTAAAAATATCATTGAATAAAAAAACTTCCAATAAATTGGAATAGCCATTTCACTCGGGATAACTTTCAAGAGCAATTACTCAGGTTTTAAGATATT
The DNA here is from genome assembly GCA_023374025.1 of Heterodera schachtii. Taxonomy (NCBI): domain Eukaryota; kingdom Metazoa; phylum Nematoda; class Chromadorea; order Rhabditida; family Heteroderidae; genus Heterodera; species Heterodera schachtii. Next base: position 1,168,588 of record SIJG01000003.1, read on the forward strand.
TTCAAAATACTATGAATAAAAATGATATAAAATAAATGCAAAATAAAACACAAACACAAATAATAAAAAATTAATTAAATTTAATTAACTTTAATGATTAAAAATCGTTTGAAAAAAAATTAAAATCTTTTTGGAGGAAATCTGGCTAAAAATATAAAATTTATAAATAGAAATATAATCAAATGATCAAGAAAAAGCGGCTCTATGGCTTTTTGAACTTTCACCATCATTTTTCACCGTTTCGGCTGAAAGATGAAAGATAAGACGGTTACTATAATGTTTCCTTAAAAATATCAATTTAAAATAATTTTTTAATAGAATTTTTGAAAGGTTTTTACGAAAAAATTGATTAGATTTAAGAAAATAATAGAAGTATCCATATCAGTATTAAAAAGGATTATTTTAATTTTCATTCATCAGTCACTCAAAATAAAAAATTAATCTGAAAAAGCTAAAATTTAAATGTTTTACATTCTGCTGTATAACAAGAAAAGAAACATTCCAGCATCCTCACTTGATTAAATATTTGCAGAAATAGATTATAGTCCTTTAATATGTACACATATAAGTGTTTATAATTCATTTGATTTTAAAATAAAGAAATTTAAAAAAATTGAAATAAAAAGAAATTGTTTAAATAAATTTTGAACGCACCGAAACAGTCGACGAGCGCTAATATGCCTTACTCGACATTAATCAACCAGTGCATTTTGCCACTTTATTAGATGTGCTACCGTTCCTATTTAAATATATGTAAGAAAAAAAAATGGTGTTATAAGTGGAACAAAGACACTCAAAACAATGCTCCACAGTATGCCAGGAACGTCCAATTAAGTAATAATAAAGTAAATATATTTATATTAGTTATTTATGAATTTTTTATTTTGCATACTTTTTCTACGAATCAAATAAAAATTAGAGATAAAAAATGAATATAAAAAGACATGCTACATTAAAAGAAACAAAAATATGATTAAAATTTATTATATAAAAATTATGAGTGCGTTTATTATAACTCTTTCTCTTCTAGCAGTTGCACATCTAAACAATTTCAATTGCCAAAGTTGTGCGATGAATCAGAGCAATAGTGCAAGTTGCTTCTCTTCTTTCTGAAAGTGATTATTTAAAAAAAGTTATTGAACTATTAAAAACAATTATTCCTTTCAATTAATAAAAAGTAAATAAAGTTTCAACAAGTAATAAATTAATTCAATTAATATTTAATTTAAGAGAATTTTGTTAGTTTTAGTTGAAATAATCAAATTTCTTCATAATAAGCTTATATTTAAAAACCATAAATAAAATTAGTATTAATATCATATCAATTTCATTAGGTGCAGGTAAAATGGCGATTAAACAAATTTACTTTTAAAAATTCAAATTGAAAGAAGTAATTCAAAATTAATTAAATAAGATGTACTTGCTTAACAAACAAGAAACGGGACACACAGTCGTTATATCTAGAGAATAAAAAATATTTAAAAAACTAAATAATCAACAAAGAAAATAATATCGAAACAATTAATTATAGAATTAGTTTAATTTTCAATATGTTCAAATCTTGCAATAGTATGTAAATTTTAATTACTAGCTTTGAAAAAAAACCTAAATAAAAAAAATTATCACGTAAAGTGGAAGAGGTTCAACCATGGGTGGAAGAGGTACAACCACGGGTGGAAGAAGTACAATCACGAGGAAGAGTTACAACCACGGGGAAGAGGTACAACCACGGGGAAAGAGGTACAACCACGGGGGAAGAGGTACAACCACGGGGAAAGATGTTTTATTAAAATATTAGTAAAAATTGATGCAAAAATTTTTAAAATAAATTACTTCTTTTATTTTTTTAAAAATAATTTTGATGTGTATAATTTTTGAATATTTTTGAAATTGGAATGAATTTATTTTTTTGACAAATTCAAATTAAATTAATACATGAAATTCTTTAGTTTTTTAATTAAAACATTCAATATAATTTTAAATTGAAACATTTTCACCTATATTTTTTGGAATTTACTATAGGTTTATTGGAAGTGCAATTCAATATAATAAAAATAGCGACCGCGAAAATAGCATGCAGAATTTTTATGATTTATTACGAAAAAAATACAATCCCAACTAAATACTGTCGTGAAAATATAAATACATTTAATTTATGATAAGAATTAAAAGTTTGGAAAATTTTTTTTCAATTAATAAACTATAACGACAAAGCACAAAGTGAAGAAAATAATTTGTAATACGAAAAAGTTAAAGGTGAAGCTAAATTGGGATTTTGAAATAGATAAGCAGTCAAATGGTTGTTTATTGATTCTTTCGGCCTTAAATTATGAATTAATTCTTAAACTATTGATATATGTACAATAGAAAGATTTTATATTATTTTAATTTCACAATTTTTATAAATTTAAAATTATTGAAATTCAAAAAGTTAAGTAAGGGCAACCACATTTCTTGAGGAAAAATTAATTTATTTTGAAAATAATTGAGTTTTTTTAAGTTGAATGAAAAGTTGAATGAAGCACATAGTCAGCAAAATATTGGACAAAGAATCGCTTTTTTCAATTCTCCTTTTCTTGACTGATCGGACTGTCACATTAATTGCCCTTATGACTCAGTGAGTGGTAAATACTAAAAGAAATTAATACCCCTAAAAAAAGCGTTTTTCCTTTTTTCTGCCTAATTAAATTAAAAATTTCGTCATGACTAAAATTAAACGCCATCAAAAGACTAATTACTCCATTTACAAATAAAAATAGGAGAAATATTCAATCGACCAATTTAAAACTGACAAAAAATTTAAAAAAAATAAAATAACTACACAAACATTGTATTTGGAATTTCTTTTTACAACAAATATATTTTTTATACAAATTCATTTCATAATATTTTTTTCATTTCATTCAGTTTCATTCATTTTTCGTCCTTTCTTTTCTTTTCTCCACTTTGTTCCGTGAATTGGCCATCGCCAAAATTCGACGAAATGCCATCCGCAGCATCAAAAAAAGTGCCAAAATTGCCAAAAATATCGCACCGATGGAGAACAGAATGGCATCGATTGAATAATAAGCAACCCATCCCAATTCAGCATCAGTTGGCAAGTTAAGCTCGTTCAGATGCGGGAATTCCGCTGCAAATTCCACCCAACGCACCAATTGCTCTTTTGCACCGAAGGGCGACAAAGCGATTTTCTTTCGGATGAGTTTGGCATTGGCACGAAAAGAGGCATCGTGGAGAACCTAAACAAACCAATTAACATTCTTTTAAAACTGATTATTGGAGATTAATGATTCATCATCGGACAACGGAATGGCCACAATTGGCACACCGATTTTTGCTGCTTCCGCCAGACTGTTTTGACCGCAATGAGTGATAAAAGCGCGCAATTTTGGATGCCCTCAAAATTCGACAAAATTTAAAGAGTGCAATAAAAGAATGGCACACTTAAAATGGCATTTTGCGGCACCCATTCGAAAGTGTGAACATTTGGCGTTGCTTTGATCAGTTCCGACTCATTTTTTGCCGATTCTCCGTCCAATTTCGAAATGAACTCATAATCGGGGAATTGGCTGAATGTGCGGAGAAGCGTCCGTCGCAACGATTCGCCCAAAGTGCGCGTGTTGGCTACAGTGCCGAATGAGAAGAGTACGGTACCGGACCGCGAATTGTCCAAAATTGAGCGAAACTCCTTTTAAAAAATGCATTTTCATTAAGTTTCTTTTATCAATGTTAATTGTTTATCATTTAATTATTTCTTCAAAAAGCCCTCTCTTCTTAATTGTCTTTGTTTGTTAGCCATTTCTTTGCTTTTCCTTCGCTTTTTCTTTTAAGTTGATAAATTTTCTCGACCACCAAACCTCGTCCAATTTGGTCATTTTCTTCCATTCGTCCGTTATACCTCCAATATAGACAATTTTGTTGCTAATGGGCCGAGCAAATTCCAAAAATTTGTTTGAATTTAGGAAAACAGCGAAATATTTTTGGCCAATTGTTTCAGGGGAGGAAATTCGGCTCCAAATGCTTCTCGTACCAATGGCGCCTAAAATGTTAATTTATTGGTTGGCACTGCGCACACCGATGCGCTCGAAAATGGCAGCACCGCACAGATCGAACAGTTCATAAATGGCGGCATCATAGCGCTCTTTGGCCAATTCGTCCAACAATTCGTGACGGAAGGCAATTTCTGCAACCCCACTGAACGGATAAAGCACATCCGAAGTCGCAACGGGCGCTTCGCGCGACTTGAGCCCAACCCGGTAAACTTTGGAGGACAGTTTGGTCTCGTTGCTCTCGGCTTTGCTCGTCCATTGCAAATTGTCGTCAATTGTTTTGATGAAATGCTTAATTGCTTTTTAAATTCTTCTAAAATTCTGTCCGTCCTTCCTCACCACTTCGTGCCCCGCCTCGGCCAATGAGTCGGCAATTGCTCCCATAATTGCATATGACTGTGCGCGGGGATTACTGAATAGACGAGAATTTTGAGCTTTTTCTTTTCCGGCGCCGATTGTGCGTTTTTTGTTGTTTCTGTTGTGCCATTTGTGGTGAAGAAACAGAAAATTAATAAAAAGAAAAGTCGGGCGAAGAAAAACATTTGACAGAAAGAAAATAATAAATTAAATTAATTTAAAAAGTTGAATAAAATGAGAAAAGGCAATTTAAATAAGTTATAAATTGCCTATTTTTCGTTTTACACTTGAAATTTTATCTTTTTTTTCCTTTCATTTGTCGTCAACAAATTAAAATCTCTGGGAGTAAATTGTGACTAAAGACACAAAGCAAAAAAAATTGTGCTGAACACAAATTTATGTACTGAAAGATTAAAACCATCACAAACTATAAAATTTAATTCGGCCGATTATTTTACTGCCCAAAATTAAAAAAAATTTTGAAATGACTCACATAATATGCATGCAATTTACTTTAAAAAAAAAAATTTTATCAAAAAATGAATACTAAATTACAATAAATAATTCTACCGTTATATTTTTAATTTGAATTGAGCCTCAACTGTTACAAAAATGTGTTTTTCTTTTCTTCCGGTTCGTTTTATTCACTCTTTCCATGAATACGTACTCTTATTTCTGCCAGACCATTAAAATATTCAAAATTCTCTCAAATTTATTTGACTTTTTCCTTCACATACAAACTGAGCTGTGGAAACGGTAGAAAATGGTCAGTGGGGAGAATGACCGTACCAAAAACACCCTGAAAATGTTGTTTAGTTGGCCAATTAACGGATTAAAATGCCGTAAAGTGAAAGAGTGTCATCTTACCAATTTCTCTTCCCATAAAAATTGACCACCGTATCGCTAACGACCGCCTTTTCCGCCTCCAGCAAATTCATCAGAAAAATTGAAATGTTGGCCAATAGAAGAAAAGTGATCGCCAGTTTTCCTGTTTTATTCATTTTAATTTTAATTTATTTTAAATAAATTAAATTAAATTAAATTTTAAATTATAGATTAATATTAAATTAAAATTAATTTTAAATTATTTTATTTTTACCCGGCTGCGTTCCCTCAAAACAGGAACATTCCAAATGCGAAGTTTTCCCTAAAAATAATTTTTTGAATGCTTTTGTCACTGATCAGAAAATACAAAATTACCGCATATAAATAAGGCAGCTTTGGAGCCCAGCCTTTAGATTCATTAAATTATATTTAGCTTGAGTTTCAAATTTACTTGTAAAATCCGCATGAAGTGATCAGTAGGAAAAGAGCGATTTAATGAAGGATTGTATCATTTAGCGACTGATTGGATAATTAGTTTCGCGGTCACTGCCGATCAAAGTCAAGTGATTGTCCCCCTTTTTAAATTTGGCACCATTCGCCATCTTTGGTGCATTTCTAAACTTTGCTGAAAGCAACAAAATTTACATTTTATGACTTTCAATAGTCCTTAATGTTCTCTTTTTGCCTAAAAAGTTCAAAAATTGCATTATATTTTCGTTAAATTGTGGCCAAAAAGTGGAAAATATAAGTTTCTTTTTTGAAATAAATCTAGACGTAAGCCATAATGCTGTAACTACGTCTATTGAAATTTAAAGAGAAGTCGCTCTCACCCACTTGAACATTGAATTTAAAGCAAGAATTCCTTTTAAGAATATGAAACAAAATTATAAAAATACAAATAATGGTCTGAACAGGAATATACAATTATTGAATAACATTTTTATCATATATTATAACGAATACAAACAACCTATAATGATTTTATTTGCTTTAGCAAACATATAATGAATAAATTTGTCGTTCCCATTGTAATTGTTGCCCCACCATTTTTGTATTTCCCTCACCGTCCCGGTTGGGACGGTTTAATTACCCAAGTTTGAGGTCGACACAATAAACATATTCTTATTAAAATTGTGCCCAACTTGGTCTATTTGCCTGGACGAAAACCGGCACGACTCATCGCTCTCCGATCGGTCCCGACCCCCTACGTTTCCCCCGACGGCCACTCTGCGCGCCTCGCCCATTTCATCCCCTTCCCGTCCCCTTCACCCCGCAGAGTTCGTCGCCGTCACATTTTTTTGTCGCCCCGACAATGAGTGAGTTAAGTCTGAACTTTTAAATTTTGCGGAAGATTTTCGAGTATTTTCTCGAGAAAACAATTAAAAGGTAAACAAATTTGCACATTTATCAGGCTATAATTGAAACATTAGGCGAATAAGTTTGAACAGCGAAAATTCAAGGAGGACTGGAATTTATTTTTAGTCATTTTTTGTCTTCCATTATTGAATTTGATGAACAGCAAGTTATATTTAAAAGCAACTTTTTTGCAATTATGTCTTTATATTCGAGGACAATGGGACTTGGGTTTAAAATAGAAGATTAGACTTAAAATTAAGAGCTTATAAATGTTATAATTATTTGTTTTTAAAACTTGCAGTGGAACTTTATTGAATGGACGCTCTATTAGCAATTAAATTATTACAAAAATTTTTCTAGATTTATTGTAAGTACTTATAACAAAAATTAGTCCGATAAAATATAATATGCCGCGCCCTTTAGTCATTGGCATTTTTATTTTATTTATCGATGACCATATCTGACACATTTTGAATACCCTTCATTCTCATGATATTAAAGCTGCCGCAAAAATCAAGGCTCATTGTTGTAAATAGATATCTGCTTTTTGTTGCTGATATAAATCCATTATAGCTCGGCTTTAGTTTCTTCTATTATTTCTGAGGAAAATAAAATTAAAATAGAAATAGCAATTGATCATTGTTATAAGTGAGATAAGTCTGAATTTTTAAATTATGCGGAAGATTTTCGAGTATTTTCTCGAGAAAACAATTAAAAGGTAAACAAATTTGCACATTTATCAGGCTATAATTGAAACATTAGGCGAATAAGTTTGATCAGCGAAAATTCAAGGAGGACTGGAATTTATTTTTAGTCATTCTTTTGTCTTCCATTATGAAATTTGATGAATAGCAAGTTATATTTAAAAGCAACTTTTTTGAAATTATGTCTTATATTCGAGGACAATGAGACTTGGGTTTAAAATAGAAGATAAAACTTAAAATGAAGAGCTTATAAATGTTATAATTATTTGTTTTTAAAACTTGCAGTGGAACTTTATTGAATGGACGCTCTATTAGCAATTAAATTATTACAAACATTTTTCTAGATTTATTGTAAGTACTTATAACAAAAAATTAGTCCGATAAAATATAATATGCCGCGCCCTTTAGTCATTGGCATTTTTATTTTATTTATCGATGACCATATCTGACACATTTTGAATACCCTTCATTCTCATGATATTAAAGCTGCCGCAAAAATCAAGGCTCATTGTTGTAAATAGATATCTGCTTTTTGTTGCTGATATAAATCCATTATAGCTCGGCTTTAGTTTCTTCTATTATTTCCGAGGAAAATAAAATTAAAATAGAAATAGCAATTGATCATTTTATAAGTGAGATAAGTCTGAATTTTTAAATTATGCGGAAGATTTTCGAGTATTTTCTCGAGAAAACAATTAAAAGGTAAACAAATTTGCACATTTATCAGGCTATACTTGAAACATTAGGCGAATAAGTTTGATCAGCGAAAATTCAAGGAGGACTGGAATTTATTTTTAGTCATTCTTTTGTCTTCCATTATGAAATTTAATGAATAGCAAGTTATATTTAAAAGCAACTTTTTTGCAATTATGTCTTATATTCGAGGACAATGAGACTTGGGTTTAAAATAGAAGATAAAACTTAAAATGAAGAGCTTATAAATGTTATAATTATTTGTTTTTAAAACTTGCAGTGGAACTTTATTGAATGGACGCTCTATTAGCAATTAAATTATTACAAACATTTTTCTAGATTTATGGGATTATTATGAATAGTTATTGTAAATTAGTCCGATAAAATATAATATGCCGCGCCCTTTAGTCATTGGCATTTTGCCAATGACTAAAGGGCGCGTATTTTATTTATCGATGACCATATCTGACACATTTTGAATACCCTTCATTCTCATGATATTAAAGTTGCCGCAAAAATCAAGGGTCATTGTTGTAAATAGATATCTGCTTTTTGATGCTGATATAAATCCATTATAGCTCGGCTTTAGTTTCTTCTATTATTTCTGAAGAAAATAAAATTAAATTAGAATAGCAATTGATCATTCATATGAGTGAGTTAAGTCTGAATTTTTAAATTTTGCGGAAGATTTTCGAGTATTTTCTCGAGAAAACAATTAAAAGGTAAACAAATTTGCACATTTATCAGGCTATAATTGAAACATTAGGCGAATAAGTTTGATCAGCGAAAATTCAAGGAGGACTGGAATTTATTTTTAGTCATTCTTTTGTCTTCCATTATGAAATTTAATGAATAGCAAGTTATATTTAAAAGCAACTTTTTTGCAATTATGTCTTATATTCGAGGACAATGAGACTTGGGTTTAAAATAGAAGATAAAACTTAAAATGAAGAGCTTATAAATGTTATAATTATTTGTTTTTAAAACTTGCAGTGGAACTTTATTGAATGGACGCTCTATTAGCAATTAAATTATTACAAACATTTTTCTAGATTTATGGGATTATTATGAATAGTTATTGTAAATTAGTCCGATAAAATATAATATGCCGCGCCCTTTAGTCATTGGCATTTTGCCAATGACTAAAGGGCGCGTATTTTATTTATCGATGACCATATCTGACACATTTTGAATACCCTTCATTCTCATGATATTAAAGTTGCCGCAAAAATCAAGGGTCATTGTTGTAAATAGATATCTGCTTTTTGATGCTGATATAAATCCATTATAGCTCGGCTTTAGTTTCTTCTATTATTTCTGAAGAAAATAAAATTAAATTAGAAATAGCAATTGATCATTGTTATAAGTGAGATAAGTCTGAATTTTTAAATTATGCGGAAGATTTTCGAGTATTTTCTCGAGAAAACAATTAAAAGGTAAACAAATTTGCACATTTATCAGGCTATAATTGAAACATTAGGCGAATAAGTTTGATCAGCGAAAATTCAAGGAGGACTGGAATTTATTTTTAGTCATTCTTTTGTCTTCTATTATGAAATTTGATGAATAGCAAGTTATATTTAAAAGCAACTTTTTTGAAATTATGTCTTATATTCGAGGACAATGAGACTTGGGTTTAAAATAGAAGATAAAACTTAAAATGAAGAGCTTATAAATGTTATAATTATTTGTTTTTAAAACTTGCAGTGGAACTTTATTGAATGGACGCTCTATTAGCAATTAAATTATTACAAACATTTTTCTAGATTTATTGTAAGTACTTATAACAAAAAATTAGTCCGATAAAATATAATATGCCGCGCCCTTTAGTCATTGGCATTTTTATTTTATTTATCGATGACCATATCTGACACATTTTGAATACCCTTCATTCTCATGATATTAAAGCTGCCGCAAAAATCAAGGCTCATTGTTGTAAATAGATATCTGCTTTTTGTTGCTGATATAAATCCATTATAGCTCGGCTTTAGTTTCTTCTATTATTTCCGAGGAAAATAAAATTAAAATAGAAATAGCAATTGATCATTGTTATAAGTGAGATAAGTCTGAATTTTTAAATTATGCGGAAGATTTTCGAGTATTTTCTCGAGAAAACAATTAAAAGGTAAACAAATTTGCACATTTATCAGGCTATAATTGAAACATTAGGCGAATAAGTTTGATCAGCGAAAATTCAAGGAGGACTGGAATTTATTTTTAGTCATTCTTTTGTCTTCCATTATGAAATTTAATGAATAGCAAGTTATATTTAAAAGCAACTTTTTTGCAATTATGTCTTATATTCGAGGACAATGAGACTTGGGTTTAAAATAGAAGATAAAACTTAAAATGAAGAGCTTATAAATGTTATAATTATTTGTTTTTAAAACTTGCAGTGGAACTTTATTGAATGGACGCTCTATTAGCAATTAAATTATTACAAACATTTTTCTAGATTTATGGGATTATTATGAATAGTTATTGTAAATTAGTCCGATAAAATATAATATGCCGCGCCCTTTAGTCATTGGCATTTTGCCAATGACTAAAGGGCGCGTATTTTATTTATCGATGACCATATCTGACACATTTTGAATACCCTTCATTCTCATGATATTAAAGCTGCCGCAAAAATCAAGGCTCATTGTTGTAAATAGATATCTGCTTTTTGTTGCTGATATAAATCCATTATAGCTCGGCTTTAGTTTCTTCTATTATTTCCGAGGAAAATAAAATTAAAATAGAAATAGCAATTGATCATTGTTATAAGTGAGATAAGTCTGAATTTTTAAATTATGCGGAAGATTTTCGAGTATTTTCTCGAGAAAACAATTAAAAGGTAAACAAATTTGCACATTTATCAGGCTATAATTGAAACATTAGGCGAATAAGTTTGATCAGCGAAAATTCAAGGAGGACTGGAATTTATTTTTAGTCATTCTTTTGTCTTCCATTATGAAATTTAATGAATAGCAAGTTATATTTAAAAGCAACTTTTTTGCAATTATGTCTTATATTCGAGGACAATGAGACTTGGGTTTAAAATAGAAGATAAAACTTAAAATGAAGAGCTTATAAATGTTATAATTATTTGTTTTTAAAACTTGCAGTGGAACTTTATTGAATGGACGCTCTATTAGCAATTAAATTATTACAAACATTTTTCTAGATTTATGGGATTATTATGAATAGTTATTGTAAATTAGTCCGATAAATATAATATGCCGCGCCCTTTAGTCATTGGCATTTTGCCAATGACTAAAGGGCGCGTATTTTATTTATCGATGACCATATCTGACACATTTTGAATACCCTTCATTCTCATGATATTAAAGTTGCCGCAAAAATCAAGGGTCATTGTTGTAAATAGATATCTGCTTTTGATGCTGATATAAATCCATTATAGCTCGGCTTTAGTTTCTTCTATTATTTCTGAAGAAAATAAAATTAAATTAGAAATAGCAATTGATCATTCATATGAGTGAGTTAAGTCTGAATTTTTAAATTTTGCGGAAGATTTTCGAGTATTTTCTCGAGAAAACAATTAAAAGGTAAACAAATTTGCACATTTATCAGGCTATAATTGAAACATTAGGCGAATAAGTTTGATCAGCGAAAATTCAAGGAGGACTGGAATTTATTTTTAGTCATTCTTTTGTCTTCCATTATGAAATTTAATGAATAGCAAGTTATATTTAAAAGCAACTTTTTTGCAATTATGTCTTATATTCGAGGACAATGAGACTTGGGTTTAAAATAGAAGATAAAACTTAAAATGAAGAGCTTATAAATGTTATAATTATTTGTTTTTAAAACTTGCAGTGGAACTTTATTGAATGGACGCTCTATTAGCAATTAAATTATTACAAACATTTTTCTAGATTTATGGGATTATTATGAATAGTTATTGTAAATTAGTCCGATAAAATATAATATGCCGCGCCCTTTAGTCATTGGCATTTTGCCAATGACTAAAGGGCGCGTATTTTATTTATCGATGACCATATCTGACACATTTTGAATACCCTTCATTCTCATGATATTAAAGTTGCCGCAAAAATCAAGGGTCATTGTTGTAAATAGATATCTGCTTTTTGATGCTGATATAAATCCATTATAGCTCGGCTTTAGTTTCTTCTATTATTTCTGAAGAAAATAAAATTAAATTAGAAATAGCAATTGATCATTCATATGAGTGAGTTAAGTCTGAATTTTTAAATTTTGCGGAAGATTTTCGAGTATTTTCTCGAGAAAACAATTAAAAGGTAAACAAATTTGCACATTTATCAGGCTATAATTGAAACATTAGGCGAATAAGTTTGAACAGCGAAAATTCAAGGAGGACTGGAATTTATTTTTAGTCATTTTTTGTCTTCCATTATTGAATTTGATGAACAGCAAGTTATATTTAAAAGCAACTTTTTGCAATTATGTCTTTATATTCGAGGACAATGGGACTTGGGTTTAAAATAGAAGATTAGACTTAAAATTAAGAGCTTATAAATGTTATAATTATTTGTTTTTAAAACTTGCAGTGGAACTTTATTGAATGGACGCTCTATTAGCAATTAAATTATTACAAAAATTTTTCTAGATTTATGGGATCATTATGAATAGTTATTGTAAATTAGTCCGATAAAATATAATATGCCGCGCCCTTTAGTCATTGGCATTTTGCCAATGACTAAAGGGCGCGTATTTTATTTATCGATGACCATATCTGACACATTTTGAATACCCTTCATTCTCATGATATTAAAGTTGCCGCAAAAATCAAGGGTCATTGTTGTAAATAGATATCTGCTTTTTGATGCTGATATAAATCCATTATAGCTCGGCTTTAGTTTCTTCTATTATTTCTGAAGAAAATAAAATTAAATTAGAAATAGCAATTGATCATTCATATGAGTGAGTTAAGTCTGAATTTTTAAATTTTGCGGAAGATTTTCGAGTATTTTCTCGAGAAAACAATTAAAAGGTAAACAAATTTGCTTTTAGGTCGCTGATCATGAATATGAAATCAGATTTTAGTTTTGCATCGTTAAGGCCTCAGAATCCCCGTGTGATTGGAGATTCTGAGGCATCATTTTTTGGGGGGGGGGGCAAGTTCGAAGCCGGGCGGTGTCAATTCTTTTTCTTTGCATTTTATCATTATTTTCTATGCTTTTAATTAATTTAAATGTTTTTGTTTACTCATATGAAATAAATTAATTATTTACATTAAATTTAATTTTGTTTTAAATTCAGAGATGCTACGCTAGCATGAGTTGGTAGCGGTGCTACACTAGCATGAGTTAATTTAATTGATAGTGTACCTTTCAACACTCCCTCTACACTAGCTCATAGCCTAATGTAGTGATGCTACACTAGCATGAATTAAAGTGTACCTTTCAACACTCCCTCTACACTAGCTCATAACCTAATGTAGCGATGCTACACTAGCATGACTTAATTTATTTGATAGTGTACCTTTCAACACTCCCTCTACACTAGCTCATAACCTAATGTAGCGATGCTACACTAGCTCATAACCCGTAGGATAAATACTGATTTATCCTTTTATTTATTATTTTCATGACGATTGTTTTAGCGTAATTCCCACATTTAAATATTTATTTGTTGTCATTTTATAACTTTATGTTTGTATTCACTCAGATTTTTGATCCAATGTAATGTTTTATGTTTTTCTTTTTATATTGAATTTATAATTTATGTTTTATTAATTGTCTTTAAATTTCCTGATAAAGCCCCCAAACTTCTGATTCCCTTGACTTTAAATCTGCTGTTATACGAGCAGTTAATATTTGACTGTAAATATAAAGTGGTGGAATTTGGAAATTATTCCCCCCAAATCCCTCCCCAAAGTCTGATTTCCTATTCCCTCGCCCACAACTTCTTCTCCTTTCTCCAACGTGGCGCTCCTTCAGAGACGGCGTAAATCCAGCCTTTCAACAGCCGAAAAGCGAGCCGATTGTGCAACAAGCAGCACTTGACTTTTTCCCATTCAATTTCGAATTTTGCTTAATTGGTTTTTAGCGTCAATTTTCAGCTTTTCCTAATTTATTTTTGGCCGTTAAGCAATGAATGTTTTGCTTAACTATTATTTGAATGATTCTTCTCGTACAAGGACTGATCAAATTGTAAATGGAGGTTTGCCCAGTAATTTTTCAGTTCCACCCCAACGCTCAAATTTGCAACCAAATTCTCCCGACCAATCCCAATGTTTTCAAAATTTTTCTCATCACAGCCAAATGACCAAACAAAATTATGCCCAAAATCAATATTCTCAACCGCCTCCAAATCAATTTCCCAATTTTTCTCAATCTGTCCTTTCTCCCCAACTTTTCCAAGAAGAACTAATGGCTGGGAATAATGCCACCCAATTTCAAAATGTTGGCTATTTGGATGAAAATGATATGGCAAATCGGGAACCGGTTCGGAACCGATCGTCACAAAATTATGGCCAAAATCTTTATGATGAAGAGCTTTCGTATTTTAATTGGAAATCAGACCGAAACCAATTTTACCGAAAAGTTTCCGATCAAAATCAAATTCCCCAAAACAATTTTCAAATCACCGAAAACAGTTATGGCCAAAATGGTTATGGAAATGGAGACAGCCGATCAAATTGGGATTCGGACCGAAACCAATTCGGCCAACAAAACTTTTGTGAATTTTCAAATCAAATTCCCCCAATCAATTCACAAAACATCCCAATTCGAAATGGCCAAAATGAATTTTATCCAGTTCGGAAAATTCAAGGCGAAAATTTTCAAAATCGGACGAGAAACGAAAGCAGGCGAGAGCAAAAACCGGTGCGGTATGCTCAAAAGTGCCGACAACAGGACAAAATTCTTTATCAGCATCCGCCTGTTCAACAATTTGGCGAGCTTCAAAAAAATTTCCAAGTCTATTCTGAAAAAGATTCCTCCCCAAACAAGCAGCATTTGCAAAGTTTTAAAGAGGCACAAAACGCATTTGACGAGTCAAAAATTCTTTTTCAACCAATCCCGTTCTCAAAAAAGGAAAAGCCAACCCAACAACAGATTTTGATGGAGATGTATTCCATTTGTGAGTTGGATGGCAATCAAAGGATTCTCAATGGTTCGTTTTCAAAAATTTTTGTGGAAAAATCCCAAAAAGCTTATTTTCCCTACAACTCAAAGCCATTCCCAATAAAAGTTAATGAGTTTGGAAGCCGAATCATAGTGGACAATCATATCTCAAGAAAATTTTTAAACTCAAATGTTGAAAAACTGCCTTTTGATCCAATCCAGTTTCATTCCCATCATTCTCGAATTGACCCAAATCATTTGTTGCGATTGAATAAAGGCTTTGAGCCCAACAACAATGGTCCCATTTCAAAATTTGATCCAGTGAAAACGGAGAAAGTGGAAAAAGTGCCCAAAACTGGATTTGAAAAGAAAATCCAACAGTTGGAAAGTGAATTGAAGGACGTGTCCGCCGAAAGAGACGCGCTCAAAATTCTGTTGGAATCGATTTTTTCTGGAAAATTTTTCAAGAGAAAAGGCTTCAAAAAATTTTCAAATAAATTTTTGAAAATTTTGAATTGTGTCAACAAAAAGGTGGATGCGAAAAGTTTGATGGAAAAGGTCGAAGCTTCCAAAAAACAAAATTCATTCTTTAAACCGACAGCCCCAAATCAACAAATTTTCAACAAAAACATTTCTCAATCCCAAAAACAGGGAAATTCACGTGTTTTTACCAATTCCAAATTTAAAAAGGAACATTCCCAATTAAATATTTTGGCTAAAAACCAGTCCAAAAAATCTCCCGAAATTCCCAAAAATTTTGAAAAATCGAATTCAAACCGAATATTTGTCAATTCCAAATACAAAGCTGATCGATCGAGTCAAAATTCGAGTAATGGAGTTGAAAAGCATGGTTTTGTCAATACAACAAAACCTCCAAGCCTTTTCTCAATTACTTTTCCGCCAAAATTTGTCAACAATTATTATCGAACACGGAAAACAAAAATCTGTCCATGTCCGGATGACCCCATTTATCAAAGCCCCGATTTTACTCGCCCCCCTCCCTCTTTTTATTTTTCAGAATGTTTTCCCAAAGCCGACATGAGCACTGCACCGTTGGATCGCCTTCTTCAACGTAATCTCGCAGGCGCTCGACTTCTGTTGGACCCGGGGGAGGTGCGCGTCTTCAATCCGTGAGGACACGGATCTCTGATCGGCGGGGGACGTAGGATAAATACTGATTTATCCTTTTATTTATTATTTTCATGACGATTGTTTTAGCGTAATTCCCACATTTAAATATTTATTTGTTGTCATTTTATAACTTTATGTTTGTATTCACTCAGATTTTTGATCCAATGTAATGTTTTATGTTTTTCTTTTTATATTGAATTTATAATTTATGTTTTATTAATTGTCTTTAAATTTCCTGATAAAGCCCCCAAACTTCTGATTCCCTTGACTTTAAATCTGCTGTTATACGAGCAGTTAATATTTGACTGTAAATATAAAGTGGTGGAATTTGGAAATTATTCCCCCCAAATCCCTCCCCAAAGTCTGATTTCCTATTCCCTCGCCCACAACTTCTTCTCCTTTCTCCAACGAACCTAATGTAGCGATGCTACACTAGCATGAGTTAATTTATTTGATAGTGTACCTTTCAACACTCCCTCTACACTAGCTCATAACCTAATGTAGTGATGCTACACTAGCATGACTTAAAGTGTACCTTTCAACACTCCCTCTACACTAGCTCATAACCTAATGTAGGGATGCTACACTAGCATGACTTAATTTATTTGATAGTGTACCTTTCAACACTCCCTCTACACTAGCTCATAACCTAATGTAGCGATGCTACACTAGCATGACTTAATTTATTTGATAGTGTACCTTTCAACACTCCCTCTACACTAGCTCATAACCTAATGTAGCGATGCTACACTAGCTCATAACCTAATGTAGCGATGCTACACTAGCATGACTTAATTTATTTGATAGTGTACCTTTCAACACTCCCTCTACACTAGCTCATAACCTAATGTAGCGATGCTACACTAGCTCATAACCTAATGTAGCGATGCTACGTGGAACTTTATTGAATGGACGCTCTATTAGCAATTAAATTATTACAAAAATTTTTCTAGATTTATGGGATCATTATGAATAGTTATTTAAGTACTATAACAAAAAATTAGTCCGATAAAATATAATATGCCATTTTTATTTTATTTATCGATGACCATATCTGATATAAATCCATTATAGCTCGGCTTTAGTTTCTTCTATTATTTCTGAAGAAAATAAAATTAAATTAGAAATAGCAATTGATCATTGTTATGAGTGAGTTGAGTCTGAATTTTTAAATTATGCGGAAGATTTTCGAGTATTTTCTCGAGAAAACAATTAAAAGGTAAACAAATTTGCACATTTATCAGGCTATAATTGAAACATTAGGCGAATAAGTTTGAACAGCGAAAATTCAAGGAGGACTGGAATTTATTTTAGTCATTCTTTTGTCTTCCATTATGAAATTTGATGAATAGCAAGTTATAGTTAAAAGCAACTTTTTGCAATTATGTCTTTATATTCGAGGACAATGGGACTTGGGTTTAAAATAGAAAATAAAACTTAAAATGAAGAGCTTTTAAATGCTATAATTTTTGTTTTTAAAACTTGCAGTGGAACTTTATTTAATGGACGCTCTATTAGCAATTAAATTATTACAAAAATTTTCTAGATTTATGGGATTGAATAGTTATTGTAAGTACTTATAACAAAAAATTAGTCCGATAAAATATAATATGCCGCGCCCTTTAGTCATTGGCATTTTATTTTATTATATCTGACATATTTTGAATACCCTTCATTCTCATGATATTAAAGCTGCCGCAAAAATCAAGGGTCATTGTTGTAAATAGATATCTGCTTTTTGTTGCTGATATAAATCCATTATAGCTCGGCTTTAGTTTCTTCTATTATTTCTGAGGAAAATAAATTAAATTAGAAATAGCAATTGATCATTGAAATAATCAAATAGATTAATTAAATTCTATTACATATTTGACAAAAAAATATTTAATTTTAGAATCGCTAATTCCGCCGGCATTAGTTCTGTGGACGATGGCCAACTCCAAACCTGTGTTGGAAAAAAGTTTGAAAACGTCGTTACATAAGCCAAATTCATTACAAAAATATCAATAAATTGTTAAATTGTTATGCCGTTGGGGGCAAACAAAGAATCAATATTTATGGAGCGAAATAAAAGAAATAACAAAATTGGGGAAAATGATGCGAATGAGACAAATGACGAGGGAAGGTCAAAAAGCGGGCTATTTATGGACGGAGGGAGACAAGAGAGATAAGGGGGACGAGGGAAAGATACAAATAAATAAAGTGAGGCGGATAATTTGGGTACCGGCCTAACAAATTTTTTAAATGTAAATATGAAAAAAATAAATTTTTAAGTTACGGGTGAACCCTCGCGTGAGACCTTCATCCAGTAACACCGACACCGAGCGGGTTCGTGAGACCTTGAAGAAGGATGACAAACAAAAAAAGTAAATCAACCAATAAAATTTCATGTATATTAAAACCCTTTCAAAAAAACATAAAAATTAAAAAAAATTAAAACTTTACAATTAAAAAAATATGATTAAAAAATAAAAAAGCAAAAAAAAAATTATAAAACTATAAAATTTACGAAAATAAAACCTGAAATTAATTCAATCAAAAACATAAAGAGGGCGTAATGAAATAGTTAGCTAAAACAAGTTGTACATAAAATATTTTAAATCCACCCTCTTGGAAAAATGAGAAAAAAAAAACCTTTACAGGCAATTTTGTTTTGCTTATATAATAATTTATTTTTTTTTCTAAAGTATAATATAGTATTAATTAATTATTACAAAAAGTAATAAGGATCTATAGTGAAAAGTAAGGTTAATCCAGTGATGCGATCTGTTTTGATTTATCAGAAATATTCTGATTTGGAGGGTCCAAATCTGATAAAATAAAAATGTTCTTATTTGTCAGAAATGTTCTGATTCTGGGGTAGCGACCAAAATTTGTTCTGATTTCTTAAATAAACTCATAATTTTGAAATTTTATGGCATAATGTCACTATTTTATCGAGGAAATATAAGATTTATGGCAAAATTTGGTCATTTTTTGACAAAAATCTGTTAACAAATCGATTAAAAATCGCAAAAATTTTTCCCGGCGGCGCCTATCGGCACCGCCGGACCCTCTCCTCTCCCCATTCACCAAAAGTTTTTTTTGGGAAAAATGCGCCGCAAAAAATTCTTAAAAATCTAATTTTTTCATCCCGAGTGAACTGAAATTTACGATTTGCTTAATTCCTCACCAAAATTTTTAAAGATGATAATCGGAGACGAAAATATAATTTTTAATACATTTTTGATTAAATAAATTGTAAAAATAATTGATTTGAAGCAATTTTGCAAAATATTCTGATTTTTGGCCCCAAAACCTGATTTTTTGAGCCCGATATTCTGATTTTGAAAAATTTTCGATCGCATCCCTGGGTTAATCCCTAAACTCACTCTCTCATCTCAGTCCCCTACCTTTTTTGCCATCTCCCAACCTCGTTCTCAGACCTATCCTTCCCGAAGAATAAGACCCATGAAAAGTATCCACAAAGAATTTTTCAATCTACAATATTTTCTCGACTTTATATTTATTAAGTATTTTTTAATATCCAAATTTAAGAATATGAAGAAATCCAAGGTCACCCATAGATTCAATACATTTTTCTACTCGGTAGATATTGCATATTTATTTGATATACACTCATAATTTATTTTACATTTTAAACAACTGGAAACTAAACCATATTAACATTCAAAAATACCTAAATGGATAAGTTTTCATTCGGCATTTTCACAAAAGAAGTTGAAAAATATACGTTTAAGATGGAAATTTTGTAAAATGTGCCCAAAATCGAAAACTTCATCTATGCATTTTTCCATTAAAGCAAGGCGAAAGTAAGTTAAAAAGCTTAGGAAATTCCTTCATAAATGATTAGAAAAAATAAAAATCATTTATTCAAAGTTAATTATGAGAAATTAAATGATAAGAATTTTTATAATAAATAAAATAAAAAACCAATACATCTATTTAAATTCAATAAATCATAATTATCTTTAATCTTGCAAGAATTTCATGTAGATCACAATGCCTTTAAATTAATTAGAAAAAAAAGTTAAATAATTATGTCTCCCAGAATTTTGTGAATGAATTACTAAAGTCTTTAAATAATAAAATAAAACTTGAGTAATATTGTCGTCAATATATAAAAATATATTTTAAATATACATAAAATTAATCAAAACATCTGGATGAAAACTTATAAAATAAAAGTTCATTTAAATTAAAATTTCAAAATTTACATTATATACTTGATTTAATTTTATAATTTTGAAACTAAATTTAAATAAATGATCAGGTTTAAATTAAAAATAAAACTAAAACTAATTAAACAAATAATCATAAGTGTATTTAATAAAATATTAAATTTAGAATTCAAATATAACAAACAATTAACGCATCTTTTATTTAATTAACTAAACCAGAGAAAATCAAGAACATAAAAAAATTATTCACTAAATGCTATAAATCAATTTTCATTTAAAAGCACTTTTTATTATTATTATTATTAATAAAAGCATCTAATACTGGATGCCATGATAAATTAGCAGACAAAAACATATAAACTGAATTGATTTAATAACATAATTAATTTAAAATAATCTTTTTAATCCATTATTATATCATAGCTTTTTCAAATTATCAATATTTCAAATTTAAATATTCTGCAAAAAAGAATAAATATGTGCCTATTTGATTAAAAGTATCAGATCAGTAAATAGTTTTAAATATTATGAGAAAGATATGTTTGTTTTGAAATGCACTTTAATGTTCCTCCCGATTCAAAATTTAAAAGATCTTCTTTTTAATGGTTTCATTTACTCATTTTTTGAAAGTAATTCACAAGGTTGAATTTTTATAACGAACTTTAACAAAACATTAACTTCAAAAAATTTAATAAAAACATGGTAAAATAATCAATAAAAAGAAAACAGAAAAAAATAATCAGATCACGAAACCGAACATGCGTTAGCAAACTGGTCAACATGAATACGTAAATGCTTAAAATCTTTCAAATTACGAAAAAAATTCCTATAAGGCAGTAAAAACTTTTCCAGTTAAATCGAATAAAGAGATGCACAGGTTTATAAAATATTAATACTAAAACCTTTATTATAATTTAAAATATTCGACTTCTAATTTGAAAGATTTGCTTTTAATTATTATAACATGAAAAAGAAATAAATATTTTCTTAATGATCAAATAGCAGTTATTGAAACAATAAAAAATAAATATTAAGCAGGCATTAGTAAAACAAATTATATATTAAGCAGCTAAAGGAAAAATTCAATTTAATTAATATAGATTGTATTTAAATTATTAAAATTAATATTAGTAAATTTTAAACCATTTTATACCAAGGATACCCAAACATTACTTTCATTAGGGATTAGAAAAAATAAATTAAAGTTAATAAAAGTCACAAAAAATAAATAAACTTGTATATAATTTCATTTTCGATTTTAAAAGATAACTCTTATAACAATGCTCATGTTATAAAAATTAAATTGAAATAAATGAAAAATACATTGTTTGTGTGCACCACGATGACTAGGGTTTTATAAAAATAAGTATTTAAAGAAATCTTAATTCCTGATACGGAATACTGAAATATAGCACCTTTTTAAATTTTGTGCAGTCAATTCGCCAAAACATTGAAATTGGGGGCGGGAGGGGGTAATTTCGTAAAATTTTCGGTTAAAAATTTCGTTAAATTTTTTTCATCCGTCAAAAAAATTCGTTTCGTTTCGTATTTAAAATTTTTAAAGTTTGGTTTCGTTTTAGTCAGCGGAATTTGGACGAAAAAATGCATTTACATCCTTAAAAAATTCAATTAATTTTAATTCAAGCTTAACTGAATGTCTTATGAACTTTATATCTCTTTAACTCCTTGTTTGTAATTTATTTGTGTAATAAATTTATATTAAAAAAATTTTTTGAAAAATTATTTTTATTTAATAATATTTTCAAATGTTCTTTAATTGATGATGTTTCCAAATGCATCAAAATAAAATAAAATTTAACTGCTCAATAGAATGAGTTCAAGTTTTGTTTAAAATTCTTATTTCACTACGCACGTATAAATTACCAGCTTCTCTTATCATTCAGACTCACAAAATTCAATATTGAATCCATTGAAAAAATCTTAAAATTTGTGGTATTGTCTTCATTTATTTAAACAATTCATATTTAAGTTTAAATGAGAAAAACGCGCAAACACAATATGCCAAAAACAGTTACCAATACATATAGAATTAGAAATGGGCAATGTTTCAGAATTGTAATTTTTTATGATTATTTGAAGTAATTCTATGATTTTTTGTTTTATAGAATGTATTTCTTTAATAATATCGCTGAGAACGGCCGAACAGTTACGCGCCGCAAAATTATTTATTAATATCTTGTGATTATGTTTAAATGTATGTTAAAATTTTAAATGTATTTTTGGCCTTCTAAACATTAACAATGCCTTATATTTTTAATTTTTTGTTGTTTTTTGGGAATTATGGCGGTAGGAAAAAGGAAAAGTGGAAATTTTAATTTATTAATATGTCTGGCAAATTTAAATTAGTTAATATTGACATGAGTAAATAATGTAAATTGCCAGGGTAAGAGGGTGTGAAAATGATCCGTCTGGAGCTGAATATTTCTTATATTGAAATTGTGTTTATCTTGTGACTTGTATAAATATAATTAATTTGATTACGAAATTCTGATTGAATTTCAACTCATTATGACCAGCGTCAGAACTACAGTTATTGCTGCAATCAGAGTCCAGCGGTTATCAAATCTCTTTCTTTTCGAGATTTGACTTTGGGTTTGGCGTGCGATTAGAAAAGAAGAAAAATTTTTAGGAAGCATATTTCAGAAGTTTAATGTAGAAAACCATTTAATTATACTTCATTTTTCTATTCATTATTCATGAAGTCAGCATCTATTTTAACTGATATTTAATGAGTATTAATTATTTTATCGAGAATTAATTCTTAACTTAATACCAAAACTAATATCATAAAAATATTATTTATCGACTGGATGTGTTTCTTTTAATGCGTATATTCAAAAATTTTTGGCTGGATATTTTAATTTTTATTAAATAGAAGAACGTCATCATTAATAGTATTATGGTCACTAAGAATTTTATAAATTTTACTTTTTTTAAGATATTCATTGTACTTTGCTATTATTTTTATTAAATTAAAGGTGCGTTATTAACCAATGTTGAGAGCCGAAATTAATTTGTATTTCCTGATATTTAGCTAGTTTAATATTATCATTATTATTAGTACTTTGTATAATAAAACATTCTCATTCATTTAATAATCATATAATTTTAGAAATATATTTAAATCTAAAAAAATCTTTTGATGACATATTATTTTGCTCATTTGTTTATTTTCATTTTCCATCTTTAATTTTTATCATTCTTGCTGAAACTTCTGATAAATTGGAGTTCATTTCGT
>SIJG01000003.1:1196581-1244250 GCA_023374025.1 Heterodera schachtii
ATGTAGAAAATAGCCAAAAATTATGAACCAAAAATAAAAATAAAAATTATATTGTAAAAATTTCAATAAAAAAATATTTTAAAAAATGATTTGTGTATAAATATATAAAATAATATAAAAATTAATTTTCACTAACGAAGGCAAGCGTGATCACAGGCGCAGCTGCTTTGGCGTTTGGTGGCTATGGAACGGGAATAAAAAATAGAAAATAATAATAAATACATTAAATTAAATTAAAGCAAAGTAAAAAAAAATAAAAACAGTTTTATATTTATAATAATTAAATTATTACAGCAAATAAATAAATAATTATTTCTCATTATTTATTCAAAACATTCAATTTATAAAAGTTAAACTAAACTTAATGTGATTAACATATCAGAAAATCATTTGTGTATAAACCAAAACCTAAATATTAACCATTGACACTTTCATAGAAAAATAATAAATATTAATTAGCCGTACAACAAATTATTAAAAATATTGAAAATTTAAACTTGGAACGGTAAGAGAAAGTCATCAAAAGGGCAATTAATTTAATTTTTTTTGTATTTCTTCATAAGATTAATTAATTTAGTTACTAATAAGCAATTAATTTTTTTAAGTATTTAAATAATTAAATTATATGATTTGGGTTTAAGTGAAAGGATTATTCATCATGTGAACCGAGAAATGGTTAACCTTTTCTGAGAAGAAACTGCCCCTAATAGGCTATAATACCAGTAATTCAATGAAAAATTAAACATTTTAATTTTCGTTTAAATAAATAGTTTTATACGCCAAAATTCGTAAAACCATATTAAGATAATAATGATTTAAATACAGTGTAGAAAGTAAAAACAATATTTACTAAATAAAAAATCAAAATAAAATAAATTTTAATTTAAATATAACAACAAATACAAAGTAAAGATTTGTAAATTTATTATAATATTGTAAAATTAAAAAATATGCTTAAAAATAATGAATTTTTCACTATAATTTTTTTAATATTTAAAGAAAACTGATAAAAGAAAATGTTGCGAAAAGGGCACAAATTCGGAATAAATGAAAATGTACAATTTTTCACAAATAATAATTTAATTTTTTATCAATTTGGAATTCAGAAGCCAACAGCAACAAAATACAGTACAGTATGGGAAATAAGTTTAGCCCCAATCATTATTAAATCAGATAAGTTATAAAATGAGACTTAAAATTTTTTATTTGTCATAAAAATAAAAATTGTCGTACTTTAAAAAAGATATCTGTTCTTATTAATTCATAATTTTTAAAACATAATTAATAAAATTTCTTATGACAAATAAATGCTAAACATAACAAAATATCCGGAAAACAATGTTAATATCTAAATACTCTTCAAAATGGCGAGGAGTTAAAGCAATAAACAAATAAATTATTAAAAAAATCATAATTTAAATAAATATAATTAAAAGAAAGCATAATTTAAACATTAGAATTTAAATAAATTTAATTATTTTGAAAAAAAAACATAATTTATTCAGTTTCTTTGTCTTTACCCTAACAAAATGTTAAACAATTAGCGGGAGCACGCAATAAATAATACATATTTATTGATGCATAAAGCATTAAAATGAAAAGAAGTCTTTAAAAAGTTAGCCAAAAATAATAAACAAGCAAAATCAAAATTAATTAAATTTATGAATAAATTTTGATAGAAAACAAAATACGCTAATGAACTTTGTAAAGTGTTGTCAAAATTCAATTAAAAGCGTTATACGCTATTTATCTAAGTTATATTTAAGTTAGGAATTCCCAAAAATTAACTTAGCTAAATTTGCAGGCTAGAAAAAAGAAAAATTTAAAAAAAATCCAAATATTATGAAAGAAAAATAAGGTTTAAATTCGGAACCCGTAATGTTGTGGCCTCGCGTATGGCCCTCGGGCTCCACCTCGTTTGGGCGCTCATTTTTGGGCGCCAGCGTGTTTTTCCACTATAACTTTGTAATTCTTTATCAAGCAAATCCAACATTGTTGTATCATTCGAAAGCTTAATCTGTTTATTTCAAACTTATTCTAAGTTATTGCTTTGCGATTAGACAGTTAACAAAAAAGTTGTGCATGAAAATTGCCAAAAGTCGAAATTTTTTTAATTTTTCTAATAAAATTCTGTCTAGGTTTTGAGAATCTTTTGGCTTTTGGTAATTTCGAATGATACCAAGATTGTTGGATTTGGATGCCAAAGAACAAAGCTATAGTGGAAAAACGTGCTGGCGCCCAAACGCGTGGGTTCCCGGCCTCCGCATGTTTTTGCTTATAACTTTTTCTTTGTCATCCAAATCCAACATATTTTTATGTAAAATTCAAAAATTCGTTATCCATTTATGCCCCCGTATCTAATTATGCCCCCCTTTCTGAAGAGGTTGAAAAATAATCCCACCGGGGCCATAATAAGAGAATATACGATAATTATTTAATTATAATTTTTTTTTATTAAAAACAAATAATATAAGCATATATTTAATCAAAATCCCATTTCTCAATACTGACTGTTTCAAGATATTGGTGTACCAGTGACAGAACAAAATAGGAGCTCGATCGTTTCGTAAAAAGTGCCACTGGACATTTCATCAAAATGCCAATAATATTCTTAGAAATTCTATTTATTTTGACAATTTTTGGTGCAAATTGAGCTAATAAAATTTAAAAAATTTCCTTGAGGCATTGACATAAATTACAATACATTAATATACAAAAACAATAATTAAAGAACTTATAAAAAACTAAAATGACAAAAATATATTCAAAATGTGCACAACAAATCAGGGAATATTGCTACATAATAGTTTTATTGTATTATTAAAAAGTCTTGAGATAGAGACAAATGTGCCGAAATTTTTTTTATAGTTGGCACGCAACTCACAGGCAATGTAAATGTAAAATAAAAGGATTGATGAAATAACTAAATGATAATCAGACACTTTCATGTATTTTTAATACAATATGAATAATAAAAAACTATTAAGGCAGTGCCTGGTTGTACAGAACAGAATCTATATAACCACGAGTTAAAATGTGTATGAAAAAGAAAAAAATTAAAAATTTTATAATTTTATAATTTAATAATTATTTTACGACTATTGTTTATGAAAATGCTTTTTTTAATAACTATTATTAAACTTTAAACAATTAAAAAAACCGGTTGACCGATAAAAATTTAGTAAAATATCAATAAAAATTTAAATATAAATTATTATCTAATTAATTTGGCAGGACAGGACGAAGAAAAAAGTAAATTCATTCTATGACCGAAGATAAAAAATGAATAAATAAATATAAAAACAAAAAATAGCAACAAATAAATAAAATATATTTCATTCTTTAAATATTTCATAAAATTAGAGAAAAAAACTAAACGCACCAAATACTGCTTATATTTATGTATATAATTTATAAAAATATTTAATAAATAAAAAATACATATTAAAGTGACAGGCGGGAGGCCAGAACATTTGAATGGGTGCGATAATGGAACAAGAGTTTAAAATATAAATAAAAAATGGCGATATTCCAAATTATAATAAATATATAAATACTAAACAATATTTTAATATAAATATTTTAATAAAATCGAATAAAGTACTTTGCTAAAATTTTAACCAATTCTTCAAATGAACTAAAACGTAAAACATCAAAAATGATCCATTTTGAATTCATAATTAAATTACAAAAGAAATCAATTTAAATTTAAAATATATATTCAATTATATTATTATAATTAATATGCTAGTGAGATAAAATAATTACAAAAATTGAGAATTATTTGTAAATAATTTTTATAATAGAACATGATTTAAAAAATACTACAAAAGCAAGTTATAAAAGAAATTTTCCGTCTCTTTGTTTTAATTATTCAAATTGCTATAATTTTTTCATTTTTTTAAAATCAATTAATAAAGTTAATTTTGGCAAAATAAATATTTAATGAATTAAAAACATAAAAAAGTTTAAATACGAAAAGAAAATCTGAAAAACCAAAAAATTATTGCATTCGATAATACCTCTAAATTGAAAAAAATATATTTAAAATTAGGTGAAAAGCGAAAGTTAAAATTGCATATTTTTATTTTAACTATTTTTATTTAAAAGTTTTATTTATTTAATTAATCTAATAATTAAATGAAAAACAGGAAAGTTAAACAATAATGTTACAAAATGGAATCAAATATATTTGCTAAAAATCGAAAGAAAAAAAGTTATAAATTAATACAACAAATATATTTGCAAATGAAAACATCTTTTTTAATTTGATTAATTAACGGCGTTTTTTGTTGATCAAATCTGTAGCAAAAAGAGCCGATATAATTTTCTTATCGAATGCGAAGAAACGCCAAAAAATTAATTGATAAACTATTAAAAAATGATTGGCAAATTATCAATTGAATTAAAAATTAATTAATGAATTATTAAAGCAAAAAATTTCAGACCATAAAAAGCGCTGTTATGAAGCCAATTGACGTTACTTATGAAAGCTACATTGACGAGGACATGAATTTAAACAAATTAATATTATCTAAAAATGTATATTTATTAATAAATTATTATAGGGCATGAATTTAAATAAATAAATTATTATTTATTTTTAAAGAGCGAATTATGTAAATTAATTTAAAAATAAATTTTCTATCATAAAAAATGATCAAACAAAAACCCAATAATTAATTAAAATTAGAAATTTATATATTAAAAACGGCTCCTAGAAAATAAAAATATTTTAAAAATGTTATGTAGCATTGAGTTACTCGCGTTGCGTTTTCGGGGGCACTGACCACGAATCGGTATTCATTTCTGCCAATTTCGTTACCCTGGACCCGAATTGGAATAAAAGTTTAAAGTACACTTTTTTAAGCATTTTTGGTTCAAAAACTGAGTAAATGATTTCTTATTGAAGGATTGAAGACTTTCAGTTATAATAATTTTGTGTATTTAAATCGATTTAGAATCGAAAATTTGAAGTTTCGATTTTTTTGTTCGAATTCGGGTCCGGGCTTTGGAATTGAGAACGATGTTCTTACAGAATTTTACTCAAACTTTTTAATACATTTATAATATAAAGTAAGAAAAAACAGATAAGTTTGAAAAAAAGATTAAATAATAATTAATTTTTGTATAATTTAGAGAGATTATCATCATTGTCCATATAACACGAACGTACAGCATTTTTAAATAAAACAAAAAAAACACCTATATTTTAAATTAAAAAATAAATTAAATAATAAAATCTATAACAAAAAGTTATTTTATTTATTGAAATTTAATTATTTTTTTTTTGGTCCCAAAAATCACTTACAATAGAAATACTGATCGTTCCCCGTCCGTTTTAAGGCCCAACTCCGTTGGGCCTGCCAAAAATTGTCAAAAAAGGGTCTTCAGCAAAAGGCCCTCAGCACAAAAGGGTGTACACTTTTTCAGTCGTAATTTGTCGGTTTAAGGGAAACGGAAAAATTGGAATTTGCGATGTGATTAATCCAAAGGGAGGAAAAGCGAGAATTGTGCTGATGCTTTTCCCCTCTCTCGAGCTTCTTTTCCGGTCTCTTCCTCTTAGCATTCACTGTAAAATTAATTTGAAATAAAATTTATTTACATTTATGTTTGATTTTAATTGAATTTCTTCTGCTATTGTTCGTTAAATCCTTGATTAAAAAAAGCTCAACAATTTTCCCATTAATTAGTTTGAAATGGACACCCTGGGGATTTATTTAAATAGTTTTATTAGATAGCCATTTTCTTTATGACATCTGCAAATAAATTTCAAAATATTATTTGGGCGGCTCATTTTGAATTCATTTTAATTGACTTTTGTGCTGTCCGTTAATCGCCCCTCTCCCATTGCTCCGTTACCCCTCCAATTATTCATTTTCATTTAAAATTTCCTCCAAATTGTCCGAATATTTTTCCAATTGCAAAAAAATTATTATTTGTCATCATTTAATTATTTCTAATCTACTCGGATTCATTATAAACAAAATATTATCCGCCAAAAAATCAACTAAAAAAAGTCATAAAATTCATTAAAAATGGAAGAAGTCATTAAAAAAGTTAGCCAAAAGTAAAAGAATTCCCAGCCTTAATTATCATCATTGATCAAGAACAAAAAAAATATTATTGAATTAACAAAATGGAGCAAACAATAATAAATAAATCAATACAAAAAGATAAAATACAAAAATTAATAACCCACAAATTTAGCACCAATATAACTTGTAAAAGAGCGACTCTTCTTCAGCGAGAAATAAAAAAACATAAAAATTATTAGCAAAGAGAAATATAAAAAAATGATATTTATTAATTATTAATTTTGTGCTGAATAAAAAGTAAAAAATTAAATTAATTTATTAAACTTTTACATAAATAAAATGATCATATTCCAAATATATTTTTTTATTAATTAATGATTTCAATATAAGAACATTTAAAAATAATATTTTACAAATCCATAAAATTCGAAAATAAATATAAATTTAAACCGCTTTTAAAAAAAGGAGAAGAGGGAGGAACAGTCAGATAGAGTACTACTGCATAAACCATGAGTTTAAAATAAAATAAAATAGAGATATTACAAATATGAAAATAAGCAACAAAAACTTAATATATTAAAAGCATATTCGATTATAAATAATTAAACATTTATTTTGTTAACATTAATATATAAAATTTTTAATTAATCAGCCAAAATTGCAAAAAAGTCTTTTTTTAAATTTGATTCATGGGATAAAATTTTCAGGAAATAACCACATTTTTAATAAATTTTTTTTATTTTTTTGAATTTTTTGGTGTTCTTGCGCCCCCGGAAGGGTTCGAAGAAATTTGCTTTAAAATTTGAAATTTGGAAGTTTTTCAGTGTATGTATTAATATATTTTAGACCATGAAAGTTTTTTGTATTATTCTTGATCATTTTTTTAAAGAATTTAACAAAAATTCAAAAACTTTTTTAATTTTTTTATTCTCGTCTTGTATTAATTCATGTTTATTTATTTATTTTTTGCTTATTTTACTATAAAATTAAAAAATATATATTAATAAATTTATGCACCAACTCAACACATTAATGATAAATGATTTAATTAATAATTAATATTATTAAATTAAGAAAATATTTACTATTTTTAAAATTATAATAGCTATAAATTTAAACGAGCAAATTTATATAATAATTTTTTTAAATGACCATCAATTATTTATAATAACTAAAAAATCAAAAAATGCAAACCCTTTAAAGATAATTTATTATTAATAAATATATCATTGCCTATGATTTTTGAATTAATAAACATAATTTAAAAATTATTTTAAGACAAAATATAGTAATAAAAAAACAAATAAATTATGTGAAGATTAAGCTGTTACGAAAATAATAAGCTGATTTTAAGCCATGGAGAGAAGCATAGAAGTTTATAAATAGATAAATAAATATTATTAAAGACAAAATCATATTTTGATGGAAAATAAATAAATTAAACCGCAATTAATAAACAAATGAAAATTAACTTGTAATAAAAACATTTGAATTTTTATATATATATTTATTTTTGACAATTAAAATTAATTTAGGCACGTGTAAAACTGATTATGAACAGTTTAAAAAATTTGGGCTTAAGGGTAAAAAACAATTCTTCAAGTGCTCTTACCGAAAATCTTTTGTGGATATACGGGCCTGAAGAAATGGTTAGCTTATAAATTTAAAAATTCATTATTTTCAAAAATTAAATCTTATAGGAATTTGTTACAAGTTATTTGGTTTTGATTTTATATTATTTTAATTAATTTTTTGGGCAAAGTTTCATAATCAAACTTTTGATTTTCGGTTCTTTGTCAATATTTTATAGTCAATTGCGTGGACAATTCTTTAAAAAAAAAACTTTAAAAACAAATTTTATAAAAATTTATTACGCTTTTAAATTATACGGCTCCTTTTTTACACATTAAAAATATTTTTATTTTTTAAATCCTTAATATGCCCAAACTTCTGGCCCGCGCACACCCCTAGGACCTGCATTTTCAGCCGGGATTGAGACTTCCGCTGGTGATTTGAGAAGTTTGCGTAAAATTTTGAAAATATTTTAAAAACATTTTAGTTTTTGACTATTTCACAAATTTCTGAATTAAAAGAATTTTCTGCATTTCTCCTAAAAATAAGGCAAATAAATTCAATTTAATAAATGAAATGAAAAAATATAAAAATATTTTGAAAATAAATACATCTAAACCTCACAATTTTTTGGATTATATAATTACCTTATTTAATTGATGTAATCTATAGGCTCTTAAATCTGTTAAGATTATTTCGCTACATATAAAAAGTCTCAAAAGGAATGAGCTAAAGAAAAGGAAATAATTTAAAAAAAAACTAATTTGTTATATAAAAATATTTAATAATAACTGAAAATTAATAAAATCAACCAAAAATAAAATTATAAGTTACCTGCCTTCAAAGTTTTGAACTTATAATTTTGTTACAGACTGTGTAAGTTTTTCTAGTAATTAACACTTAAATAAACTTTTTACATTTTGTTCTATTATTTATCCAAATAGAGGTAAAAGTTACCTTATTGAATTTTCAAACATTTGAAAAAATACATAATAAAATTTATTGGAAATTTAGTTAAAAATAAAAAAATACCCCTCATTTATTAATTATTCAACTTAAAATGTGTAAAATATTTAAATGCACTTTTATTTTTTCATTGAAATATTTTATTTGCTAATATAATTATTAGGGATGGAAATTTTAAACAAATAAAAATTACGAATTTTGAAAATGTTGATTTTCTTGTTCATTTCGTAGTTGTCAGAATAAAAAAAACAATAACTAAAATTATTAATAAGATATGAACAGAAAGAAATGCTATTATTAAAATATAATTATTATTTACCCACATAGAACATTTAAACAAATATTTAATTTAAATTAAATGAATAAAATTAATGAAATTTTATTAAAACATTCAAAAAAATATTATTTCTGTATAAAATAAAAATTGGTAAAATTAAATTATTCATTAAAAAGTGTCTGCTCAATATTATCAATCAAATCTTCCAATTGAAACGGATTTAAAGTTAATTAATTAATATATTTTTTATTAAAAAACGAATTTAATTAATAATTATTTTAACAAATGTTTCAAATAATAAAATTATTAATTTTTTCCATTTTTTACGCGCCAACTGTTAATTTTTGAAAATTTAAAATTTGGCATAAAACGGAAAAAATTCAAAAAAGAATAAAATAATTTTATTTAATCAGTTAATATGGAAAAAAACAATAAGAATAACCAGAAAATTAAATAAAATCATCTAACAAAGGAAATATAATATACTTAAAAAATGGCCAGTGAATAAAAAAATATTTACAGAAAATGAAATTTATTTGTACATCTTTATGGAAATGGTAAAAAATTCTACAAAAATATAATTAATTAACTTTGGTAAAATATATTATTGTTGAAAAAAAAATAAACGGTAAAAAACTCGGTAAATAAAATATTTTTAAATTAAATAATTATTCTTTTCCAAAACAAACCCAAAGTTGATCAATTTTGTAAGAAAAAATTATCGTTTTTACCCATCGAATGATCAAATTTTGGAAAAAGTATAATTAAAAAAAACAAAAAATTATAGAAACCTAATTTACATTAAAAAATATCATTTCAAATAAAATTATTACTTATTAAGAGAATGTCCATCATCACGCCTATTCAACGTCAATAATCGGACACTTATCATGATTAAATGAAAGAAACAAAATACCAATAAACTAAATAATTATAAATTAACAATCTTAAAACCTGAATAAATTTTCACCGCAAATTTCTTCCAAAATTTCAAGTAAGGAGTGAAATACATTAAACTGGGAAATGATCGGGAAACAAGGCAATTTAAATAACAATTAGCAAAATTAAATAATCAACAAAAAATTAAAATAAAAATTAGTCAATCAATAAAAAATATTTACAAACATTATATATATGATATAAGCACGATTAATATGTAAATTATTAGAAATCAAATTTCCTTTTAAATATTCTTTTGAAAATTAGAACTAATATTTTCACGTACATTAACCCAAGTTCTATTTCCCATAAGTAAATTAGTTAAACAATTTGCTAAAACACATTGATATTATATAAATGTATTAATATTTAATTTATTCTGAAATTGTATTCTTTAAAATTAAATTAAAAATATAAATAATGATAATATAATTAAATTCACCATTCGTATTTCTCATAGAGATATATTATTTATTATTTTGAAATGATATTTATTTTTCAAATCATTGCATTAAGAAAGTTAATCAATCAATTAATTTTAAAAATTATTCAAATTCTAATTTTAACATTATAAACATTAAATTATAATTTGCTTTAATATTTAATTACAAAAAAAATTAATAATCACTCAATTAAATGTAAAATATGTTAATTCAAATCGAAATATTTTTTATAAATGTTTTAACCAATATTTATTTTAATTTTATCATTTAAAAAAAACAAGATTATATATTTTTGAATTTTGTTATGTATTTACTACAACTTTAAAATTGTTTGACCAAGTTTTTAATTTATATCCTAATACGTATCATGGCATGCCATATAAACTAATTAAGTAATATGAACTATGAAATCTAAATGTACTTAAAATATTGATTCTAAATTTTTGATATAATAAATTCTCAAATTAAGTTTTGTTTGTAAGTATAATCATAAAAAAATTAAACAAATCAAAGCATTGAAAGGTCAACAACTAAACAAAATTTTTATCAAATAATATGAATCTAAAAATCTTCTATTGCTTTTTCCTACAATATATAAAAAATCTTTAAAAAATAATTTAAAACAATTTTTTCAATGAAACCAAAAAGAAAAAAATTTGTTTAATTCAAATATTATTGAGTTATAATAATATAAATGAATAAAAACAAAGATATATTGGAAAAGAAAATGAACAAATCGAGATAGAGAACAAGAGAATTAAAATATTTTTAAGCCTAAAAATAAAGTATTAAATGAAGTAAAACAAATCTTAATTTTCCATCACAAATTCTGTTGCCTAAATAATGTTAGTTATGAATTAACACATTTTACCACAGTTTAGCAAAAAATAAAACAATACTTAAACATTTTATAAAATATATAAGAAAAATTTTAAGGAAAATTAAATATAAAAATTGCTAATTTTTAAATTAATTCGTCGTTATTTTTATTTTTCGCTATCCGAAAAAATGCCCAAACATGCGTCTTTAGAATAGGGTTGCGTCCCCGACGTCGGGGTTGGAAAATTCGGGGTTCGGGTCGGGGTTGCCAATTTATTCTTTCTATCATAAATATTTTTGTATAGAATTAATTAAAAACGATAAGGCATTTTTAAAATGAAAAATTTTCAGTGAAAATCTGTAAAAATAGTCAAAAGTTCAAATTTTTTCTCCGGCGTCGGGCCCCACAACTTATTTTTTCTAAAATAAATTTGGCTCAAAGGCAAAAAATTGGTTATTTTTGGTGAAAAATCATTTAACAAATTGCATTCTAATTCTCTAATTTTCAAAAAAAATTTCGCGGCGCGCTTTTTTGTAAGATTTTTAGTAGAAAGGGGAGTAGTATATGGCCACAAATCTGGCCCCAAATTTTCAATGCTAACCCCCCCCACCTCCGCCATTTCCCGCTTTTTTTTTTCCCTGACCCCCTGCCCTCTCATTCGCGTCACCATTTGACCCCGCCTAAATTTCCGTTCACCGTTTAATGGATTTGTCAATATTCCCCGCCCCCTCCCCTCCCACGTCCAGGCGGCGCTTCTGCGAAAAGATTGCGCAAATTGATTAGGAAAAAATAAATTGAAAATAAGTACTTTTGAATTAATATTTCCATACAAAAAATTTCAATTTTTAACGTTGTTTATTTTTATCATTTAACTAAGAAATATATTTATTTTGCCGAAATACTTTTTAAATATTTATCGGCTGATAATGCCGCCCCCCCCCCCCTCTCTCCCCGTTTCTTTGCTGACTTTCTTTGATCCCACCTTCCTTTCACTTCATCCGAGGCGTTTAATTGGGAGGTGAAAAAAAAGACCAGAACAGGTGAAAAATATTGGCATATCAGGTGAAAAAAGGGCAGAACAGGTGAAAAATATTGTCATAGCAGGTGAAAAAAGGGCAGAACATGTGAAAAATATTGTCATAGCAGGTGAAAAAAGCTCAGAACAGGTGAAAAAAGGGCAGAACAGGTGAAAAATATTGTCATAGCAGGTGAAAAAAGCTCAGAACAGGTGAAAAATATTGTGATAGCAGGTGAAAAAAAGGGCAGAACAGGTGAAAAATATTGTGATAGCAGGTGAAAAAAAGGGCAGAACAGGTGAAAAATATGGTGATAGCAGGTGAAAAAAAGGTCAGAAGAGGTGAAAATTGTGATAGAACAGTGAAAAAATTCATAACAAATGTGAAACAAGTGAAAAAAATAGGTGAAGAAGGCATAACAGTGAAAAACAGCTTAAAACAAGGTGAAAAAAAGGTCAAAGGCCAAAATAGACCAAAAAAAACGAAATAATGCGAAAAACAGCTGAAAATGGTGTAAAATTTTCATGATGTAAAGGTATGGGGGTGACGGGTATTGTTGCGTTATGATGTGATTTGTCAGTTTTTCCAATCACATTTCAAAAGTGGCATTTGCGCCCGTGCCAGCCAAAAAAATCGTGCCAGCCAAAAAAATATATGCAGCAGCTAAATAATGTGACGGCTTCCTTTTGCATTCGTCGCCGACCAAATTCAATTTTGACTCTCTAGCATACCGTTTTCCCTCTCACCTGTCAATCAAATTTCCATCTTTCTGGACTCCATGCGCTTCCTTTTCCCTTCAGGCTGAAGTCATGCACCAAAAAAACTTCCCCTCTCTGCATGCCATTCCCCTTCCACCTGTCAATCAAATTTCGTAGCCAACCAAAATTCAAATTTTGGTTCTCTCCGTGCCAGTTCCCTTCTCGCTGTCATTCACATTGGTTCTTTCGCTAGTCTTCTCCCTTCTTTCGCCACACACCGCACTGAAAATCGATCACTCTTCGCTAATTGTTCCGCCCCTTCACATTTTGCCGGAATTGGCGTCCTTTCATTCACTCTTCTTCTCTCTCAAAAATCAGCTTTTCAACAAACCTTCTCCTATTACTTCAATTTATTCCCTTTTTATTGCTTCAATTTCTTCCTTTTTCAATTTTTCTTATCTCTATCCTTTTTTCGTCGTGACTTTTTTCTCCTATTGAATTTATTTCATTTTTTCTGCTCAACTTTCTTCTCGAAAAATGTCTCGCTTTTGCCCTCTCGTTGAAACCAAAGAATTGGGACGTCTTTCCGCTACGAAGGGGAAATTTAGTGAGTTTGAGATTCCTTTAAGTTCAGCACAAGATTTACAAATCTTTTACTTGAATTTTAGGCCTTTTTTATGCCCTCGAATTATCTCGTAATTACCAACTGATCGATAATGGAATCTCTAGGAAGGCTTTCCGTTATTTTTTGGAAACGGAGAAAAAACAGCAAGCCTTGGTCTTAGAATTGATGGAAAAGGCCGGAATAAGCGGGGAAGAAAAAGCTTTTGGGCTACTACACCTCGACCTCGTCCAAATCTTTTGGGACAAGGAATTCCCTGACATGTTTCGCATTGTGGCCTTTGATATGGTAAAAAATTACTCACTTTGAAAAACTTTTATTTTCCAGAGAACGGGAATCAAACCAATTTTCAAGGGAGAGGGAATTCGTAAGAATGAAGTGTGTGTGATTAAAGATGGAGACCACTGGGACGGAATGAAATCGGTTACACAATTCTTTTGTGTTCGAAACTTTTGTGTCAGCTGTGAAGTGACCTACAATCGCCAAGAAAGACATCGGCTGGAATGCAAGGATCGCTGTAGGAAGTGCTGTCGGATGGGGTTCGGATTTCCGTGTGCGGATGTGTGTGCTGAGATTTATTGCGAGGGGTGCAACCGCAACTTCTATAACACTGAATGTTTCGAGTTTCACAAGAAGACAACTTGTAGGGAGTACAAAAAATGCGCAAAATGCGGAGAGACGCACAACACAAGGAACAAACACACGTGTGGGGAGAAATTCTGCCGAGTTTGTAAAATCTATCATCCGAAGCGGGGCTGTTTCATCCAAAAGTTAAAAATTCGTTCACCGAGGAAATACAGAATTGTTGCATATGATCTTGAGACGACATTGTATAACGGAGTCCATGCACCAAATCTCGTTTGTGCGACATTGACATGCAGTGAGTGCGTTGGAAAGGAGGGAAAATGTGAGATTTGTGAAGAACCGAGGATGCTGACTTGGTCGGCAGCAAATGTAGAGGACCCCATTGGCGGATTTATCGATTGGATTATGGGCTTCAAACAGTTTGAGACGGTCGCTTTTGCTCATTATGCCGGACGGTTCGACTCACATTTCGTCCTTCGTGTGCTGACAGAAAGGGGGCTTAACACCGAACTGATGATGGCGGATTTGAAGATCTATCAGATAAAGGCAAAAGGTGTGTACTTTCGGGATTTCTGGTTGCTCAGCCAAAACAAATTGGCGGATCTTCCAAAGACCTTGGGGCTGAGCATCCCGGCAAAGTTGTACTTTCCTCATAAGTACAACCAAAATGAGAACTTTGGGAAGAGATTGTCACACCTGCCGCCTTTTGATGATTACAATCCGAATGCTATGAAGGAGGAGGACTATGAGAAGTTTGAAGGATGGTATAACGAGAATTTTGAGACCGAATTTGAGCTAGGTTAGAGAAAATAAGTTTTTAAATAAAAATTTGTATTTTTAAGGAGAACAGCTCAAGGTTTACTGTGAAAATGATGTGGAAATTTTGATGGAGGCAATTTTGAAATTCCGGCAATTGTTTTTGGATATTACTGACGGGATGGATGTGTTGAAGGAAAGTGTCACGATTGCGGGGGTCGTGATGAGGATATTCAGGACGAAATTCTTGAAGGACAGGCATATTCCGATCATGCCGGAGGGAGGATATGAGAGAGCCGAGAATCAGAGCAAAATTGCCATGAAGTACTTTGAATGGTTGGCGCATAGGGGAGGCGTAAGAGTCAGACATGCGGAAAATGGTGGGGAGATTAAATTCGGAGACCTCAAAGTTGACTGTGTCATCGGTGCTCAGAAAAGAATAATTGAGTTTCAGGTTTTTTAATAGTAGTCCTTCGTTTAATGTCAGTTCATTAAGGGTTGTGCTTATCATGGATGCAAAAATTGTTTTTTGCCCTGGACAGTTGGGCCGAACGGGCTGTGCATGGAAGAGAATCACAGAAGGACAGAGATGCGGATGGAAGCATTGAGAGAAATATGTCAAAACTTTACAGTGGAGGAAGTTTGGGTTTGACAGTTTCCAACAGTTATTGTTTATTGATTGAACAATTTAGGAATGTGAGGTGAAAGCGGAATTGAAGCGGAACAGAGCGATGAAGAGTTTCTTTGAAAGTGTGCCGGATAAGGGGCCGATAATCCAAGGGATGCTTACGCAGGGGGACGCACAATGCCTTTTTGTTTGTACGCAAAGGCTACGGAAGAAGTTGAGATTTCCATGTTTGATATCATCAGTTTGTACCCCTTTGTGAATTATGGTAAAAATCTTTTGCTTTTTTTAATGTTGCCCTTCACTTAAGACACTCCTTATCCCGTTGGTGTCCCAAAAATTGTGGTGAGCAGGGAATTCAATGTTAATTGGACGGTGCCCGACGATGTGCCTTATGATGGACTGCTAAAGGTGAAGGTCATCCCCCCGAAAAATCTGATGTACCCCCTCCTCCCTGTACACATCGACGACATGCTTCTCTTTCCCAATTGTGGTATTTGTGCGAGAAAAGCCAAGAACGAGTTTGTTACGACAAAGGATGTGAAAAAATGTAACCATCGGCCAGAGCAGAGAGCATTTTTGGGGACGTTCACTTCGATTGAACTGCGGAAGGCTTTGGAGTAGGATATAGGGTCGTTGGCTTCTATCGGGCTTATCACTTTGAGCAATTTGACAATCAATTGTTCAAAGGATATGTGCGGATGTTCTTGAAAATAAAGGTGGAGGCGTCGGGGTGGCCGGCGGAGGTGAAAAGTGAAGAGGAAAAGAGAGCATTCATCGAGATGTACAAGGCAAAGTACAACATCTGCCTTGATTATGACAAAATTGTCTTTAACCCTGGTCTTCGAATGATAGCAAAATTGGTGCGAAATGTTTAATAATAATTTAATCAGCAATTAAAATTAAGGGGTTGAACAGCTTGTGGGGGAAGTTTTCGATGCGCAACACGCTTTCTACGAGTGAGATTTTTAACAGCATGGAACGGTGGGTCGCATTGTCACAAGACAATACGCTTGATGTTTCGACGCCAATACAAATATGTGAAGGAGTAGAGCGTGTTGTATATCGTAAAAAGGAGGAGTTTATAAAGGAGCATAAGGTGTCGAATATAGTTTTATCTTTGTGGACTACGAGCGCTGCAAGGATAAAGTTGTACGAGTATATGGAGCAGGTCTACAGGGAGGAGGGGTCGAAGCTATTGTATTGCGATACAGGTGTTTTATTAGAAAAATTTCCATAAAATTAAAAAATTTAAGATTCTCTGGCTTTTGCTCATCAGAAGGGTCGGTGTCCATTGAAGGAGGGGAAATTTTTGGGGTAAAAGAATAATTTTTGCAACTCTTTTAAACTGGGTTTAAGGGAGATGACGCGAGAATATTCCGATAGCGATATTTTGGAGTTTGTGTCGGCGGGCCCGAAGCAGTATGCCATGAAACTCAGAAGAAAGAAAGATGGCGAGATTTGGGAAAAGACAAAAATTCGGGGATTCACGTTGAATAGGTCCAACAAGATACGGTATGAAGAATTCAAAGAGATGGTGTTGGGCTACCAGGAAGGAGTGAAAAAAGTGTTTCGTTACCCGGAGAAGATTGGGCCTACAAGGGACAGCAGGGTAGTCTCGAGGGATGTGAAGAAAGAATATGGGCCTGTGCAGAGGAAAGGGATTCTTGATGAACAATTTAATGTGTTGCCTTTTGGATATTATTGAATAAATTTTTGCTTTTGTTCCTCCGCCTTGTAAAAATGTTAAATCATCATTTATTTAAGGTTGAATTTTATCAATTAAATAATTTAAGAATGTCATTCCAAAACACACCAAAAGAAGTTCGGCGTGCGAGAAACACCCACCACTTTTTCAAGGCAAACCCTGACACGGAAAAGTGTCTCGAAAAGGTTGAGAGCCATGTGAATGAACGAACCAAATTTGGTATAAGGGAACACGTGACTACTTTTTATTTCAAATGTCCCCCAAATGAAGATGCAGAGAAAAACTTTAGAACCGTTCTTGACAAACTAATACAAGAGGCGAAAGAACAAGAAACAGCAGCGGGGTGGAACATGGAAAGAATTTCAGTGAATTTATATTGCAGTGCTTTGTCAGACCCTGTTATGATACCTTTGAGACCGCTACACCAAGTAACAGCGGACGTTGTTTTTAACGAATTTATGCACCGGCAGCAATCATTCGGGGAAGTCACCCTTCTGGATGAAAGAATTTCTGTGATTGTGACGACATTTGAATATCCTCTCAAGTGATCTTACGCGAAAATATATTTATAAATAAAATTTGTTTCCCTTATTCAAATAAATGTCACTGCTTGGTAGTTTTTATGATCAGATTGGAAGTTGTGTAAGAGAAAATGAAAAATTTGGGATAAAAGAGCATGAGACAAGCTTTTATTTTACAGTTGTAAAAGATGAGGACAATTATGCAAATTTTGAGCTTATCTTAGATAAATTGTTAAATGATGCACGAAGTAGTAAGCAAAAGAGAGGGTGGAAAATGGAAAAAATTTCTGTCGATTTTTATTCTAATTGTCTCAACAGACCAATAAGTATCCCGTTAAGTCCGCTCAACAAAATCACGCCCAACACCCTCTTTTGACGTGTTTATGATGCTTCCGGGTGATGGAATAACACTTGGAGATATTGGATTGACTACTATAATTATTAGTACTTATTCATTCCCAAGAAAAAACAATAGAAAAAAAAAATTGTAACGCGAAAAATGAAAAGATTGCTTAGTGCACATCATAATGAACAAAAAAAAAAATTCTTTGGTGCTAGTGTTGAATTGGGAGTGCACTTGTTCCGTGCAGAGCAGAGCATCGTCTACAACAAAGGTTGGGAATCGGAGAAGAAATACGCTAAAGATGCTGCACCTGCAGTGTTTCAGTCACACACGATTCCGGTGATGGGCAAATGCCCATGGGGCTGGGGGCTGATGGGGCTAGGGGTCTGGTGATGGGCAAGTGCCCATGGGGCTGGGGGCTGATGGGGCTAGAGATCTGGTGATGGGCAAGTGCCCATGGGGCTGGGGGCTGATGGGGCTAGGGGTCTGTTGATGGGCAGATGCACATAAGGCTGGGGGCTGATGGGGCTAGGGGTCTGATGATGGGCAAAAGCCCATGTGGCTGGGGGCTGATGGGGCTAGGGGTCTGGTGATGGGCGTGCCCATGTGGCTGGGGGCTGATGGGGCTAGGGGTCTGGTGATGGGCGTGCCCATGGGGCTGGGGGCTGATGGGGCTAGGGATCTGGTGATGGGCAAGTGCCCATGGGGCTGGGGGCTGGTTGGGCTAGGGGTCTGTTGATGGGTAAGTGCCCATGGGGCTGGGGGCTGATGGGGCGGGGGGTCTGTTGATGGGCAAGTGCCCATGGGGCTGGGGGCTGACGGGGCGGGGGGTCCGTTGATGGGCAGATGCACATAAGGCTGGGGGCTGATGGGGCTAGAGATCTGGTGATGGGCAAGTGCCCATGGGGCTGGGGGCTGATGGGGCTAGGGGTCTGTTGATGGGCAGATGCACATAAGGCTGGGGGCTGATGGGGCTAGAGATCTGGTGATGGGCAAGTGCCCATGGGGCTGGGGGCTGATGGGGCTAGGGGTCTGTTGATGGGCAGATGCACATAAGGCTGGGGGCTGATGGGGCTAGAGATCTGGTGATGGGCAAGTGCCCATGGGGCTGGGGGCTGATGGGGCTAGGGGTCTGTTGATGGGCAAGTGCCCATGGGGCTGGGGGCTCATGGGGCTAGGGGTCTGGTGATGGGCAAGTGCCCATGGGGCTGGGGGCTGATGGGGCTAGGGGTCTGATGATGGGCAAAAGCCCATGTGGCTGGGGGCTGATGGGGCTAGGGGTCTGGTGATGGGCGTGCCCATGGGGCTGGGGGCTGATGGGGCTAGGGATCTGGTGATGGGCAAGTGCCTTGGGGCTGTGGGCTGGTTGGGCTAGGGGTCTGTTGATGGGTAAGTGCCCATGG
The DNA here is from genome assembly GCA_023374025.1 of Heterodera schachtii. Classification (NCBI taxonomy): domain Eukaryota; kingdom Metazoa; phylum Nematoda; class Chromadorea; order Rhabditida; family Heteroderidae; genus Heterodera; species Heterodera schachtii. The sequence goes on from SIJG01000003.1 coordinate 1,215,914, forward strand.
GGCTGGGGGCTGATGGGGCGGGGGGTCTGTTGATGGGCAAGTGCCCATGGGGCTGGGGGCTGACGTGGCGGGGGGTCCGTTGATGGGCAGATGCACATAAGGCTGGGGGCTGATGGGGCGGGGGTCTGTTAATGGGCAAGTGCCCATGAGGCTGGGGGCTGATGGGGCGGGGGGTCCGAAGGTGGGCAAGTGCCCATGGGGCTGGGGACTGATGGTGCTGGGGTCTGGTGATGGGCAAATGCCCATGGGGTTGTGGGGCTGGGGGGGCCAGGGGCCTGGTGATGGGCAAATGCCCATGGGACTGGGGGCTGAATCTTTCCCTTTTGTTTTGTGATCCGTACAATATCCCCATTTTTAAATTTTGGTTTTATTATTTTCATTTTTTATTGCCGTACCTTTTGTTCCAAATTTACTAGCATTTGTAAAATTAACTGATGACGGGTTGATACCCAGTGTCATTCACGCTGTTATTAATATTTGTTATTTTTTCAATTTCTACACATAAATGTATCCTTTTGCGTAAAGGAAGAGGTGGTAAAAAAAGCAAGGAAAAGAGTGAGGGAAGGCGTGGGGAAATGTGAATTAACTACTTTCAGAACAATAACTTGGCAAAAAAAACATTCGAACACCCACTGCTTAATCGCACACCTTGTTAGCAACTCAAGCCTAACACCCGGAGTTTAACCGCTCAGCGGGTATTGGCAACTCAAGCCTCACACCCGGCATTAATCCTCCCGCAGATGGTGGCTTCTTAAGCCTCCCATCCGAAAGCCACATTTTTAATCCTTCGGTGAGTGAGGAAAAACTCAAGCCTCCCATCCACTCCTCTATCCCTTACCGGATACGTGCAATTCAAGCCTACCACTCAATTTCTAATCCCACAACCTGATGTTGGCAACTCAAGCCTCACATCAGGCATTAATCCTCCCGCGTGTGGTGGCAGCTTAAGCCTCCCACCGGGGCTTAATCCCTCGCCGGGTGTGGGCAACTCAAGCCTCTCACCCCGCCTTAATTCTCACGGGGGGGGGGGGGGAGTGCACCTCAAGCATCCCACCCTTTCCTAATCCCGCAACCTATGGACGTAACCCATCCACGGGTGCGGCAAGTCAAGCCTCTCACCCGCGACTTAATCCCTATGACACCCCCGGCCTTCTACTTGGCCATAAATCAAGTTAGATTTTAATGCAGTTGAAATTGAAACAGCGGAAAATATTTTTTTGGTCGTATAATATGCGGAGTTGGTAGCACTGAGAGCATTGGGAAACTTAAATAAAATTAAAAAAACAAAATTCAACCGTCTCAAATTCAAAAATATTTGAGAACCAATATCTATGTTTACCTATTTTCATTTCAGCTCATTCCAAAAACACTCAAAATTGTGTATTTGTTTTTTCTTTACCGCGAAAACCTTGAATCTATCCGTTTACTGTCAACGAAACGCCTATTATGCGGAAATAACTCGCCCAATTGAAGATACAGAAACAACCTTCCGTTGCCACACGCCTTCAGGCGAGTTGGCATCCGCCTTCAGGCGAGCAAACGCCCGCCTCCCGGCGAGCAAACGCCCGCCTTCCGGCGAGCAAAGCGCCCGCCTTCAGGCGAGCAAAGCGCCCGCCATCAGACTAGCAAACGCCCGTGCTTCTGACGAGCAAGTGCTCGCTTTAAGTTAGCAAAAGCTCGCGTTCTAGCGAACAGGCGCCTGCCTTCCGACGAACAAGCTCAGCGAGTACCGCCTATAGGCGGTGAAAAGGAGGGGGGACCGCCTGGTTGGCGGTGTGAAGGAGGGGACCGCTTAACCGACTTAGCGGCGATGTCAAAAAAATCGCCTGATTGGCGCAATTAAAGATTTACATTTTTCATAAACAATTGCGAAAATGATAATTTATTCAAACATTATTCTTTTTGGTGCGAATTTTTCATTTTTAAATTGAGTTTAGTTGAGCAGTTTTTATTTAACCTTGTCCCTCCGCACCAAATTTAATAGCGAACAGGGTTAGTTTGGGTCAGTGTTAATTGGCCACAACGTGCGATGCGACTTTGGCCACAAAGCAAAATGCGACTTTTAGGGAGGGGAATGAAAAATTGATGCGGTGGGAAAATTTAAAATATAAGCTCAACTAAACTCCATATTATTTTAAACCAATATTTATTTACATTTATTTTTAGAAAGAAAAATATAATTTGGAATGCATGTTTAAATGGAAATACTTTTTTTATTTACTTGGGTTCAGGTTGAAATGGATATACTGACTTATGACAGTGAATTTAAAATCCGGGACTATAATTTCAGGAAAAAGGACGTAACATTCGTGATCAGCGAACTAGAAACCCCGAAGGTTGAGACTGAGATTTTAGTTATTATCATTTGGGATAACATTTTAAAAAGGGTTAGGTATGATGCAGTACTCTAATTTTAAAATTTTGTTGACCAATAGTAAGTATAACTAAATGATAGCATGAATGCTTATCAAAGAAATTATAGTAAATTGGACTCTCAAGTCCTGGGAGGCAGAGTGTTTCTCTTCCCCCATCCACAAATTCATTACAAAATGTGAATTTAAATAATTTTTTCAGAAACGGAATTTAAAATAAGCACCTGTTTATAGAAATGATTGGGAGAATGTAGGGTGCTATGGAAAAGATCAACAAAAATGTTATTTTGAATCAAACGCATCGTCAAGAAAATCTTAACACAAAAAAGGGTTTGATATTTTAACCTGCTTATCATTAAATAAGTTGTGGAAAGAAAAGATTAAATTATTTAAAAAAAGGAAGCGAAAGATAAGGACTGTAGATGTGTAGGTGAAAAAAGCTTTATTGGGAGATATGATATAGATGTATTTGTAGTTAGGGACTGAGCTAAATTTATAACTCAGTTACTCCTTCATACAAACACGACGCTCTAAAGGACTGAGCTATTTAATAATAACTCAGATTATCTTAAGAGAAATAAAAGACAAATAAAATTATTTTTTATTAATTAGTATTAATTTTAAAATAAAGATATAATTCTCTTAATTAAATTACATTAAATTTGTAGTGTTTTCATCGATTAAAAAAGCAACTGTTCTGTTAATGAACTTTTGCTCAAATAAGAATTTTTCCGTTCAAGGTCACAAATGACGAAAAAGGTATTCACAAATTATTGCATTGCAATTAAGCAATCTAATCTTCATTTCTTTATTTTAATTTTTTTATGTTGAAAAGAAAATATTTATTCAAAAAAATTTTAATCTTAAGCTCATTTTCATCGGTGAATTTTTCTTATTATTTTGTGCACAATTTTATTTTAATGAATTAGAAAATAATTGTTTCGATCTAATTTGTCAATTCGGTGTCGGACTCGCAAAAGAAATAATTTACTTAATTGGGGGGGGGGGGGGTAGTGCGCTACCGAAAAACGTCCATGACAAAAAGTTCATTTTCCGTTCAAGGTCGAAAATGACGAAAAAATTAAGTCGCATTGCATCGCAACTAAATAATCTATGAACTACAATCTTCAAACTATTATTTTTTAAGCGAAAGGTGTTTTTCCTAGGAAAGAAACGGATAAGAAAGGGCCATGAAAAAATAAATGGCAAAATGTCTGAAGAAAAAATTCTAAATATATATTTGTTAAGCAGATCTTAAAATATTAAATTTCTTTATCAAAACAAAAAATATTGTTAGGAGATGTTTCAGTTTACAGCAAAATAAACAAAAAAAGTTTGGGAATAAACATATTAAAAACTTTTATATTTTGAAATGATACAAATCTAATAAATTTCAAATTATTTAAAGATTTTTTTTGGAAACTTTTTTTAAGGGGCTTCAATATTAATTTAACGTTAGATAAAAATTAAGGCAATATTCAAAAAATGAATAGGTTAAATTTTAATTAAAAATTCATTAAGAAAAAACGAAAGAAATATTTGGACGAGAAAAATTAATAAACGATTAAAAATTAATCGCTGTTTAAAAAAATTTGCATAACTTTACGTAGAAGCACAGCCGGGATTTGGATGAGAGTGATTAATTACCGATTAAAAATTAATCGCTGTTTAATAAATTTGCGTAACTTTACCCAAAGCACAGCCAGGACAGCGGTGGGGAGAGGGATGAATACCATTAGAGAATCGATTAATTTAGTTGGATGGAAATTTGAGGAGGGCGCGGGGGGGCCTAATAGTAAAGCTAATCTGCAGGGAGATGAAGGTATATTGATAGGCTTTGTTGTAGAATTAATTAAATTAAAAATTTAAGTTGACAAGGCACTTAAATTTTGGCATATTTAATTTTAAATAAGACTCCGTAATTTAATCCTTTTGCGCAGTCATTCTGCTGAAGCGCAGAAGGGGGGGGGGGGGAAATTTGCAAATCGATTATGAGCCTCGGGTGAACGGAAAGGGAGGGACGAAAGAAATTCAGCAAAAGAGCGTGGAGGGAGATCTTATCAACAAATAAATTTGCGTTCAATGTGGGATAAATTTAAGTGGAAGAAAATTCCCGACAAAAAGCAAAAATAAATTCATTTGAATGATAGCCTAATTAGTGCGCAGTTTTAACAGCAACATTTCTATTTGATTACATCCAATTTTATCTTTAATCAATTTGCGCAAGCATTGCGCATAAGCGCGGCGAAGGGGGGGGGGGGGGGGTGGCGGAAGACCATTGGTGAATCGATTAAATTTACTTGAACGGAAATTTCAAGAGGGCCGAGGGGGGGGGGGGGGGGTCAAAGAGAGAAGCCAATCTACGGTGAGAGGATTATCATTGATAGATTTTGTTTTTATAATTAATTAAATTAATATGTAAGGTGGCTAATGTAACAAAAGAAAATACAAAAAATAGGATCTTTAGATGGTATTTAAGTTTTAGCATATTTAATTTATTAAAAAGACTTCGTAATTTAATAATTTTATGCAAGCATTTCGCTGAATCATTTGAATGATAGCCCCCTTCAACAAAAATAAATAAGCAACATTTATTTAAGAATTAAAAAATACACTACTTAGAAAAAATATTGAAAATTTTGTTAATGATTTTTTTGTCATCACTTTTCCGTATTTCCCATAAAAAATGGGGAAGGAATCCAAAATTTGGTGAATTAATTAAACCCCAAAGGCGGAACATAAATATGGGCGGCGCAGGGTGGTCAAAAGAGAGGAAGCGAAGAAGCGGGAGGGGGTCGTTCAAAGAAAGAAAGGAGTGTGAAAGGGCTTGGTTTAAAAGAGGAAGTGAAGGAGCGTCGGTGGGTGGGGGGGGGGGGGGGAATTACCTCGATAAATATTTTAAATAGAAACTTTATCATAAAAACAATTGGGAATGTAAATAAATGCCGAAATTATGTTCTATAAGCGACAAATTTGGGAGCAATAAATTTTGACAAAATCATTAAACGATCAATATCGGATAAATTTAAGTAAAAGAGACCACCTTTCATGAAGTAAATAAGCAATAAATTTATTTGAAAGAGAAAGAAGCCGTAAAAAATTAAATAAGCGACATTTTGTTTAGGGATGTCAAATCAAAATTTGTCAAAATATAAATAAATTCAATTTTAAAAGTAAAGGGAATTTTCGTGAAAAATTTTTGCCTTTAAATAAAAAGGAAATATTTGAAAAATTAAAACTTTATGGGAAAAATCAAAAAAATGAAAAAGCCTTTAAATGTATGCAAAGAAAACACTTGAATATTCAATTTCGTTCATCTTTAATCAATTTGCGCAATCTTTGCGTAAAAGTGCGGGGGTGAGCAAAAAAAATTGGAGAATCAATTAAACGCCTCTGATGAAGTGAAAGGAAATGGGGGATCAAAGAAAGGCAGCAAAGAAACGGGGAGAGAGGGGGGGGGGGGGGGGGGGGGGGAGACTGTTCAAGGGAACGAAGAAGCCGGAAAGGGCGAAGGGGGGCTGTCATTCCAAAAAATTTGGGGCCATTTGTGGACATATTACTCTCAATAAATAAATGTTTTATATAATTGGAACGAAAGATTTCAGAGAGAGAACATAGCAGAACAAATTGAAATTGATATTTCCAAATATAATTAATTAATTTACGTACATTTCAGACGACATTTCCGTTGCTTTTATCCGCTTTTTTTCTTTTTTGTCTTATTTTGTGTGAATTTTTCTTCGCTGCCTTACCGACATTTCCGGACGGACATTTGCGGACAATTACGGGAAAAATAAAATTTTTTTTCTTAAAAACAAAAATTCTGAAAAATGGAATGGAAGATTTGGCTTCATCATTTTATAGGTTTTTTCTAAAGATAAAATTAGCACTATCACCCGAATTTGAGTGCAACAGACGACATTTGCGATTCCCCGAATCTTCTTGGGATCAACTCTATGTACTTTAATCACTTAAAAGATCAGCATTGCACTTGACCAATGAATTAATTTCTGAAAGTATAAACATAAGATGCTGAGGCCTTAAAAGCCAAAAACAAAAAAATTTTCGTTTTCGTTTTGCAATCTCTATTCGATGTTTTCAGAAATTTTTTTATTTTCCTGCAATTGTCCGCAAATGTCCGTCCGCAAGTGTCTGTCCGCAAAGGTCCCACTGCGTCTTCGCTCTATGAAACTTTTTTTCCGCCTAACAAATTTTCTTTAAATTTTGCATATCGAAAGAAAATATTTTTTGCAACTAGTAAACATTTTTATCTTTAACTATATATTATTTGAGTAATAAAATGAATTTTCAAACGCTCATTTCATTTTACTAATCGTCCACTTGCTAAGAATTGCTTCGAAAAAGCTTCTTTCACCAAGAGCTTTTAAGTAATACCAAATCGTACGAAAGATAAAAAACGCTCAAAGGACTAACAACGATTTTATAGCACAATATATTTTAGTGCTTAATAAAAAAAGCCCGGAAATTATATTTGATGAATGGGATGTCGACCTTGCATTCCTCTTTCCTTGTCAACGCCTCAATATTCTTTTAAAATATGAGCGAAAAGTGACAATGTTTTGCAGCAGCTCACAGACAATAGCTTCTGAGCGCGAAATAAACCCCTTAAAGACGGTGCATACGAAATTCAATAGTGTAAAATGATGGTTGCAGTTCAACTCAACAATAAACAAACGGCGGAATTCTATTTTGTTCGGCGTGCTGAAAGTAGGTGAACACAAGGTGGTCCTTGTCCATCCGGTTGGTGAAATAGGCCGCTGAGTGTAAACCCATCGCCGCTCTCATAACCGTGTTTTCAACGAAATCCTGAAGATAGTCCTTCAATTCTCATTTACCGTATTTTCTCTAATTATCCCCCCGGTGTGATTATTTTTCAACCTCCTAAGAAAGGGGGCGATTATTAGATACGGGAAACGGGGTGGGGATTATTTTTCGACAGATTTATTTAGTGGAATATTTTTGAAATTTTTTGAATATATCGCCAAAAAAGTCATCGCATCAAAAATATTATTTCATTTCTGTTAAAGAATTTCTGAATTTTACACGAAAATGACAAAATTTTACAAAACTTTGTCCAACGCCCAAAATATTTATTTTTCGTTTCAGAAATTTGGAATTTTTAAAAATTTTGAAAAATTTTCATGGTCAATGTTAGTATGTATTATAAAACTTAAAGAAAAATTGGAAGAATCTTATACAATTTATTTGGTTTCTTTACTTAAAGATGAAAAAAGTTTTTCCAGAAATTCTTGAAACTTTGGTTTTTTAAAATTCAGAACTCCGTTCTGAAAGGGAGTATTCACAAATTAAAACACGAAATCGGCGTCAAAGTCCAAAAAGGCATAGGATAAAAGTCCAAGCGTATCGGTCGAGATGAATATTTTGCTGTGGTTGCGCGCCCAACTGTTCACTTCCTTCTGAGTGTAAGGTGAAAAACGGGGGTTAACCCTCTCCGACTCCCCCCCCCGCTAGCGAATGCTTAGGCTTATGCAAAAAAGAACAAAATGCTGACACATAGGTTTATATATTCTTCGCAATTTCCATTCCCACGGACGGAGCCAACTGACGAGAACCGACACCTTGCGCAAGTGACCCATGGCTGAATGTCCGAAAAAGGTGCTTTCGGTTGAATCCACTTTTCTAGGAAAAAAAGCGATTTTTGCCTCAGGAAATTTCCTAAAATTTGTTTTTAGCAAGCTCACACCGGCACTACCGGGTGAATTCACTTTTTTAAATGTTAAAATAATATAAAAAGGCATTTATAAATGTTTATTGGTATTTTTTCTATTTTTATGGGAGAAAGAAAAGGCCCAGTCAATTGCTAAAAAACCAATTTTAGCCTTTCCTTGTGTTTTCGTTTCTTTCTCAGGTCAATTGCCTCAGGTAACTAAAGGAAATCAAAAAATATAACTAATTCTTACGGAGCTACGTCCTTCCAAGTAAAATTTTGCCAATTTTTGGTTGCTTCGAAAAGAGTATGGCACGAAACTAAAGGAAAATCAAAAAATAAATAAATAAATAAAGTAAGTCTTACGGGGCTACGTCCTTCCAGGTAAAGGGTTTCTTTTGCTCGGTGGCGTTGAAAAGGGCGTCGGTCAACTAAAAAAATATATAAAATAAACTATTTCCCCTTAAAACATTACTTTTTTAAGATTTCGATGTGTTTTTGTAATTTCGGTCTCATTTCGTCGCATCTCTGACTAACCATATCAGTAATTCTTTGCTTGACCTCAGATGAAAGGTTTGCTGGTTTTTGCAATAATTTGGACGTAGACATTTTGTTCAAGCGCATGTAGTCCTAAAACAATTTTAAAATTAGAGACCGGCGGGAACGGGAATCCAGCGGGAAAAGCCGGGAATCCCGTTCCCGTTTTCCGTCTTTTTTGCCCGGACTGGGTTTTTACGGGAACTGGAAAAAGTCGGGAATCCCGTTTCCCGTTCCCCCCAATTTTTCTCAAAAAAGGGAATAAAAATATATAAATAATTAAACTTAAAAATTATTGTTTTTTATTGTGCATGAAACACCATTATATCAACTTGCAACTTGTGTGACATTTACGGACCGAACGGATGATTTGTAAATAAAAAATATGATGAATTTAACGCTTTCTAATTGGAATATTGTATAATACATGCTAAAAATAACAAAATCTAAATATAAAACTTTTTTCGCTTGTGGACCACATTTACGGATTAATTTGTAATTTTAATTAAATCATCAAAAAATTTCAATTCTCTTAAAAACAAAATTATAGCAAGGTGATCCTGTGTTGCTGCTTTGAGATGTTAGTAATTTTTTTAATCATATTGTTTATTATTTTTTTGCTCACAATTTTTTATTAAATTCATCATTTTTTATTGGAAAAATCGAAAAGTCCACCCCTAAATGCCGGCTAACCGCCTTTACACCCGCTCCTTCACTTACTTCATGCATAACGGTGAAGAATGTTGTGCTGCTTTCTTCGCATACAGAAAAAAGTGCGTCGATCAAGAAGAACAGAGAGAAAAGTTGGCCGAGAGTCAGCCTTGGTGGACAGTGACAGTGCTTGGACTTGTTCGCCAGGTCTCCCCGTCTTCGTCAAGCTTTTTTGCTGGTTGCGGCCGCATTAGATCAAGGGAGTAGACAGTGAGAAATGCTGGTCCCCGGCTATATCTAAAGAAAAAAGGTGAAGAGATGTGGGGAACGATCGGAGACGAAGGCGTAAAAGGCTCGAGTATATAAGTGCAAAAAGAATTTAATAATTTACAAGCTTTTTGCTTTTCTCTGATTAATGAAATAGAGAGTAGACAATTTTTCGCCAGATCCTTTAAATTTTCTCAATTTCGTTATTTTTTAGGGTTTCATTTTGTACTACACATCCCAGCTGCAGATGTCAAAATGACGATTTTGGAGCTACCGGAAACTGGGAGCAACTGGGAAAAAACTTAAATTAAGTAAATTAAATTATTTTTTCAAGTAAATAAAATGAAACTTTACTATTGCTTAAAGCAAAAAAACATCAAAATTTCCCATTTAATTCCAGTTAATAATTTCCCATCCAACATAACTGGCATGGTCAGCGCTCGTAATGAGTTCAAAATTTCTATACAATCTACGTGAAGGTTTTTAATCCATATTTGGCGCCTTTTTTCACCATTTTTGCGTTTTAGTCCATATTTCGACCATTTTTGGCAAATTATTCACAACTGTTTTTGGCTTAAAGCGTGAAAATCTAGTATAAATTGACAAAAATTTAGGAATTTTTGGCCTATTTTATTCCAGGAACGCCTTTTAGGTTAAGTTTCACAATTTTTAACTTTTATTGAAAGAGTACATCGATTCGTGATAATCATCCCCAAAAACCTCGGAAATATGCTTTCAGAACAAACATCAAATCAATTAAAAAATTTTAATCGTCAAAAAAGGACAAAAAAATTAAAAGATCGGAATTTATAAATTTGAAATTATCGTAAACTATTTAAGGTCACTTAAAATGGCACAAAAAATATTCCTGAATTGAACTAGGCCAAAAAATCTAAAAATTTGCCGATTTGACCTCAAAAAACAGTTTGAATAAGAAACGATTGGAACAATAAAAACAAGTGAAAACAATAAAAAAGAGTTGGTGGGTCAAAAACAAGTACAAAAACGAGTTGATCAAAAACGAGTTGGTTTTATCATTACAAGTAGGAATCAAATCCTGAGCTAAAAGATGACGATGGATATTCATGCAATTCCTTTTCTCAGATAGTACAGCTTTTTGGGGAAATAAATGCCTTAAAGGCGGAAGTGCCTGCTATTCAATATTTTACTGTTGGTACACGCCAAGGCGACATCATCCTTTAAACCCCGATTCGGGGAAAAAATAAGAAAAATGCATGTGATCGAATTCAAACCCATCTTCATTTAAGCAGTTACCCAGTATGTGCGAACACTCATGACCACAGATTAAAAGTGTCTTAAAAAACTTTTGAGTTAAGGGAAGTTCGGCTGTGCTGATAGGGCAAAAATAATCCTCGTAAGCCCCCCCTCCCCCGCCTCGTGCGATCGACTCCCCCTGTGATCGGCGACATGATGCCCTTTCACAGCTATGATTGATAACTCTCTCCTGTACTTACTGAATTGAGATCCATGGTTAATGGAGAGTTTGTCGTTCGACCATAACATTTGCCAAACAATGAAGGAATACACGTGAAAAAGAAGAACACAAGGGGGGGAAGGGCAAGCATTGGTTGTGTATCTGCTCTGCACGACAATTGAAAAGAAATAAGCACTATATTTTTGGAATGAAAAAGTGATTTTCTCACTTTTCTTTGATGTACTACATCAATTGGGGAAGTGAGAAGGAATGTGATGAATCAGTGGCGGAATCAGTGACGGACACACAATTGTTTATTAAATATATTTATGCTAATGAGCTTATTTGTGTAGTAGAAGCATTTTGTAATTGAAAAAATATTGAAATAATTAGGACGGGTTGAGTACGAACCGTTATCAGAACAGGGATTTGCCAGGGCAAGAAGCCTGGACCGGGAACTCGGAAGACCAACTGGGAAAAAACAACTTAATTAAATTTAATTAATTTTTTCAAGTAAAAAATTAATTGTTTTTCGTTTTTTATAAAAGACACAAGCCAAAGCAATACAAAATATACAAATATCCAAAAGTAATTAATGAGATTTTTTGCCCATTTAATTCATTTTACAATTTCTTATTCAACACAAATGTTATGCTCAACGCTTCAAAATTTCTATACCATCTTTTTTGACGCATTTTTAAATAAATCTTTTTTGTGAATGAGAGAGACAAATGAGATAAAAGAAGTTGAGGGAAAGAGAAGGAAGATAGAAAAGTAAGGTGAGAGCGAATAAGAGGAAAAGAGAAAGCGAATGAGAAGATGAGAAAGTGAAAAGACAGAAATATAGGGAGAATGAGAAAAAAATGTCAGAATGAAAAAAGAGAATAATGAAAAAGGATGATAAAGGGTGAAGAGAAAGGAGACTGGGAAGGTGAATAATTTAAATTATTAACATTTTTATCAATTTAAATACTGATGTGCGATTTTCACCCAGCTCAGTTGCCCCAGTGCTTAAATGACAAAGATTCCTCTTTTTTCTTTGGTTTTAAACTTAACTCTCAAGGGTTTTAGAACGAAGTTTAATTGTCCGGAATTAATCGTTTGAAAAGGTTAGAAAGTTTTTTCAAAGCCGTATTTATTAAAACAGTTTGAAATCACATGTGAGATTTCATGGCCGCAGATAACCATTTTCTTATTACAGAATTCAAATATAAATTTTTTTTCGCTTGTTAAAAATTTTTAAATTCCACCAAAAATGAAAATTATAATTTTTTCTCCTTTCACTCTAACTCCTTTTCTCTCTCTTTCCTCTCCTCGTATTCCACCTCTTTCACTTTCGTTTCGCCCTCTCCACCTCGCTCTCTCTCTCTCTCTCTTTCCCTCCCACTCTTTTCCCATCTCATTTCTTTTGCTTCCTCTCTTTCTCCCATCTCCTCTCCCTCTTTTCTCATTCTCTTCCGCACCTGCCCACATTGCTGGGCATTTGGCACAACTCTTTGATGGCCCTGTAGACGAACATGCGCAGAGTCGTGTGTTTGACTTCTCACAGTTTGGTGATGCCAAAACAAATACACCAATTTGAATTTAGATTTTGTTCTACACGACACGACAATTAAAAAGAAAAAGAAATATATTTTGGAATAAAAAAGTGATTTTCTCACTTTCCATTGATGTACTACATCAATTGGGGAATTGAGAAGGAATGTGATGAATCAGCTGAGAAATCAGCGAAGGACACATGTTTTTTGTGCGAAAATATTTATGCTAATGAGCTTATTTGTGGTATTAGAAGCATTTTGTAATTGAAAAAAGATTGAAATAGCTAGGACGGATTGGGTAAGAACCGTTGTCAGAACCGGGAATTGCCGGGACCACAAGCATGGACCAGGAACTGGGAAGAACTGGGAAAAAACATAAATTAAATTATTTTTTTCAAGTAAATAAAATTAAACTTTCATATTACTTTCATTTTATTAATAAAAAACGCGAATTAAAGCAAAAAACAAATCAAAAATTTCCCATTTAATTCCAGCTAATAATTTCCCATCCAACATAACTGGCATGGTCAGCGCTCGTAATGAGTTCATAATTTCTATACTATCTTGGTGAAGGTTTTTGATTCATATAAATCCATATTTGGGGCGTTTTTTAACCATTTTTGCGTTTTAATCCATATTTCGACCATTTTTGGCAAATTTTCACAAGAAAATTGTGAATTAAACCCTTTTTGGCAGTTTTTAGTGTTTAAAGCCTGTTTACGCAAATATTGAATATAACATATTTTTTGGAATTTTTGAGGACCTTATGTTTTGGCAGTTTTTAGTCCATTTTTGAGATTTTTAGTACATATTTCGAGCTTATTTAGTCCATATTTAGTGTTTTTTAATCCATATAATTAGTACCTATTAATAATTTTAGTAAATTAATTAGTCGAACTCGCTGTCTCTGTTTTTTCAAAATTCATAGTGGAAAATGACAGAGGAATTGGACTCCAGAAAGATCGAATGTTTAGGGAAAACGGTATTTTTTGGTTTGCGGCCTAGATTTTAATTTTAAATCAAAGAACGCGTTGTGTAAAAACTATGGCGGCAAATCCTAGTTAGGGCATTATCGATGAATAACACCTTTTTTGGGGAGAAAAGTTGCAGTAGCAAATTCATTAGATAACTTTTTATGAAAGCGTTATAGAATTACGGGCCATTTTTTAAGAAAGGGAAGGGAACCAAGAATGAGGAGTAAAAAGCCAAGGTAGGTCATTCTGCGCTAATTGATTCTAACCGAGTGGTAAAGTGGGAAAGCTAATGTCCTTTCGTTAATTTATGCAATGGAAATGAATATTTTTGCAATTCGGCGCGTCCTTTGTTGATTTAAAAAAACAAAATAAAAATATTTATATAATTAAAACAAACAAATAAATAAACAAATAAAATATATTTTAAACATTAATAAAAAAAAATAATTAAAAATAAATCTTAGAAAAAAAGTAATTAAATTTTTATTTAAAAAAATATTTTAAATTAAACAAATAATTAAAAAAACAAATAAAATAACCTTTAATAAAAAAACAATTTGGTTTTGTACGTTTAACATGAATTTTTTTGACACACAAAATTTAAAAATTCAAAAAATGAGAAAATAATGCAGATTAAGAATAAAATTGATAGCTATTTTTTAAAATTTTATTTCCTTCATTCTTATACAATACCTGGAACTGGATGACTGTTGCCCTAATTTTTAAGGGTCGGCATTCCAATTGATTTGGTGCCCAAAGGACGAAGAAAGTGACCAAAATGGAGGGAGGGACGACGACGAAGACAAACGAAGAAAAGTAGAAAGGGACAAATAACTGATCGGGTTTCGGTAAACCAAGAAAACTCAAAATTATTTACCATAAAAATAAAAGAAAAAAGAATTATTCAGTGTATTTTTTAGATTGCTTATTTTGATGAGCCGTAACTCACTTAATTTTCAACTAAAAGCGAATAATTTTGAAAATACTAAACCAAAATGAGAAGAAAATAATGCATTTCATGATTGATTTATGACTCATAAACTTTCAATTTAATGATTTTATGTTGCCTTTCAAATTATTTTGCGGCGCGCTTTTTTAATTTTGGGCGAAATTTGCGATGAAAATGGCTTTGTCGTGTAATTTAATTTTATAATTTATTCTGAAAATATTTGGCATTCTGTCTTTGAAATTTTCAAAAAATCCATTCCGGAACCCGCGAGATCCCGCACAAAAAATCAAATTTGCGATTTGATGGGTCTTTGTGATTTTTTTTATTTTTGCAATAAAAATGCCGTGGAAAAATAGCAAGAAATTAATAAAATAAATTTAGGGTGCCAACTGAAAATTTACAAGAAAACCAAAGAAAAGTAGAGATTGGACAAATAATTATTCGGTATTTTTCGGTAAAAAAGAATATTATTCTACCATAAATATTCAAAGAAAATCACTGGTCAGAATGCATTTTTTATATTGCTTACATATTTATATGAGATAGATAAATTTTGAAAACATAGAAAACGGTGCAAAACTTTTTTTTATAGGTGCGCAATATTTGCTGAATATTTATGTGAGAAAAAATATTCTATGAAGAGAAATTACTAGGGCTATCAAAAATATGTACATAAATATGTAAGAAAAAAACCCGAAATATGTACCAAATATGTAATAAAATTTTTAAAATGCTTATTTTTTTGGAAAAAAATTCTTCGCAAAAGGTGAAATAGGCATAAAATGCTATAAAAATGACCTAGATAGGCCTAGAATCACCTTTAATTATTTTAAAAATGATTTGATATCTCATTTTTGGAAAATAGCGATTTTTAGAGGTAAATTTTATTTTTTCTAAAGAAATTACTATAAATTTTCAAAAATTCTCAAAATATGTAAAAAAGAAAATGAAAAACGAAAAATTGACGAAATTTTGGATTTTTTAAGAAAAACATGTAAAAAAATTATAATATGTAAGAAAAAAGTCTAAAATATGTATGTATAAAATTCCGAAATATGTAAATATGTATAAAAACCTCGAAATATGTAAAAATGTCTAAATAAAAGTCCATATTTTTGTTCGCAAACACAAAAAAAATGTATTTCCTACTATTCAGAGCATGGAGAAGCCAGAAAAAAAGTATTATAAAGGAAAAAAAGAATAGAAAGAAGTACAGAGGCTTTTCACTACATTCATTAGGAAGTTGGGTACTTTTCCGTTTGGCCCTACACCACAAAATTTTAAAAAATGTCAATAAAGGGCGTACTGAAGGCGATTTAACTTCCCATTGCATCAATTAGCGGAGAGATAATGGTCCTCCCTTTCCCCGTTTTGCGCATAAATTATAAAATGTGAAAGCGCCCTATTCCTTTTTATTTTACTGCCTAGCTTCATTTTTAAACCGAAAATGGCCCTCAATTTTATATCCTTATTCCAAAATGAATTGTTAAACTTTATTTTTTTTTTTTATCAATCTCAATTTTCCGAATTAAGTTTATTGTTAAATGAATAAAAATTAAAAATAACGGAAATATAATGGAAAAAAAAGTCATTAGTTTATCGAAATGGTAGCAACTGATCATTATTATTCCTCAGCAGAGAGAGCGGAACGATCAAATTTGAAATTGGGCCCAAAGTTTGCCTCAATTTCGTCTGTAAATTCCTTCAGAGAAGCAAATGGAAACAAATTATAAAATCAGCAGAAAAGTCCGAGTCCAAAGTGTATTTGAATTCTATAAAAATTTATAAATATTCAATTTTTATTATTATTTTTCTAACCCAAAAGTTGTCCATTTTTCGTGAAAAATATTTGACGAGTGCCAAAGTCAAAGCCAATTCCAACAACATCACCACGAGAAAATGTGGCAGTATCAATTCTTTTTGAGCCGTTGGCACAAAATTTCCCAAGGCTTGAAAAGGTGAAAGTGTCAGTGCGCTCAATTAAATAGCCCAACGGCGTCGGCTGTTTGACGGCAAAACCAAAGAGAACGGAGCTGAAAATGCCAAATTAAAAATTAAATAAAATTAATCATTTATTATAAATATTTATTAATTTAAATCACTTACCTTTTCTTATTTATGACCGAAATTTCATAGTAAAAAGTGTTGAAAAATTCGGCGGCGCCGTAACGAATCGAATATTTGGCGAAAACAGAACGAAAGACTGGAGTAAATAATTTATTTAATTTACTGCTGTTTCTCCAATTCACTGATCCGTTCCAAAATTGCCTTCTGATCATTTTGCAATTGTGTTGAGTGCTGATCAACAGAAACTTAAATTCGGTAAGAAAATTTATTATTTTCAAATTTAAAAATAAAATAAATTATGCTTAATTATTAAAAAACAGCAAATAATTTTCTTTACCGTATTTTTCCTTTTCCATTTCCATTTTGGCCAACTTTGAATGTAACAACAAAACTTGTTCCATCATCAGTTTCTGTTGGGCTAACTCTGCTTGAAGTGCCCTCTAAAAAAACCAAAAAAAAATTATGATAAATAAAAAATAATAATTTAGAAACATTTAAAATATATGTGAAAAACTCACGTTTTCGTTTCGAGTCCCTTAATTAAGCACAATTGTTTCGTTTCCCGCAATTCCATTTCCATTTTGACAAACTTTTGACGATTTCCTATAAATTAATAATTAAAATTTATTTCCATTTTTATTGTTTCTGTTGCGTTTTTCCACCTCAAATCTGTTGTTGATCACTGATTGATTCTGGGTTGTCCAATTTTTGACCAATAAGCGAGCCATCATAACAATTCTCTTCTAAAATTTTGAAATTTTTAGGAAATAAAAAGAAATTTCCCAATTATCGGACAATTTTCATGAAAATCAAAGCAAAAGATGGAAAACTTTTTCTTTATTTTTAAAGAAAACCTTTTGCACTTTTTTGATTTAAAGTTTTATTAATTTTTAATTTTTTTTTCTTTTTTTTTTTGAATTATGTTCTAAATTATGCTCCAAAAAGAAAAATGAACAATTTTTTTTACAAAAAATGGAAATTAATTACCAGCTCTAGTTATTATTTCACACAAAAAATACGAAAAAAGGAGTGATGAACCAAAAAAGAGAGAATGCAGAGAAAAATGCATCATTAAATAATATTTAAAATCATTATTTTTTAAGAAATGAATAAAAGTATTAATGTTATGGAATTTCGGATAATGTGTATTACAATAATAGAAGGGTTCGGATAATAACGTTACAAAAATCTCACGAATTTAAGATATTGTATCTTTGTTAATCGTTTTCAGAATGGCATCTAATTTTGGCATAAAGACTAAGATAAAATTTCAAAATTCTCGATCACTTACAATAACAAACTTGTTCAAACTCTGTGAAATTTTTTTGTAACGATAAATCCTTACCCAAAATACATTATATGTTCGCCCATTTCTTTGCCAATTAATATTTTCTTACCCCTTTCTGCTGGTGTGAAAATGCTGCTGCTTGACAAATTGGTAGAAGTTGTCATTTTTTTTTCCAAAATTTTTTGAAACATAAAAATTTTATTTGTAATAATTTTTTTATTTTTATGTAAGCGTATTAATGATGCGTGTGCATTTTGAATGACTGGCTGCCGATTGATTGCCAATATTTATAGGGTCGACACAAATAAATAAATGTACGGCAAAATGATGACCCAAAAAGTGGGAGAGAGGGGAACAGATGGGCAAATTAAATGACATGAGAATATTTGAATTGGTTCACCAATATTCAGCCTAAGGGAATTTTGAGAAAATGCATTTTTACTAATAAAAACATTTTGTTGTACATTATCAGCTTACTGTTTTTATGATAACAAATTAAGATGAGCGATTGGCTCAGACTTTGCTCGCTGGTGGAGGAGAGACTGTGCCTGATCAAAGTTCAGCTTTATCAGCTCAACCGGCGCCCACTGTGTCTGATCAGCTGCCGAAGGGGAAGTCGTCACGGCGAAGGAAAAGGGGCGGTAAATATCGGTCATATGGCCCGGAGCGTCACCCGCTGCCCCGTCCGGAGGACATTTTTAACGCGATCGCCGGATCAAAATTCTTTTCACGGCTCGATCTGCGTGATGCATACCTCCAACTCGAATTGTCGGAAGAGTCCAAAAATCTTTGTGTGATCAACACTCACCAAGGACTTTTCCAGTGTCAACGTTTGCCATTCGGTGTAAAATCAGCACCTTCAATTTTTCAAAGTCTTATGGACAAAATAATTGCGCCAATTCCTGGTGCCTTTGTCTACTTGGACGACGTAATAATTGTCAACCAAACATTGAAAGAGCACACCAAAACTATTTTTAAAGTTTTCAACAAAATTCGAGAGTACGGACTCCGCATTCAATTAGAAAAATGCAGTTTTATGGAATCACAGACACTTTTCCTCGGCCATACAATTTCCGAAAAGGGAATTCAACCGGATCCATCAAGGTCCGAGGCCATTAAACAGATGCCGGCACCACACGACAAGTCGACACTCCGATCATTTCTTGGAGCACTGACATATTACGGCAAATTCATCAAAGAAATGCGAGAGCTACGAAGCCCGCTGGATGAACTGCTGAAAAAGGAAGTAAAATGGGAATGGAGTCAACCACAACAAGAGGCATTTGAAAAAGCAAAAGGGATTATGCTGTCCGACCTCCTTTTGACCCATTACAACCCAAATTTTCAAAAACCAATTGATTTGGAAAATTTTCAAAATTCAAAGAAAATTTACACCCGAAAAATGGAAAACCAATTCAATTCCAAAAATGGAACAAAAACGACGAATTTCCAAGCGGAAGAACCCGTATATTTTTGGAATTTTAAGGACAACAAGAGTGTTTGGTTGCCAGGAAAAGTGATCGAAAGAGTCGAGAATTCTCCGACCTATCGAATTTTTGCACCATCACTCGGCCGAGCAGTACACCGACACGCCAACCAACTCCGTCGTCGTTTTCCCGTCGAATTGAATTTTGAAAATGATCAGGCGAAAAATCCCACAAATTCGGGTCAATCACCATTAAGGCGCGCCAATGCCGAGCCTCAACAAGATGCGCAGAAGCAAATCCGCCGATCATCGAGAACTAAGCATGCACCACAAATTTTGGACATGGACCCATCAAAAGCCAAATACGGCTTAATCCGGGCTTGACATTTCGACTCTGAGAAGGAAGTTCGCTTAAGAAGGGAGGTGTTAGGTGTGACCAAAGAACACCGTGTTTGTTCTCTCACTTAGCAGTGCATATCTTTTATTCTCTATTTCTCTCTCTTTCTATGCACTCTCTTCTTATTGTTAATCAATTCCTTTTCTCCCCATTCATTGACTGTTACTTAAGCCCTGTCCAGTCCCTTCTCTTGGCATTCGTCTTGTCATTCACTTTATTGTGCATTTCTCCTCCGACCAATTTCTGCTGTTTCTCTCCAATAAAATATTTGCAAATTCACCGTCCACAATTTATATTTTTATTTGTTGTAAATACACAACAGGTGTGAAAGTGAGTTAAATAATGACAACTTCTTCTTTTAAATTACGTCATCATTTTTCAATCATTTTCACTTTAAATTTTATTTTGTCAATTTCAATTAGCGGAAATTAACAAGAAAATGAGAACATATTTAATTGTTAAATTGAATAAAACATTTAAAAAATGCAAACAAAATGGAAAAAAGTCATTAGTTATCAAAATGGTAGCAACTGATCATTATTATTCCTTGGCAGAAAGAGCGAAACGATCAAATTTGAAATTGGGCCCAAAGTTTGCCTCAATTTCGTCTTTAAATTCATACAGAGAAACAAATGAAACAAATTATCAAAATCAGCAGAAAAGTCCGAGTCCAAAGTGTATTTGAATTCTTAAAATATTTATAAAAATGCAATTTTTATTTTTCTAACCCAAAAGTTGTCCATTTTTCGTGAAAAATATTTGACGAGTGCCAAAGTCAATGCCAATTCCAACAACATCACCTCGAGAAAATGTGGCAGCACCACCCATACCTGCGCAAAGGGGGGGGGGTGGGGGATGGATCATGAGATCAAACGTAAGAAATCGAAGGATGGGGGGGGGGGGAAAGGAGAGGAAAAAGGGAAAAGAGAGGAAAATAGGAACAAGGAGAGAAAAAAGAAAAAAAGGGCGCGAAAAAGGGAAAAGGGAGAGAAGGGGGGGGGGGGGGGAAAGAGAGAAAAAATGGAACAAAAAGAAGGGAGAGAAAAAAGGGTAAAAACGAGGAAAAAAGGGAGAGAAAACTGACAATCCGTAAGCAAAACTTGCGTTTTAAAATAATTGTTGACGGATTGTCCACTGACTGATGGTCCAATGACGGATTGTCCAGTTTCCTTTGACTCCTCCCCCCCCCCCCCATGGGGGATCCAAAGTCGGACGTAAGACCCCTTCACTAACCCTCCTTTTGCTCAGGATTGTCATCACCCTTCCTTGATCCATTGGCACAAAAGTTGCCATAGCTTGAAAAAGTGTAAGTGCCAGTGCGGTCCTGAATTATTTCGCCCAACGGCGTCGGCTGTTTGACGGCAAAACCGAAGAAAACGGTGCTGAAAATGGCAAAAAAAAAAAAAAATATTTTGTCTTGTTTATTAAATATTTATTTATTTTTATTAATCTAAATCACTTACCTTTTCATATTTACGACCGAAATTTCATAGTAAAAAGTGTTGAAAAATTCGGCGGCGGCGTAACGAATTGAATATTTGGCGAAAACAAAACGAAATTCTTGGAACAAAAATTGTATAAATAAACATTGCTGGGATTCATACTTGGTTGCCAGCCTGTTTGTACAATGTAAGATGCCGTCAATTTTTTGTCACCACAGATTTTGATGCCATTGTGACAAGCATTCGAATCCCAATGATTTTGCTGTTTTGGGATTGAAATTTTCTAAAATTTAAATAATTTTTTAATTAAATAATTAGGAAATTTACAAATAATAAATTAACCCTTTTTAATATTTGCTCTCCCCCATTTTCACCACCTTCTGCTGTTTCTCCAATTCAAAGATCCTTTCTAAAATTGCCTTCTGATTATTTTGCAATTGTGTTGATTGCTGATCAACAGAAACTTAAATTCGGGAAGAAAATTTATTCTTTTAAAATTTAAAAATAAAATAAATTATGCTTAATTATCAAATTAATTTTCTTTACCGTATTTTTCCTTTTCCATTTTTGCCAACTTTGAATACAACAACAAAATTTGTTCCATCGTCAGCTTTTGTTTTGATAATTCTGCTTGAAGTAGCCTCTTAAAAATTATATTTATGGTGCAAATTAAAAAAAAGACTTTTAAAAAATTAAAATATTTTTGAAAAAACTCGCGTTTTCGAGTCGAAGTCCCTTAATTAGGCACAATTGATTCGTTTCCCGCAATTCCATTTTCATTTTGGCAAAGTTTAGACGAATTTCCTATAAATTAATAATAATAATAATAAAATTTATTTTTATTGTTTTGGTTCATTTGCCCATCTTGATCTGTTGTTGATCACTGATCGATTCTTCTGGGTTGTCCAATTTTTGACCAATAAGCGAACCATCAAAACAATTCTCCTCTAAAATTTCGAATTTTTTTATGAAATGAAAGAAATTCTCAAATTTTGCGTTCGGACATTTTAATAAAAATCGCAGCAAAAAGCCAGAATTTATATTCAAAATTAGCTTCAAACACTTTGTTTGAAAGCTTCTTAAATGCATTATTATTTTAATTGTTTTTTTACTTTTTGGAATTTTTCTATGTTTTTTTTTATTATAAAATCAACTGTCTAAGCCCGAACCCATGGTCGGAGTTTCGAAATTCTGATCCCCAGATTTTTTGTTACCTTTTGGCTATTTTTCCATGGACTTTTTTGAATTTTCTCGTGACTCTCATTCCTAATTATTATTATAAACACAATCTGAAAAAGGAATATGAACTAAAAACTGAGAAAGAAAAAATGCATCTATCATAATTCTCAAAATCCTCTGCACGAGTGGGTTCAATTCACACCCAAGGCTTACATTTTGCCCATTTCTTATTAAACCAGGGCCCCAAGGGGCCCTGTGTGAAAGCGCCGGGGCCGCTTTCAACACTGGCGCCAGCAGGGCCCATTGGTTTTCTCTCGCTTAAGGTACTCATTCGGCCGCTTCGCGGCCTCGTAACCTTAAGGTTTTCAGCAAGATCTTTTAAGATCATAACCAAGATTCCTTCAAAATTTTTCAGATTTCTACCAAGATGATCAAGATTAACACCAAGATTTTAGGCAAGATTTTCTAAAGATTTTTATTTATTTTTTTTATTCGAGACATCAATTTATTGTTTTGAATAGATTTTTACACAAAAAATGACAAAAATATAGAGTATTCAAAGATTTTTCCAAAAAAATCATTTGTGTGGTTATTTTGGGCCGAATATCAAAATTTTATGGAGAATAGGCACCAGGGATGTTGCGAATCGGAAAATAAAATATGAACACAACGCACTAAAAACACGAAAATACGAAAGGCGAAACGATCAACATCCCTGATAGCCATAAACAAAAAGATTTTGGTGTGCCAAATAATAAATAAATACTTATAAGGTCTCTGATTTTAAGGGTTTTCTGTCTATTAAAAACGAAGAAGCGATGGGTGACCGGCGTCGGAAAACTCGCCCGAATTTGTAACAGATTTTGCACTTTCGATAAATCGTAATATTTTTTTATTTTATGTTAATATAAAAATTCGCCTATTTTTAAAAATTTTTTTTAGGAAAATTGATTTTATTTGCTTCCTAACTCTTTTATTCGGTTAGCATTATAAAATTACATTTGTGAAAATGCTTTCATTTAAATAGAATTTGTGAAATTTACTTTTTTTCGTTTTCTCATTTATAGAAAATGAAATAGAGATTAAAAAAAGTCCAGTTCTTTACTTAAATAATCATAAACAGAGAAAAAAGTTTTATTAGCTCATTCATTGGGGATGTCGAAAGATGCTTTTTACTTTTTTCTAAGACCCAAATTAAGTTGAAAAATAAGCATCTAATTCCAATTATAACATGAAATTTAATTGCAATAACTGAAGCAAAAAAGAATCTCGAATCATCAAAACTAAGCAGGAGAAGAAGTGTTAGGAGCTTCAAATCAAGCAGAAATATGCTTTTTTCGTATGCTTAGGTCGCCTCAGATTAGTAAAAAAATAAATAAATAAGC
This sequence comes from Heterodera schachtii, assembly GCA_023374025.1. Lineage (NCBI taxonomy): Eukaryota > Metazoa > Nematoda > Chromadorea > Rhabditida > Heteroderidae > Heterodera > Heterodera schachtii. The sequence goes on from SIJG01000003.1 coordinate 1,239,510, forward strand.
CTCTCTATTCATAAATTTGAAGAACTGTCCCTTAAAAAGGTGCCTTTCAAAGAAAAGATACTCAATTTATCCTTTCCATTTTTGCTTATAATTATGATGGATTTTGCGATCGGACGCATTGCTTTAAACGACGAGTGCCAAAAAGGTGGAACCCAGTTTTAGAAATTTTAATTAGCTCTCAAAACCTTTTTCAGGCTTTTTTGCAATGGCTGACCAATTGCAAGAAATGGCATTGAAAATTTTTGCAGCGGCGGACAAACAAACGGAAAATGGAAATTTTATGGAAAAGCATTTGTTGACATTTTGTGTTATGTTACAATTAAAGCTGAAAAGGATTCCATGGAAAAGAATGAGCTGACAATGATTGGTGAATTTGAAGCAAATCAACGCAATTTTTGCCAGGAAATTAAAAAGGGCCAAAACAGTTGGGAAGCGTTGAAAAGTCCGGCATTTCGAAAGTTAACCCCCAAACATACGAAGAAGGACTCTTCGAAAATTGGAGAAAATGCAAATTTTGAGCCCTGAAAATCAATCAACAATTGGAACAGTTGCCAAACATTGTTTGCTGCGTTGGAACAATTCATATCTGCCTTTTATATAATAACTTTGTTCATGTTCGAAAAAACTCTAATCTTTTTGGTATCATTCGAAAGCACAAAAGTAGAGTTGTACGGAACCGGGACCAGGTAATGAAAAAAAGTACAACTGAGTACTTAAGTCCCGGTTTGGACCAGTTTTGACCGGGACCGGGAAAATCTCTGGTTCACGGTTTTACCAGCCAAAAACTCCAGGTCCCGGTTTTTCTCAAAATTCCCGGTCCAGTACAATTCTACCCAAAAGTCTGAAAAAGGTAATAATACGAGAAAACATGAGAAGGCTAAAACTTCAAGAAAGTTACAAAAGAAATTAGTCTACAATTATTAATCTTTTTTGGCAATTGCCTAAACGCTGAGATTTTATATAATTTAGCCAATATGATAGCGAATAAAAATTTTAAAAATAACGTTTTTTAAAGCGTCACACATAGAATTTCCAAAAATTTTTTTTATTATTCATAGGCGATTTGGTCCATTGGCTTTAGAATTATAAAATATTTTGTTTTCCAAATTTTTGTTAAAGCAAACCAAATTATTGGACTCGGATATGTTTTTAGGAAATAATCGCTTAAAATGTCTAAGAAAAATTTTCAATTTTTTTCGCAATCGTTTCTGACGGCCATCTGTTCTCGGAGACTGCAACCATTTTGACAACATTTGCCCGGGAGAAGTTGCATTTGTTGGCCCATCATCGTCACCAAGCGCGTCGGGCAACAGATCATTACAAGACTGGATTGAATTAATGTTCATATCATTAAGCACAATTGTGTCATTTCGCGCAATTCCATTTCCATTTTGACAAACTTTTGACGAATTTCCTATAAATTAATAAAAAATTTATTTCCATTATTTCGGTTGCGTTTGTCCACCTCAATCTGTTGTTGATCACTGATTGATTCTGGGTTGTCCAATTTTTGACATATTTGCAAACCATCACAACAATTCTCCTCTAAAATTTCGAATTTTTTTTTATGAAATGAAAGAAATTCTCCAATTTTGCGTTCGGACATTTTAATAAAAATCGTAGCAAAAGCCAGAATTTATATTCAAAATTAGCTTCAAAGTGAATAAGAAATTACAATTTTATACATTTTTCAGTAAATTATAACACAACCAAAAATATGTACAAATAAAATTCAATGGCCTTAAAATGACTTTAAAATAAGGATAACCGCCGCCCCAACAATTCACAAATAATAACCCCCCGCTCCCGATATCATCTTCAGGGCCTTCGTCACCGCTGTCCGCCTGGCCTCCTGCATTGAATACGTTCGCATTTTCAAGTGCGATTCTCTCACTTTCAGGTGGACCCCCGAAGACCCTAAAAAAGCAAAGAATTTTTAGACTAAGAGTAAGAGGGACAGAAACCCCTATGGAATGACTTATTTGAATTTTTCAAAAAAATACTGCAAAAATAGGAAAAGTTGAGATTTTCTGGGAAGATATATTTGTATCTGATAGTAAATTAATTCAAAAATTTTAAACTTTTCATGAGTAAACTTGAAAAATTAATAATTGATTTTATCCATTCTTTGATTCCTGCGAATGATACCAAGATTGTGAGACTTTGTTTAGAAAAAAGTTATATCCAGAGACTTGGGTTGGCACCAAAAATGGTGGTGTTGAACTCTCCCATTTTGAATATTTATTCAGCATACTAGAGACCGGAGCAGGACCGGATCCTGCGCAGGATTTTGCAGGATCCCAATCCGCAATCCTGCATTTTTTGGAAAATGCAGGATTTGCAGGATTGCAGGATTTGCAGGATTAATCCGGCCGGATCCGGTCCGGCAAAAGAATTTGAATTCCAATCCTGCAACAGGATCCGCAAATTTGATTTTTGTGCAGGATCCGGCAGGATTTCATTGATTTTTTGAAAATTTTGAAGAACAGAATGCCAAAATTTTTGAATAAATTTATAATAAATTCAACAAATTAGACCCAATTTTCATCTCAATTTTACCTAGAATTTGCAAAAAAAATTTCCCGGCGGCGCCTATCGGCACCGCAGGCGGATCGGCTTTTACTTATTAATCCTGTAGAAATGAGTCAAAATGTGCGACATTTGATCATTTGGACAAAATCAGTTAAGAAATTGACAAAATTTTCCAAAAAAATTTTCAGACGGCGCCTATCGGCACAGCCGGACCCCTTTGTTCCTAGTTTTTGAAAAAATTGCGCCGAAAAAAAAGCATTTTTGAAAAGCAAAAAATAGTCAAATTTATCGACCATTAACAGATTTGATTCCCGATCTCTTTTTACCGTCTGACCCATTTGAAAAATCTTAGTCGCCCCTTTTAATGCATCCCAGCCAACCCCTAAAAATTTCTTTTTCAAATTATCAGGCATTTTTTCTTTTTTGGAAAATTTTTGAAATTTAATTGAAATTTTTTCAAATTTCCAAAAATCCGCAATCCTGCGCAGGATCCGGCAAATTTTGAATGCAGGATTTGCAGGATTGCGGGATTTGCAGGATTAATCCGGCCGGATCCGGTCCTGCAAAAAATTTTGAATTCCAATCCTGCAACAGGATCCGCAAATTTGAAATTTCCGGTCTCTACAGCATACTACAGGGTTTTTAGTTGATCCATATTTTTTATCCATACAAACCCAGACCCTAGTCATAAAGGTGCATTTTCAAAAAAACAAAAATAATAAATTTTGCTTCAAAATTCAGTATTTTAATGACCAAGTCAAAATGATTATTTTTCATTTTAAAAAATATCTTCTCATTTTTGTAATGAAATTTGGCCAACGCACCAGAAAAATATAAATTTTCACCATTTTTGCTGAATGGCTTGAGCAGCGAGAGGAGAGAGAAAGAAAAGAAGAGACATGGAGAAAAGAGGGATAAAGATAAAGTGAGAGAGAACGGAACGAGAGAGAGAGAGAGAGAGAGTGAAAGAGAATGAGAAAGAGAGCGAGACAAAGAATGAAAGAGAGAGATAGAGAGAAAGAGAGACTGAGTCTTAATTATTTAGAGTATTTTTCAACAATTAAGTGGTGGTAATTTACTTTCGCATGAATGGCCTGGAGACGTTCCTTGAGTGGTAAAGTTCGATGGCCACCTGTGTGATTAATGTATTTAAAAGGAATGATAAAATTATTTTTATCATTAGTCACAATTAGAGACCGGATTTTTCAGCACCAAAAATGATAACAATTCAGCATCAAATAAGTAAATTAAGCACGAAATAAGCATGAAAATGGCAAAAAGCACAAAAATCGACAAAAGCTTTTGAAATTTTTTAGGTCGATTCTTAGGGGTATATTTTTCGTTTATTGATGGGAGACAGTGTTTTTGTCAACATTTTACAAAAAATGTCAATTAAGCATAAAAATAAGCACCCAAATGCTAAATTAAACACAAAAATTCCAGCATTAAGCAGGAAATATCAATTTAAGCAAAAATCAGCATGAAAAAGTTTAATCTAAAGCCTCGAACAAAGTTAGAAACTCGTTTTCATGCATATTAGTACGCTCAAAGTTAGCAAAAAATGCAGCAAATGCTGCAAAATCCGGTCTCTTGATTTAATATTTTTAAATAGTTTAAGCAGATATTTTACGATAAAAGCATGAAATACTTATTTTCTTAGCCGAATTTTCATTAAAAAAAAATTATGTCTAAGATAAAATTCAATTTTTAGAACAGATGAAGAAATAAAAATAATTCAAACATTTTTTTGCATTTTGTTTTATGAAAATTATTGATATAAACAACAAATCTTTTTTTTAATTTTAAAAATTTTAAATGTTAACATCATTAAAATTCGCACATTAATCAATTTACCTTCTCCATTTCCTTGAAGTACCACGTCAAAACGGCCACTGCCTTAGCGTGTGCGGCTTTAATGCAACGCCGCTTCATGTTGGCAAAACGCGCAGGTGTTCGGTGGCCGGCGGGGATTTGACGCCAGGCCCGCGACTGCCGCACGAGCTGAACTATTTCAAAATTTTTCAACCCAAGGAAATTTGTTTTAAATAGAGTTGAACCCCTACCCCTCGGGGGTGTTGGAGGTCGGAGACCATTGGGGGGGGGGGCTCATGTCGGGGGTCGGACCTTCACATAAATTGAAACGTGGCTGGTAATTTCGACACATTTCGACAAAGAGAAATTTCGACACAACTATTTCGGAAACTTTCAC
>SIJG01000003.1:1247147-1261521 GCA_023374025.1 Heterodera schachtii
CAAATAAATAAAATAATAATAAAAACAGAACGCCAAAAGAACAAATATAAAAAGTAAAAAGTAAACACTTTATTTTACCCTTGATTTTATGAAATTTTTTTAGCTTATAACTTTGTCATTTATAGACCAAATAAAACCATTTTATGCTCATTTTGAAGGGAAAATTCTGAAGAATATTTCAAAGTTAGTCAAAAGTTAAAAAAAATTGTTTATTGGTAAATAAATGATTCATGTGTTGTTTTATATGTTAGAGACATGGAAATAGTACGCCAAAATGAGAGAAAAAGAAAAAACTTTGCGCTGGGAAAAATTTTTTTCCTGTGGGTAACTTTTTTTGAAATTTTGCATAGGCCCATATTTTGACCCCCTCTATCAAATCACAGTTTATTTTTTAACTGTCTAGTTTTTAACTCGAGATCGGCTCTTCTATTTTTACAAGGGAAAATCCCCAAAAAATTTTAAGTTTTGCAAAGTTTTGGCGTTCTGATTACTAAATAAATAATAAACTTATTTGCACTGGGAGCCCAAAATTGACTCGCCGTGTAAAATATTATCATCAAAAATTTATTAAAAATTGCTTTAAAATAAATTTATGAAAATAAGTGCAAAAAAAGAAATGCGACAATTTATAACTTTGTTTCAATGGCTTTAAAAAGTTATCTTTATTAAAATAAAGTAAAACTAATGGCAAAAAGGGTAAAAAAGGTCGCTTAATAAAGATAATGGTGAAGCTTCAGAGAAATAGCGAAATTTTTGGATACAAAAAGAACTTTTAAAAAAGTAACAGAACTTTTTCCGCACTGTAATTATTAGCGGTAGGGGTCAACTCCGTCCCAGGCCAACTCCCTCCCAGCAGAGGGCCAACTCCGTCCCAAGCAAAATTCAAAGATTTTTTAATAAATAGAAATTTTATGCTTTTAAAATAAAAATAACTAGGGAACGGATTTTTAGTGCTAAAAATCCTGAAACAGGTACTAAAATAGGTGCCAAAAATGCGAATAGGTGCGAAATAGGTGTTAAAAATTGGAAAATGCCAAAATAGATGATAACCCCCCCCCATTTTAGGGTTTTAAGTGCTAATAAGTAGGGATGGGGATTTAAGTCACGAAAAATCTCCAAAAAGTCGACTTAAAAAGTCACGAAAAAGTCAAAAAAACGCCAAAAAAGAACTTAAGAAATGCAAAAAAGTCATGAAAATCCCAAAAAGTATAAAAAAGTCAAAAAAGTCACAAAAAAATGCATGTTAGAAGCTTCAAATCAGAAATTAGGAATATGCCAAAGTCAAAAACTAAATCGATCATAAATCAAGCCTTCGCCCGTCGGAGACCCTACTCGCTCCGTTTTCGTATGCTCTTAAAAGCACAAAATTTCTATTTATTAAAAAAATCTTTGAATTTTGCTTGAGACGGAGTTGGCCCTCTGGGACGTAGTTGGCTGGGACGGAGTTGGCTGGGAAGGAGTTGGCGAGACTCAATCAAAATCACTAGGGATCATTTATTTCGGTCGGGGTCGTTTTCCGCGTGGCCGTTTTCGCGTGGCTGTTTTCGCGTGGCCGTTTTCGCGTGGCCGTTTTCGCGTGAGGGTCGTTTTCGCGTGGCCGTTTTCGCGTGTGGCCGTTTTCGCGTGGCCGTTTTCGCGTGGTTGCATATAAAAGAGAATTCATTACCCACACTATATTTTACCAAAATTTGTTTGACTCTTATTTTCTTTCGGGTTTCAATTCATTTTATAATTAAGTGAATTTGATAAATTTATTGACTTTTTAAATTATTACAATATGAACCAGCAGCAACAAATTAAAACAAAACGAAACAAAGTTAAGTTGGAACATGAGGGTGCGCTCTACGTTTTCGACCAATTTAGCGCAGATGGGCTTAAGAAATTTTGGCGATGTGAGTTTCATGGGCCGGCAGACAAATGCAAGGGTGAGGAAATGTATTGTTTTAAATTTCAAGTTTGTTTTCTATAACTCAGGACGTTTGCACACGGATTTGCATAACGTTGTGCAGAAGGTGGTCGGAGTCCATTCGTGTGACATGAACGCAGCGCATGTGGAATGTCAGCGTCTTGTAACTGGACTCAAGCGACGTGCTGCTGTGACGTGCGAGGCACCTGTCACCATTCGTGCTCAAGTGCTGCAAAACACATGCACACCTGTGTTAGCAGCTTTTCCGAGCAAATACGCCACAAAAAAAGGTGGCTTTATATCCAAAAACAATTTTGTTATTATTTTCTTTTTTAGGTAATCAAACGTTTGCGCCGTGATGAAAATGCGCCGCGAGCCGAACCACTCAATTTGGAGCAGTTGGAGATTCCGGATGCATATCGTATTTACAATCGCATTGAGACTGAAGAGGAGCAATTCCTGTTGGCGGACACTGGCGTTTTTCAAATTCAAGGACAGAATGGACCCCAGCGGTGAGAAGCATTTATCATTTAACCATTAAAATATCGTCGTCATTTACACTATTAAGGATTCTTATTTTTGGAAGAGCTTCTACGGCGGAGAATACCCTTCAAACACAGCTTCCTGCACAACTTCACGGAGTTTTTAATTGGTAAGGTTATGATGGAACTTTCGAGGAGAAATTTGTTTTCTAGATTTCTGGACAACTACACGGCAGGGATGTTGCAAATTAAAAAATAAAAAGCGAAATTTGCGAAAGTAAAATAAAAAGCGAAAGCGAAAAGGCGAAAGTGAAATGCCCAAAAAAAGCGAAAAATGCGAAACTTGCGAAAGGCGAAAAGGCGAAATTTTTTTCCAAAAATTAGATGAATTTGACAGACTTAAAAATTCGCCTTTTAATTCTTAACTGTTCTATTTATTACTTTTATTTCTTTTTTTATCGTAGATTTTTGTATAGAAATTTATAAAAAGCATATTCGAGGCTCAAAAATTTACAATTCTTTCCAAAAAATGATAATTTTTTTTTTGAATAATTACGATTTTTGGGCCCGGCGATGCCGATAGGTAGCGCCAGGCGAATTTTAAAATTAAAAAAAATTAAATTAAAAATAAACAGTCAACCGGCATCGAACTCCTGACAGAAAATAATGTCAAGGTTGATGCTCTAACCACTACACCACACTACAGGTAGATAAAACAAAAACAAATTTTACTTTATTTCATAAAAATGTGGTAAAATTTTATGTCAATTTTTTGCTTTTTCTCCCACGAAAATGCATTTGTTTACTTTAAAAACCCAATCTTTAGGGGTGTACTTTTTTTTCGCTTTTCAGCCAAAAAGCGAAAGGCGAAAAGCGAAAGCGAAAGGCTCAAAAAAGCGAAAATGCGAAACTTGCGAAAGGTGAAAAGCGAAACTTGCAACATCCCTGCTACACGGGTAGAATGCGTTTCAATGTTCCAATGTCGGCGCCTCTCTTTGACCCCCACGAATGGAGTGTTTATCAGCGCACCTTGGATCGTGCTGATCGGACCAACAATTTCGCCGAGGCATTCCATCGCAAACTCCAGCGGCAATTTAGCTGCACTCATCCAACAATTTGGCGATTCATTGACACGATCAGATGTGAGCAGAAGGCGATTGATGCTGATATGGCACGTTGTGTGATGGGAGAAGCGGCACCCCAAAAGAAAACGAAGTATCGTAATGCCGACACACGGATTCTCCGACCCGTCCACCGTTATAACGATATCAATAACAACATTCTCCCCCAAAATGATCACAATTATGCAAATGTCAATGTGAATCCAGAAAACATTAACAATTTCCTCATTGGTATTTCCCGAAACTATGAAATGCGTCCTTAGTTTGTTCCCGATCTTGTTAAATTTTTGAATTTTTATAAAATTTTATTTTTTTCGTTCATCGCTGACAAATTATTAAAGAAGGTACCAACCTCAGGAACTAAAAATAAAAAAAGTGAGAAAATTTTTCGAATTCGGTTCGGGATTCGAAAAATGAATGTTCACATATCCAAAAAATTTCAGTCGCAAACAGGCACTCACGCGAAAACGTACCCCACGCGAAAACGTACCCCAGCCACGCGAAAACGGCCACGCGAAAACGTACCCCAGCCACGCGGAAAACGGCCACGCGAAAACGGCCACGCGAAAACGGCCTCACGCGAAAACGGCCATGCGAAAACGGCCACGCGAAAACGTCCTGGCCCCCATTTATGTAAGAAAAATCGCGAAATATGTAAATAAAATATGTATAAAAAACACTGAAATATGTATGAAATATGTACAAAATCCAGAAATTGTACAAAATATGTAAATAAAATTTTTTAAATGCTGTTTTTTGGAAAAAAAAAATTCATTCTAAAGGGTGAAATAGGCACAAATTAAAAATGACCTAAATAGGCTTAGAATTATCTTTTAATAATTTAAAAATTAATTTATTTATATCCCATTTTTGAAAAAAAAACTATTTTTTGGGGCACATTTTCAAAAAAAATTTTTACTTTTCGCAAAAAATTTCTATAAATTCTCAAAATTTTTGAAAAAATTGCGAAATTTTGGATATTTTTGGGGGTATTTCATAAAAAAATTCCCTAAAAATTCTCAAAAATGCAAAATATGTACAAAAAAATGTGAAAAAGTCCAAAATATGTATAAAAACATGTACATATGTAATATGTAGAAAAATCCGAAAATATGTAAATAAAAGTCCCAACTTTTGTTCGCAAACACAAAAAAGAAAGTGTTTTTTTATATAAAAAAATGATCCCTAAAAATCACTAATAAACAAGATTAGAAGCTCATTAACACCGAAGACGAAAAAAGGATGAAAAATATGAGCAAAAATAAGTAGTGAAAATGTTAAAGAACAGTGAAAAATTTAAAAAAAAATGTATTCTTTTTGAGAAAATTAATTAATTCTTCACTTTTGCGATTAATCATTACTTAAATTTCACATTTCTTCAATGGAAATTTGTAACAAAAAAAAATTCTTGAGTAAAAAAAAAAAAATTGATTTTTTGAGCAATTTTTGCTTTTTATTCATTTTCCAATTAAAAGGCAAGCAATGACTTTTTCAAAGGAAGGGTTTGATTGTCCGGCTTGTTATTTGTGATTTTTTGAACGTGTTCTGTTCCTTATTTGTGAATTTTGCAAGCTCATCTCGTCATCTTTGTACCAGTGTTATCTCAGAAATGGATACAGAAGGAATGGCACACTCTGAATTTCAGTTTATCTCCAAATTTGGGCGGCTAACATTCGAATTCCAAACGAAATGTGTGACTGGTAGACTTTTATGTCTAAAACTCATTTTGACCTGAATTTACAAGGAGTGAGCAGACCGAGTTCTACGCCAGCTAACCCTCCGACCAAACAGACGCCAAATTTTACCACCCCCCCCCTTCCTACAAAAGCACTTGAATTGAAGCACAGATGAGCATTTATTAAGCACAACAACAATACAATTACATAGGCAACAATTAAATATACATTCATTTGAAGTGATGATCACAGAAATTTACATACAGATACAACAATTTACATGATGGGGGACAAAATGACAATTTTGGGACGGTGGGATGGGATCCTATCATGTCCATGTTGAGGTGACGAAGCATCCTTCCATCAGACGTTGTACTCGATCGGCAAGTTCTTGCGGCGCACCATCCCGTCTCCCTGGAACCACTCGAGCTTGAACGCGGTGGCGGCTGGGTCCGGCGTGTTGGTCCACTCCACGGTCACACGGTCGCCCTTGGTGTCCTCGCTGCCGGGGTCGAAGGCGTCGCAGGAGACGGCCACGTTGACGGACTCCTTTGGGCCGAGCACTCCGTTCGGCGGGTTCATGTTGATGCGCTTCGGTTTGGTGGTCTTGAAGGCGTAGCCGATGCGCTTCGTCCCAGGGTTGATCACCTGAAAAAGGGGGGGGGGGGTTATTCCGCATGCCACGTGCACCACGCCAAACGCACCCGCATGTAGTAGGTGGCCTTGTTGTCGAACGGGGCGTTGAAGACGACCTTCTGCGTGGGCATTGTTGCGACGTCCTCTGGTGGAAGTTGCGCCATTGCTGTTGTTGTCGCTGTTGTCGGGCTGGCTTTGTGGGTGCTTGATGTGTGATCGTTGAGAGCGTTGCTTGAAGTGTTGCTGCTGCTGAGTGATGAGAATGTGCAAAATCCACCTCCTTATATACAAAATTCGGGTGCAAAATTCATGCAGCAAAAAAAAAGTGTATAAAAGGCGACGGTTTTCTTCACTTTTCACCAGTGCCAGCCAGCCTTCAACTCAACGCAACATCAACACCAGTGCGCGCCAAGCTCGTCTACACATTTCGTCGCGACAACTCATCACTTCATCATGAGCGACATGAGCGCCTACATGGGATCCGGCCCCGCCGAGCCTGCCCCGTCGTCCGGCGCCGCGGAAGCCTCTCCATCGTCAGGAGTCGCGAGCGCCTACATGGGAGCCTCGCCCGCGTACGAGCCACCAGCGGTTGGTTTAAGGGGGACACGGGAGCAAAAGCATCACTAATCTTTTGTTTTTGCAGCAGGAGAAGTCCCCGGAACAGAGCGCCTACATGTGAGAAGATGCAACAACGACCGGCGGATGGATGGACGAAACCTGAAGAGCGAGCGACCTGTCAGAAGATGCAAAGATAAAGAAGATGTCTCATAATCGTGATCTGTATTTATTGATGTATTGTACATTTGTATGCATATATCATTTGCTGTGTATTATCACTTTATTTCCATCTGTGTTCCGAAATAAATTGAATTGATGGTCATTAAGCGTGTGTCAATTTATTAACTGAAATTTGGTCCTCTCCCTCCCTCCCTCCCTCTCTCTGTTTGACGTAGACATTTGGATGGCATGAAGTTTTTTGGCGTTTAAGCATTCGTCCCCTATTAGCGTGTCATCACAGAAACCCGTTGGACATACGGTACTTATCCTTTTTGTCATCCCCCTGAATTTTTTTACCTTGTTCCCCCCATTTTCGAAAAAAATGAAAATTTTAAAAAGTCGTGTAAAAGCAGGGCTCGGATCGACAATTTTTCAAAATCAGAACACATTTTGGGGGCGAAAATCACACATTTTGCGAAACTGCTTTCAAATCAGTTATTTTTTAAATTATTCGATCAAAAATGTATTATTTTTTTCGCCTCCGATTGTCGAATGTAACGATTTTTGGGGAGGAAATAAGCAAATCGTAAATTTCAATGCATTCTGGATCAAAAAATAAGATTTTTAACAATTTTTTGCGGGTGCAGTTTTTCCATAAAACTTCTGCTGGTGAACGGGCGAGGGGAGGGGGTCCGGCGGAAAACTGATTTGTTAACAGACCAAAAAAGGCCAATTTTTCCAATAAAAGGCAAGCAATGACTTTTTCAAAGGAAGGGTTTGATTGTCCGGCTTGTTATTTGTGATTTTTTGAACGTGTTCTGTTCCTTATTTGTGAATTTTGCAAGCTCATCTCGTCATCTTTGTACCAGTGTTATCTCAGAAATGGATACAGAAGGAAGGGCACACTCTGAATTTCAGTTTATCTCCAAATTTGGGCGGCTAACATTCGAATTCCAAACGAAATGTGTGACTGGTAGACTTTTATGTCTAAAACTCATTTTGACCTGAATTTACAAGGAGTGAGCAGACCGAGTTCTACGCCAGCTAACCCTCCGACCAAACAGACGCCAAATTTTACCACCCCCCCCCCTTCCTACAAAAGCACTTGAATTGAAGCACAGATGAGCATTTATTAAGCACAACAACAATACAATTACATAGGCAACAATTAAATATACATTCATTTGAAGTGATGATCACAGAAATTTACATACAGATACAACAATTTACATGATGGGGGACAAAATGACAATTTTGGGACGGTGGGATGGGATCCTATCATGTCCATGTTGAGGTGACGAAGCATCCTTCCATCAGACGTTGTACTCGATCGGCAAGTTCTTGCGGCGCACCATCCCGTCTCCCTGGAACCACTCGAGCTTGAACGCGGTGGCGGCTGGGTCCGGCGTGTTGGTCCACTCCACGGTCACACGGTCGCCCTTGGTGTCCTCGCTGCCGGGGTCGAAGGCGTCGCAGGAGACGGCCACGTTGACGGACTCCTTTGGGCCGAGCACTCCGTTCGGCGGGTTCATGTTGATGCGCTTCGGTTTGGTGGTCTTGAAGGCGTAGCCGATGCGCTTCGTCCCAGGGTTGATCACCTGAAAAAGGGGGGGGGGGGTTATTCCGCATGCCACGTGCACCACGCCAAACGCACCCGCATGTAGTAGGTGGCCTTGTTGTCGAACGGGGCGTTGAAGACGACCTTCTGCGTGGGCATTGTTGCGACGTCCTCTGGTGGAAGTTGCGCCATTGCTGTTGTTGTCGCTGTTGTCGGGCTGGCTTTGTGGGTGCTTGATGTGTGATCGTTGAGAGCGTTGCTTGAAGTGTTGCTGCTGCTGAGTGATGAGAATGTGCAAAATCCACCTCCTTATATACAAAATTCGGGTGCAAAATTCATGCAGCAAAAAAAAAGTGTATAAAAGGCGACGGTTTTCTTCACTTTTCACCAGTGCCAGCCAGCCTTCAACTCAACGCAACATCAACACCAGTGCGCGCCAAGCTCGTCTACACATTTCGTCGCGACAACTCATCACTTCATCATGAGCGACATGAGCGCCTACATGGGATCCGGCCCCGCCGAGCCTGCCCCGTCGTCCGGCGCCGCGGAAGCCTCTCCATCGTCAGGAGTCGCGAGCGCCTACATGGGAGCCTCGCCCGCGTACGAGCCACCAGCGGTTGGTTTAAGGGGGACACGGGAGCAAAAGCATCACTAATCTTTTGTTTTTGCAGCAGGAGAAGTCCCCGGAACAGAGCGCCTACATGTGAGAAGATGCAACAACGACCGGCGGATGGATGGACGAAACCTGAAGAGCGAGCGACCTGTCAGAAGATGCAAAGATAAAGAAGATGTCTCATAATCGTGATCTTTATTTATTGATGTATTGTACATTTGTATGCATATATCATTTGCTGTGTATTATCACTTTATTTCCATCTGTGTTCCGAAATAAATTGAATTGATGGTCATTAAGCGTGTGTCAATTTATTAACTGAAATTTGGTCCTCTCTCTCCCTCCCTCCCTCTCTCTGTTTGACGTAGACATTTGGATGGCATGAAGTTTTTTGGCGTTTAAGCATTCGTCTCCTATTAGCGTGTCATCACAGAAACCCGTTGGACATACGGTACTTATCCTTTTTGTCATCCCCCTGAATTTTTTTACCTTGTTCCCCCCATTTTCGAAAAAAATGAAAATTTTAAAAAGTCGTGTAAACCCAAGGCTCGGATCGACAATTTTTCAAAATCAGGACAGATTTTGGGGGCGAAAATCAGACATTTTGCGAAACTGCCTTCAAATCAGTTATTTTTTAAATTATTCGATCAAAAATGTATTATTTTTTTCGCCTCCGATTGTCGAGTTTAACGATTTTTGGGGAGGAAATAAGCAAATCGTAAATTTCAGTGCATTCTGGATCAAAAAATAAGATTTTTAACAATTTTTTGCGGGTGCAGTTTTTCCATAAAACTTCTGCTGGTGAACGGGCGAGGGGAGGGGGTCCGGCGGAAAACTGATTTGTTAACAGACCAAAAAAGGCCAATTTTTCCAATAAAAGGCAAGCAATGACTTTTTCAAAGGAAGGGTTTGATTGTCCGGCTTGTTATTTGTGATTTTTTGAACGTGTTCTGTTCCTTATTTGTGAATTTTGCAAGCTCATCTCGTCATCTTTGTACCAGTGTTATCTCAGAAATGGATACAGAAGGAAGGGCACACTCTGAATTTCAGTTTATCTCCAAATTTGGGCGGCTAACATTCGAATTCCAAACGAAATGTGCGACTGATAGACTTATAGAAAGGACCACTTTTATGTCTAAAACTCATTTTGACCTGAATTTACAAGGAGTGAGCAGACCGAGTTCTACGCCAGCTAACCCTCCGACCAAACAGACGCCAAATTTTACTACCCCCCCCCCCTTCCTACAAAAGCACTTGAATTGAAGCACAGATGAGCATTTATTAAGCACAACAACAATACAATTACATAGGCAACAATTAAATATACATTCATTTGAAGTGATGATCACAGAAATTTACATACAGATACAACAATTTACATGATGGGGGACAAAATGACAATTTTGGGACGGTGGGATGGGATCCTATCATGTCCATGTTGAGGTGACGAAGCATCCTTCCATCAGACGTTGTACTCGATCGGCAAGTTCTTGCGGCGCACCATCCCGTCTCCCTGGAACCACTCGAGCTTGAACGCGGTGGCGGCTGGGTCCGGCGTGTTGGTCCACTCCACGGTCACATGGTCGCCCTTGGTGTCCTCGCTGCCGGGGTCGAAGGCGTCGCAGGAGACGGCCACGTTGACGGACTCCTTTGGGCCGAGCACTCCGTTCGGCGGGTTCATGTTGATGCGCTTCGGTTTGGTGGTCTTGAAGGCGTAGCCGATGCGCTTCGTCCCAGGGTTGATCACCTGAAAAAGGGGGGGGGGGGGGAAGTGAATAAAAGGCGACGGTTTTCTTCACTTTTTCACCAGTGCCAGCCAGCCTTCAACTCAACGCAACATCAACACCAGTGCGCGCCAAGCTCGTCTACACATTTCGTCGCGACAACTCATCACTTCATCATGAGCGACATGAGCGCCTACATGGGATCCGGCCCCGCCGTGCCTGCACCGTCGTCCGGCCCAGCTGCGACTCCACCACCGCCAGCCGAGGAGCCCGGAGTCCGCGGCGTCTACATCATGCCGCAGAATGCTGCACCGGAGGTCGGTTTATGTGGGGTTGGGTGGGAATCATTCAATTACAGCAAGCTCCCCCCTCCCCATTTTCAAATGTTCATCATGGTTTTATGTTCTTCATGGTCGCCACGGGGTTGGTTCAGCACAAAATTAACTATTATTCATATCAAATTTTCAACAGGCCAGAAACACCGAGCCGTCCGGAGGATCCGCGAGCGCCTACATGTGAGAAGATACAACATCGACCGGCGGATGGATGGACGAAGCCTGAAGAGCGAGCGACCTGTCAGAAGATGCAAAGATAAAGATGTCTCATAATCGTGATCTGTATTTATTGATGTATTGTACATTTGTATGCATATATCATTTGCTGTGTATTATCACCTTATTTCCATCTGTATTCCGAAATAAATTGAATTGATGGTCATTAAGCGTGTGTCAATTTATGTGCTCTTTAAGTAGGTATCTGGTCAAAGCGTAATTAGTAATAAAACAAATAGGTATGTCAAAATAATTCCAAATATATAAGCAAATATAACAAAAACAAAAAATTTATCAATACGTAATAAAATAAGCAAATTCGATTGATTCTTCCTCATTGAAACCAAACAAGCACTCATGGATTGAAATTCCCTTTTCGTCCAGTTTACAAAGAACACAATAAGGCTTTGCATAGGCTGACGATATTAGAATCAACCGGCCCTTAGACTAATAATCATTAATACATTAACCTAAAATACTAAAAATAAGCGCCGCCACCAAGCGGAGTCCGTTGGCCTTGGTCCAATTGAGCAGCTCGACCAGGGCAAAAGTGCTGCTCACGCCATCAGCGGACACCTGCTAATGGAGAGAAATTCATTTAAGTTAGTTGGTTTTAATTTGACACGAAAAGATAACGGAGGGTAATTAGTGACGAAGGCAAATTAACATTTTAAAAGTTAAAAATGAAATGTCCGATCGCCATTTTCTACCTTTGAAAGGGTGCCGAGACATAATCGAAAAAGTGCTGGGCGGAGATGGGCGGTTGTGCCGCGATCCACCGGAACAATTCTTCCGCCCGGGGACGGAATCGGGCTATGTCACGCGCAAACAAAAGACGGCTGGACGGACTCGCACTGCTCAAGTCCAAGTCGGCACGGCTAAAGCCCAATTTTGGGATTGGCATTCGTCAAATGATGATCGGACAATCAATCCCTCAGCAATTGTTTATCCCATTGACCAGTGTGCCTTTCCCACCTGAACGCCTCGACAAGAGTTTGGCCAACAACGGCCAAAGAGCCGGCCAAACTCGCGGGATGAGGCGGCACATCAAAGAGCAGGTCGGGACAGTGGAGAAACTGAGCCAAAAGCGCAACACCAAACAGTTGGTCTTCCACACGCGTGCAGAACATCCGAATCGATGGGCTGAAAAAGAGAAACGACGATTAAACAATAAATTTAATAATTGGTCAATCAGCTATGAGAATGATCAATTCGTCCGTTAATTAATGAAGTGCCGTGCCTGTGGGCAATGCGCCGCCTCGGAGTCCAAAAAGTCGAAGACGCACTTCAACACGACGGGAATGTTCTGCTGCTGCTCGGTGAACAGAACGGACTCAAAAAATGTGTCCACAAAGCGTTGAGCGGTCGGTGCCTTTGCTAAATGAATGTTTGTTTGTTTTTGCGCTAATTTGCCCTAATTGTGCCGTTCACCACATCAGCAGTCTGGTGAGGAACACTTCGGAAAGCATTGTGGCGGACCGCCGTTCGCGCGAAGGACGTTCCGAATTCGAAGTGCCACCGCCGGCAATGCCCGACGGTTGCTGGAGATGGAAGTGAACAGTTGGGTCGGTGCCACTCGAGGAATGTGGTGACGCACCAGAACCTGAAGATGGGCATGAAAAAATTGGCACAATGCCAACATTGCAAAGACTGCTCAGAAAGGGCCATCGCGTTGGTCAAAACGGTCGAGGATAGGACGAAATTTCAATCAATACCTTTTAACCACAAAACAAAAACAACCCTAGGCGAGCGACGAAAAACGACGCCAATCCAAATTTCAAATTCAAAAATAACGCTACAAATTTTGGCGCCAAAATAACGGTGGCCGATCATTTCGTCACTGTTCAGCAAAAGTCGGTCGGGCTCGAGAAGGGAAACCGGACAAAGGGAAGTGCCAATGGTGACCTTAGGAAAATGGAAGGGAAATTAAATGAAAATGGGAAAAAAGTGATTAATTGGATAAGCAAAATGGGGAAAAGCCAAGGAATTGGCAAATAAATATTTTTTTGGCTTTCCATTTTGCCATTTTCCCACCGAATATTCCGCCGGCATCGCCGCCTGACTCAGCCATTGTCCGGAAAGCATCAGAGGCTGTTTCGCTTGTAAAATGTGAAGGCCGGCGAAGGGCGAAAACTGAGGGTCGGGCACGGTGGTCAGCTGCAAATGGATGCCATTCTCTTATTAGCCATTGGTTTTGGCACTTTTTTTTGCCCATCACTCACCTGAATGGTCGGCCCCAAATTGCGCACTGTCCGCACTCCGTCCATGGCCATTCCGACCATCCATCGTGCCATCGACGACTGCCGAAGAAGTGCCGTTGGCAGAGCCAAACTCGGACTGTCACAACTCAACGCACTCGAATTGAGCGGATGGCACGCGCCAAGCTCAGAGACCAATTCCAACTCATCAGGTGAAACGGACGGAACGGTGGGGCGGAAAGCAGAAACAATTTTGGGGACAGCACCGAATCCAAGTGGGAGCCCTGTCAAAACCAAACATTGGCAAGGCGTTCATTCCCTACCGTAATCTTTATTCGGCCTTACAGTAACGATCAATTTTCGCCCTCCGCTTTCGTAAGCAGTGCGCGGCTGCACGTCGCGCAGCTCCGGGTCCGTTCTGTACTCAAATTTGGCCGGCAAAGGTCGCACCGCACCGTCGATTTGGAGACGAATCGCAGTGACAGTGTACGCACGGGGAGAAGCGGCGGTCAGACAAATGACGCGATCACTCTGATCATGACAAAGTGATGATCAATTAGCAAAAGGATTTGGGTGTTGATCATGAGTGAATTTCGATGGTCCTTTCCCACCCTTTCCTTTGCGACGAAATCTCCCTCCCCCCAAGGGCGTAGCCAGGACCTTCGTTTCGGGGGGGGGGGGGGCAACTCAAAAAGTCGATTCTTAGGGGTGTATTTTTTCGTTTTTGTAAACCTCTATTTTTAGGGGGTGTATTTTCGTGTTTTTTTAAAATTGAATTGATTGCATTATTTTATGTTTCCTTTGCATAAACGCGTTTGATTTAGAGGTAATCCTTTAGAATTGCGGTCCCGACGAAAAATTAATTTAAAAATTTTATTTTAGTTTTTTCTAGGGTGAAAAAATGTGCTGATTACGAATCTGAGCTCAGATTTTGGAAATCATTGATTTTATCTATGGTTTTTCATCAAGTACTTGATTTTTTTCAATTTTTTTTTATTTTAAAAAATTTTCTTTAAAATTGATTAGTGGTAAAAATACGCTAATCACGAATATAAGCTAAAATTTGCAAAATCAATGTTTGTGTCCATGTTTTTTCATAAAGTATCGTAAAAAAAATAATAATCCGCAGCCAAGCGGATTCGAACCCCAGACCCGCGTCTCATGACCCCTAAGGGCCAGTAATTAAATTTCA
>SIJG01000003.1:1263080-1331303 GCA_023374025.1 Heterodera schachtii
GAGAAGTAAAGAGAGGAAGAGAGAAAGACAAAGGAAGAGAGAGAAAAGAGGAAGAGGAGAGAGGAAAGAGAGGAAAAGAAAAAGACACAGGAAGAGATAAAAGGAAGAGAGAGAAGTAAAGAGAGGAAGAGAGAAAGACAAAGGAAGAGAGAAAAAGAGGAAGAGAGAGAAGGAAAGAGAGAAAGAGAGAAAGACACAGGAAGAGAGAGAAGTAAAGAGAGGAAGAGAGAAAGACACAGGAAGAGAGAGAAGTAAAGAGAGGAAGAGAGAAAGACAAAGGAAGAGAGAAAAAGAGGAAGAGAGAGAAGGAAAGAGAGAAAGAGAGAATCTCAGAAAACTGGCACCGCATTTGACGTGTTCGACTTTCGTCCTTTTTGGCAGGGACGACGTGAATTTTTTCGCGGCACAGAGGACAAGAGTTGTTCTGTTTGAACCTGGTCAAAAGAAAGAAGAAATTTCTGCCAATTAAATATTCATTTTATTTTACCATGCTTTGAAGCACTCTGCGTGGAATTCATGCTGAATTAATGATTGTTAATTAATCGATTCATTATTATCATCAATTAGTATAACCAGGGCCCCAAGGGGCCCTGTGAAAGCGCCGGGCCGCTTTCAACACCGGGGCCAGCGGGCCATTGGGTTTTCCCCGCGCTTAAGGCACTCGCTCGGCCGCTTCGCGCCTCGTGCGGGAACTTATGAGAGAATAATCATCTTTTGTCGTGCTTTAGTACTCTCTCGGCCCTTCGCGCCTCGTAGGGGCCTTCGCCCACTCCCCCCCCACTCCCCCCCCTCCACCCGTTTTTTCCCCCCCCCCCCCCACTCCCCCCCCCTCCCTCTCACCTTAAGGTACTCGCTCGGGCCGCTTCGCGGCCTCGTAGGGGGCCTTCGCCCCCTCCCCTCCCTCCCCCCCCTTCCCCGTCCCCCCTACTTCCCCTCCCTTAAGTACTAGCTCGGCCGCTTCGCGGCCTCGTAGGTGTCCTTCGGCCCCTCCCCATCCCCCCCCCCCCCCCTCTCTCCCCCTCCTCCCCCCCCCCTCCCCCCTCCCCCGTCCCCCCCCCACCCTTAAGGTATTCGCTCGGCCGCTTCGCGGCCTCGTAGGGGGCCTTCGGCCCCCTCCCCCTCCCTCCCCCCCCCCCCCCCCCCGTCCCCCCCTCCCCCCTCCATTAAGGTACTCGCTCGGCCGCTTCGCGGCCTCGAAGAGGGCCTTCGGCCCCCGCCCCCCCCCCCCCCCGTTTCCCCCCCCCCCCTCTCTCCCCCTCCCTCCCCCCCCCCCCTCCCCCCCCCCCCCCTCCCCCCTCCCTTAAGGTACTCGCTCGGCCGCTTCGCGGCCTCGTAGGGGGCCTTCGGCCCCCTCCCCCTCCCTCCCCCCCCCCCCTCCCCCGTCCCCCCCTCCCCCCTCCCTTAAGGTACTCGCTCGGCCGCTTCGCGGCCTCGTAGGGGGCCTTCGGCCCCCTCCCACCCCCTCTCCCGCCCCCCCCCCCCCAAAGTTGTACTGAAAGTTGTATATAAAAATGTGCGAAAGTTGTACATAAAGTTGTAAAGTTGGGTGAAAGTTGTATAGAAAGTTGTTTAAGAAGTTGGCTGGCTTCAGTGCAAAAATGCCAAACACCGATCTTGAAGTTGGCATTATATAAGCTGCCAATTCATAAGTAGGTGATCTTTATACATATAGCCAAGCATCCCTAATGTGCTATTTTTACCGATTTCGTAAAAAATTTAATTAGCTTAGATTCAGGCTTTTCCAAAAATGCCAAGATTCAATCTTGAGTTTGGCATCAAATACAATGCTAATTCGAACGTAGGTGGTCTTTGTACTCATTAACAAAATTTACTAATGTGTTAGTTTTCCAAATTTCACTTAAAACCCACCCTGATTCCCTGCGTATACCCCTAAGCCGGATTCTGAAAAAACAGGGCGAAAAATAGTCGAAATTTTCGAATTCGTGTCGGATGCATAACTCAATTTAAATTTATGCTATAAATATGCTTTATAGCTCATTCGAACCGCCAGAGTCTTCTGATGTGCCCTTTCTCCAAGCCAAAGACGCTATCCGCGACACCCGGCCCGCTACATACCCATTTTTAAGACATGGTCGAAAATTTTGCCAAAAATTTTCAAAAATTTTCTGAAGAAACTTTTTTTTGTTTCGACTTTTAAAAAAACGCTTTCCGCCATTCGATAGGGAATCCTTAAAAAATAGCTGTTCTCTTTTGTTTGAAGTTGATCCGAGCATTTCCTGAAGAGTTATTCAAAAAACGCACACTCAAGCCCTAGATTCCTCATATAAGAGGAATTGGCATTAATTACCTAATTGGCATCCCTTTCCTGCCCCAAATTGCTTTACTTTTACGTTTCCCTTACTACATGGCAATGTTACAACACTTTCCCCCTGCTCATAATTGTACAAACAAATGGCGCAACTTTGGCGTCAATTAGCGTATTGAGGTCAATTAGCGGAATTGGCATTAATTACCTAATTGACACCCTTTCCCACCAGGGGTGGGCGAAGCTCGGCTTAGTACTCGAAGCCGAAGCTCGAATCGAAGCTCAATTTTTTTCGAAGCACGAAGCTCGAAGTTCGAAGCCCAAAAAACGCGAAGTTTTCGAAGCTCGAAGCTCGAAGCACGAAGTTTTTGAAAAAAATGATTTACCCTAACAAAACTTTTTTTTCAAAAATTTTTGTATTAACTAAAAATAAATAAACTATAATTTTAAAAATTAATAATTTATGCTTTTCCTAATAAATTTTCCATTTTTTGATTTTGATTATGGCTACCAACTTAAAATTTTCAAAATCAGCATTTGGCCGGTAAAAAATCAGCATTTTGGTAAATTTATTCCATGTTTAAAAAACTCAAAAACGTTTTTTGCGGCGCGCTTTTTCCAAAAAAATTTTTTGTGAGCGGTGGGCCGACTGCGCCGGTGAGCACCGTCGGGAAAAATTTTGAAATTTGAGCTGTATCTTCTTAACAAATTTAAGCAAAAAATGTAAAAATTTTGTGATTTTAAGCCTATTTTTTAATAAAAATTGGGGGCGGGGTAGGCGTCGCCGTGCGGGTGAAAAGGTGCGAATTTTAAACATATATTAAAAATCTACACTTAAATTATATTTTTAAAATTAAAACAAAAACAAATACTGGGAGGGGAACTGATAATGAAAACTCAGTAACGGATGCAAGAGCATAACCCACTGGACCACCAATGTGATGACTATTAATAAGCAAAAAGTTATAATGAGATTTAAATTTAAATTTACCATAAACCGATCATTAAGGGTGTATTTTTCACTATGAAAACTCAATCTTTAGGGGTGTATTTTTCTCGAAGTTTCGAGCATTTTCACGAAGCTCGAAGCACGAAGTTCGAAGCCCAAAAAACGCGAAGTTTTCGAAGCTCGAAGCACGAAGCTCGAAGTTTCGCCCACCCCTGTTTCCCACCCAAATTGCCTTACTTTTATCATTAATAAATTGATGCATAATTTGGGTCAATCAATTAATATAATTGGCATTAATTACCTAATTGACACCCTTTCCCACCCAAATTGCCTTACTTTTATCATTAATAAATTGATGCATAATTTGAGTCAATCAATTAATATAATTGGCATTAATTACCTAATTGACACCCTTTCCCACCCAAATTGCCTTACTTTTATCATTAATAAATTGATGCATAATTTGGGTCAATCAATTAATATAATTGGCATTAATTACCTAATTGACACCCTTTCCCACCCAAATTGCCTTACTTTTATCATTAAAAATTGATGCATAATTGGGGTCAATTAATATAATTGACATTAATTACCTAATTGGCATCCCTTTCCTGGCCCAAATTGTCTTACTTTTCCCTCAGCACATGGAAGCGTAATAACACTTTCCCCCTGCTCATAATTGCCCAAACAAATGGCGCAGCTTTCAGCTGGTTGTTCACCATCTTTGACAATTCGTTGTGGCAATCCGTGAAATGGTTTTACTTAAAAAGCTTCATTTATTCAACAAAATTTTCATCATTTTTTTATTAATTTTATCATTTATTTTAAATTTTTTAAAAGATTAGGTCTTTCGAAAAAGTCCAAATTCGTCATATAAAAAGTGCCAATGACTGTAAATCAGTGACTGAATTGACCTCACCGGCAATTTGAATAGGCGGAATGGCAGGGCGAGTTTGAGAAGCGGGTGGCACAATTGGGTCCGATCTGTGCAGATGCCGACTTGAATTTACAACGGCAACCGACACTCTCACAACATCCACAAAGCCAGCAACCACCAAAATAGGCACTGATACCACAAGAATAACAGCAGAGAAAATTAGTTTAATTATCCAATCAATTACATTAAAAAGCAATATAATTATGTCAATTAAGCAGCGCTTTGTTCGCCTTTTTTGGTTGCCGACGAAGCAAACTAAAAGTGCAAAAAATAAGACATTTTGGCATTTCATTGACTGTTTGTTTAACGTAAAGTAACCGGGTCTTTGAAAGCAAAAAACCGCTCACAACCAATTTTCGGAAAGCTGATTACGGCAATTCCCAGTCTTTACCGTTAACACAAAATCCACCAAAAGCCTGACGGATTTCCCTGGTCTGATACCAATCCCGTGGTATCCCTCGTTCGGGAATACATGGCATTCCCATGCTTCACAATTGAGCCTACGGCACATTTCACTGCGCATGCGTTTTATATATTAAGCAAAGATTAATTAGCTAATTCATTACCGTCCGCTAATTGCTCTGTGTCGTCAATTTGGTCAATGACTGTGCCCAAAAGCTGCAGCATTTGCTGCAGATTCGCCTTCGTTTTATTCGCCGTTTTTTCGGCATTTCGTCCTTTTTTGTCGACACTTTGTTTCATTTTTGTTTCCTTTTTATTTGCCTTATTTTCTTGAATAAATATTTTTAGCAATTCAATAATTATTTGCATCTTGTTCATATTTTTCAGTGGCAGAATTTTTTCCGTCGAAATTCGGAGACGCAATGCCAAAATTTGAATGACGAACTGCAAATATTCCTTGATGGCTTTTTTCGATGGTTTTCCTGCAATTAATATTCTAAATGTTTAATTGATAATAATTGTATGACCTGTTTTTATTTCTTTTATGAATAACCGTAATGCTTCGATTATTTGGCTCATTACCGTATCCTTTTCTTTTATTGCTTGTATTATACGGTATTTTTCTTCAAAATCCTTTCCTTTTTCTTTCTTTTCCCCTAACATTTCCGAATTCATTTGATTGCTTCTGTTTTCAGTCTTAATTTTATGAATTTTAAATTTTAGTTTTAGAAATAACTCCTAAAACCTTAAATAATTAAATATAATTAAGAAAATGGAAAAAATAATAATTTTAAACTATTAAAATTGGCAATTTCAAGAATTTTCATTATGTTCCGTCCAGAAACTCGAAATCGAGCCCGAGACCACCAAAAATCCGAGATTTTTCTCGAGATCAAGGCTCGAGAGTGAGTCTCGACCAGCACTATTAGTCATTATTTGCCTGGTTGGCTTCGTCCTCGAACACTTTTTCGATCAGTCGCTCGTTTTCCCCCACTTCCTCCACCAATTGATCAAACTCCTTCTCCGCAATGCCTTGCTCTCTGATCAGTTCCGTCATGTCGGACTTTTGGCCGCCGTCACCCGCGCCATTGACCAAAACGTAATACGAAAAGGACAGAAAAAGTAGCGAAAAAAGTGACTTCCGTCCCTTTAAAGTCAGCATTTGACCAAAGAAATCTGAAAATTTTAATTTTACAAAATTAGAAAAAGGAATGGGGGCCATGGGCTTTTCTCCTTAAATTTTCAACAAATATTTTTAAAATTTTAAAATGGCTTTGAGGGTGGGCCTTGGGCTTTTCTCTTTAAATTTTCAACAAATATTTTTAAATTTTAAAATGGCTTTGAGGGTGGGCCTTGGGCTTTTCTCTTTAAATTTTCAACAAATATTTTTAAATTTTAAAATGGCTTTGAGGGTGGGCCTCGGGCTATTCAATTTAATTTTTCAATGAATTTTTGAAAAAATTCCTAAAATAACTTTCATATTATTAGCATTTTCCAATTTTTTGCCAAATATTTTCATAAAAGGAATTATATGAATGGAAAAGTGAATTGAGGAATAAATTATTTGAAATGAAATATGATGAAGAAAATAGAAAAGCTCAACTATAAATCAATCTATATTTCCCCAATAGAAAATTTTATTAAAAAAAATTACCATCTAAAAGAAAGAAATCTATTAAGCAATAAATATAGCTTATATTTAGGGCTCTAAATTATATGCTTTTGAAAAAACTAACACAGTGTAAGGGCGGGACAGGAAATGGTTTTTTCCCACGCCCATTTATTACTCCGATAGCTCCTCCATCCCGAGGGGCGCTTAAAAGGCAATGGGAAGTCAGCTAAAGGGATCAGTCGGAGTCAGTCGGGAGTCATTTGAGAGACTTGGCTAATCGATTCCGGCCTGGGAAGCGCCCCCAGGCATCCATCAACATCCCTTCCCTTCCAAGCCCTGAGGGGCCTAATTACGGACAATTTTGACTTTTCGACCTTTTGTTCGAATTCGGTTTTTCGGGGTTCGAAATTCAGAACGATGTTCTTATAGAAGTTTACTTCTATATTACAATACTAATGCAATGCAACTTTATTTTAAAATTTTTGTATCACAGGCATTTTCTACTGACGCATTTTCCACTGACGTATTTTCCTGTCACGCCCTGTTCCCCGAAAATTTTTTGAAAAAAGCGCGCCGGAGGAGGGAAAGAAGGAGAGAGTGGTGGTGAGAGAGAGGGGGAGAGGGAGTGTGGTGGGGGCAGAGAGAGAGCGGCAGGGAAAGAGAGAAAAATGAGGCAGAGAAAGTGATGGGGGGGAAATTTTTGGCAATAATATTAAGAAAAAGACAGCCATTTTGGCATATGATAAAGTGCAAAAATATTGGCCAAATATTTTTGGCAATAATATTAAGAAAAAGACTGACATTTTGGCATATGATAAAGTGCAAAAATTGGCCAAATATTTTTGGCAATAATATTAAGAAAAAGACTGACATTTTGGCATATGATAAAGTGCAAAAATTGGCCAAATATTTTTGGCAATAATATTAAGAAAAAGACTGACATTTTGGCATATGATAAAGTGCAAAAATTGGCCAAATATTTTTGGCAATAATATTAAGAAAAAGACTGACATTTTGGCATATATAAAGTGCAAAAATATTGGCCAAATATTTTTGGCAATAATATTAAGAAAAAGACTGACATTTTGGCATATGATAAAGTGCAAAAATTGGCCAAATATTTTTGGCAATAATATTAAGAAAAAGACTGACATTTTGGCATATGATAAAGTGCAAAAATTGGCCAAATATTTTTGGCAATAATATTAAGAAAAAGACTGACATTTTGGCATATGATAAAGTGCAAAAATATTGGCCAAATATTTTTGGCAATAAAATTTTTTTTAATGAAAAAATAAGAATTTATTTTTTGAAAAGATCAATTGAAATAAATAGCTGATTTCCAACAAATATTTTCCATTTTTGGTCCTATTTTCCATATTTTTTATCATTGAATATTCACTTATTTTGGTTTCTTGAACAACTTTCATAAATGAAATTAGCATATTATCGTCGATCTAATTAATTAAAATTGATTAGTAAAATTATTACCCTATTATTTAAATTACCGGTGGATTTGCATTTGAAAGTATAATTAAAAAATGATGTGAAATAATATAAAAAAAAATTAAAGAGAAAGAATAAAAAATTTTATTGTTTTTTTTATAATTTTAAAAAATGAAAAATTTACAATTTCAGCTCGCCTTAAAAACGGAGCTATTTTGACGTAGGTCCGTTTTCTAATTTATTCATAAATAATAAAAAATCATGACTTAATTCCTCCCAATAGTAAAAATCAATGCACTTATTTATCGAAATTCACTTAAAAAATCAATTTTAATAAAAAATAAAATGTAAAATGCATTCTATAAATTAGAACTTACTAATGCAAGTTTTGTCTAAATCAAAAAAATGTAATTATAGAAATATTATCAATTTCGAATCCTCAACATAAACAAAAAGACGAAATTAAACAAGTTTTGATCCCATTCTTACCAGTGTATTTTTATTCCCGTTTTTGAGAGAAAAAATTACGGGAACGGGAAAACGTAAATGAATGGGCGGTATTCCCGCCTTTTTTCCCGTTTCCGTAAAAATCCCGTCAGGCAAAAAAGACGGGAAACGGGAATGGGATTCCCGTGTTTTCCCACGGGAATCCCGTTCCCGCCGGACTCTAATTATTTCTACAAGAATTGGCCAAAATTCATTCAGATATTTTGGAAAACACAATCAAACCAGGGGTGGGACAACTCTCGCCTCTCGTCTCTCGCCTCTCGCCAACTCTCGCCATTTTTGGTACTCTCGCCTCTCGTCTCTCGTCTCTCGTTTTTTGGGACGAGAGGCGAGAGTTGAAAATACACCCCTAAAGATTGAACTTTTGAGCAGTCAGAAAAATATTCAAATTTACTCGAAAAATATCAGAAATCTCTTTCTCTACTTCCTTAATGTCTTAAAATTAGAGAACATTTTTTGGATAGATAAGATTCAAATGTTGTTTAGTGGCTAAACCTTCTGCCTTTACATTATTTTTCGCTTGGGTTCAATTCCCCAACGGAACAGAAATTTTTTTTATAATTTCTTTAAATTATTATTTCAATTGAAATTTAATTAATAAAAAAATACTTCAACTTAAAAATTATTATTTTTTCTTTTTTTTTTAAACAGCCTAAACCTCAAATTTAACCAAAACTTTGATCATTTATGACAAATTCTGTTAACAAATCTCGCTCAAAATTTCAAAATTTTTGCGGCTGCGTCTATCGGCACTGCCGGACCCTAAAAATCCTTAGGCACCGCCGGACCCTCCTCCATGTTCCTAAAAATTTTTTGAAAAAACGGGCCGCAAAAAATAATAAAAAATGAAATGAAAAGAATTTTATGAAAATCATTGAATACTTTTTTCAATCAAAATATCAAAATATTTTTGGAATCACCTTTTACCCAGTAAAGAATTAAAAATTAGCCTATGTTTTTTGAAAAATTTCTGATTTCCGACTTCCGATTTCCGAAAATCTTTGAGGTCTCGGAATACCATCCCTGATTTGAATGGCAAAAAAATGGACAAATAATAAAGTTTGTTTGTAAAATAAATATATTTCATGAATATTTATTTAATATTTTTAAAGTACAAGCTTTTATTTTCATGAAAAATTTTGAAGATTTTTTGGATTTTCAGGACCCGGTTGGACCGTAGTCGGTTTAAAAACTAGGACCCTGACCCGGCTTTTCTGTACCCGGCAATACCCGGACCCGTAACCCTAGTTTAATATACGATTTTGAAGTTTTTTTGAAGTAAAAATAAGGCTACAGAAAAATTGAAAAACTCTCGCCTCTCGTCCTCTCGCCTCTCGCCAACTCTCGTGTTTTTGGGGACTCTCGCCTCTCGCCAAACTCTCGCTCTCGTCTTTTTGGGGACTCTCGCCTCTCGCCAAAATCTCGCTCTCGTCTTTTCTGAGACAAGTCACACCCCTGAATCAAACTAGCTATTCAGTCAACTTTTTCTTTTTCATTTGTCGTATTTTCAATTGCTTTTTCCTCATTTATTTTTTCTTTTAGAAATTTCACACATTTTTTTTTTTGCCAAATTCTTTTTGGGGTTCATTAAACTGTTTTTTTGTTTTCTTTGTTTTTACTCTTTTATTTTTCCAAATTTTCGGATTTTTAAATTCTTCACTTCCATTTCATTAAGCAACTAATTTTATGATGAATAGGGATGATATTTTTAGGTGCCAAAAACTGCCAAAATAGGTAGGTTTTAGGTTCTAAAAAACCCCCAAAATAGGTGCTAAAAATGGGAAAATAGGTGCCAAAAAGTTTCAAATTTAGGGGTGTAAAATCGAAAAATTTCTTCAAAAAGCAAAAATATTATGTCAACTTATTAAGGACATATATAATTTTCAAAATTAAAAATTCTCGTCAAGAAAATAAACAAATAAACTTTGGAGGTGAATTTTTGAGAAATTTTTCATTTTTAGGGGGTTTTTTAAAAATTTTTGGGTCGATTCTTTGGGGTGTATTTTTCGGGTCTGTATCGTTTCGGCGCCGCCGTTTCGGCGCCAGCCCAAGTTTTCAGACTATAACTTTTTTGTTTATTAACCAAATCTAACAATCTTGGTATCATTCGAAAGCTTAACATGTTTAGAAGCTATTTCTAAGATATTGCTTCGCGATTAGACAATTATCAAAAAAGTTGTAACATGAAATTACAAAAAAACCCAAAATTTTGTAAGTTTTTTCTTTATAACTTTTTTAAAGACTAGAAAATCTTTTCGCCTTTTGTAAGGTTAATAGAACATGTGGGGAGCTTTCGAATGATACCAAGATCGTTAGATTTGATCGACAAATGAAAAAATTATAATCAAAAAACTAAGGCTGGCGCCGAAACGGCGGCGCCGAAACGACCTAGTCCCGTATTTTTCGTTTTTATTGCATTTTTGTTAACAAATTTGGGCAAAACGCCAAAATAGGTGAAAATAAGTTCTTAAATTTTTTTTTAGGTTTTTTAGGTGCTAAAAATAAAAACCTAGAAAATAGGTGCTGCTAATAACTCGAAAAGTAGCTTAACAACAGCCCAAAAAAACATGTTTTTCGTGCGTTTCAGGCCACGGAGAGCTCAGGAAAAAATAAGTAAAAACCTAAAAATATCATCCCTAATGATGAATGATTTTATTAGCATTTTCCCCCTTTTTCCAAAAGTATTTGGAAATGTTCTTCAATTCATTGAGGAAAGAAATTAAACTTAATTCTCCTTGATAAGTGTTCTTAAATACTGAAATTATTAGGAAGACAAATTTTACTTTATTATTTTTAAAATTCAAAATTTATTTAACTTTCAAAAATTAATAAATGAAAAATTGAAAATAATATAAAATTAAAACAAACCTTCAACATACAATTGGAAAAAATATTCATAGAAAACATGCAAATTTATAAAGGAAATAAAAGATATAAGAAAGCATTTCTAAGTTCTCAATTTTTTCGAAGATGACAACTGGTAGGGTTGAACAAAAAAATGATTTAGTTAAAATTGTCGAGAGCAACTCCTTTGTCGGTTATGAAATCTTCATGAAAATTCGAAAAAAAAAATGAAAGTAACTTTTGAAAATAAAAAATAAATTTTGCAACGAATAGCATTTTTAAAAAACGGTTAGTTTGTGTTAAATTGTAAATAATACACTTTTCTAAATTTGTTATACAATTTTTTCAGATTAATAAATCATATTTTAGCTCAGACTTAATCAATTTTGGTATTGAGTGATTCTCTACGTATCTGTCCTCTATTCCCTTAAGTTTACTTTTTTTTAAATCTAGCAAAGATTTACGAAAAATCCAACCCAAAAATTTACTTTTGGTATGGCTCAGGTGAAGTCTGACAATTTTCATGCATTTAAACGTCCTATAATTTTTATATGACCATAAAAATATGAAACGCTCAAATTTCAAAATTTTGCGATGGGATTCCAACACCGAATTTGACGAAATCGAATTGAAAAAAGGGCAATTTTTAGGTCAAATTTTGAAACCTTAGGGAATTTTGTGGCACGGCGGCGCCGATAGGTTCCGCCGGGAATAATTTTTGTGATTTAATGAATTTTGTTAAGAAAAATTATTCAAAATTTCAATAATTTTTTCTCTTTTTCCCCTTCGCCGGCGACCTCCCGCCTGCAATGGTCATCCTTGATAGTGTAAAAATTGACCATTTTTAAACAGATTTTCACTGAAAATTGGTAATTTAAGGGTCAAATTTTGAAATTTTTAGGGCAAAACATCACATCTGGCTATCCTGGATTAAAAAAACAAAAGATTTATTATTATTTTATAAATTCAAAATATGTTTCAAAAAAAGTTAGGGACAAATTATGGAGTCTAATTTTTTCGAAATTTAGTTTAGCCCCATTGAGAGTTTTATAGGTTCGGCTCACAATTAACACGAAATCAACCAAAAACTAACCTCAGATCTGTCGCCTCGCCACCAGAGATGATTATAATCAGGGAACGAATTTATATGTTTTTACACAGTTTTTTTTACAAATATGCTATCGCATGAAAAGCACAAAAATAGCATTTCTACTTGGTGCATTGTAATCAGAGCGACTTTTTAGCACATAAAAACATATCTTGGACTTTTTGCTCATAAAAAAATATTTTGTGGTTTTGGTCTTTTTGGCACATTTTTTGGCGATTTTTTGAAAAAATTTGAGTTTTTTCCACAAAGTAGCTTTTTTTTTTTTGGCACCGAAACCCTTGGAAAATGTCCAAAATTTTTCTTTTTTGCACTTTTATCTCTTTAAGGTCTTTTTAATTTTTACGGCAAAATATGAATTTTAGAGAAGAAAATTCCAAAAAATAAGTAAATGTTTGAGAGCGAGAAAAAGATTTACGTAAAAAAGCATTGAAATGCGTTTGATTTGCAATTATACTAGAAAATGGATAAAAAAAATGAGAAGAAATTACTTTGTTTTTTGAGCAGTTTTGTCTAAATTTTGGCACATATTTTTGCCTTTTTTGGGGTTTTTAGCACATATTTTGGGGTTTGGCACGTATATATATGTACATATTTGGAGTTTTTAGCACTATAAATCCGTTCCCTGGTTACAATCAATTTGAATATTATGATGACATTCATACTCTCCTTCTGGGTTAAATTTGCGAGGAGAATGACACTCTTTAGTAATGCAAAAAGGCTCATTTTTCAATGATGGAATTGAAACATTGGATAATTTACGAATGTGAAATTAATAATCGAACTTTGGTATTTAAATACACAAAAATGTTTGGCCAATATTTTTACACTCATTTTTCAAAAATATGATAAAATGGGGGTCCGTCCGGTGATGCCGTTAGGCGCAGACGGGAAAATTTTTGAAAACTTTAATGCTATTATTATGAAATTGCTTAAAATTCCAAAAAAATTGCAGAAAATTATTACTTTTTTTTTGGATTTCGGGGCGGGGGGCATTAGCCGCCTCAGCCCCTTCCCCCGCCCCCTGCCTACGCCCTTGTGGGGGAGGGGGG
The DNA here is from genome assembly GCA_023374025.1 of Heterodera schachtii. Lineage (NCBI taxonomy): Eukaryota > Metazoa > Nematoda > Chromadorea > Rhabditida > Heteroderidae > Heterodera > Heterodera schachtii. Next base: position 1,276,201 of record SIJG01000003.1, read on the forward strand.
GGGGGGGGGGGGTCAGCGGCCAATCGGCCAATTTTGCGAGGGACTTTCAACACCGAATTTAACAAATTTTTTGCTTTTCAAAACCGCTTTTTTGCGGTGCACTTTTTCCTTAATTCTTTTGCGGAAGGTTGGTGCCGTAGGTCATCCTTAACAGTGTAAAAATTTCTCGTTTTCCGAGACTAAAAACCCGAGACGGGAACCGAGACCGGGAAGCGAAAAACCCTAGAAATTTCCCGAGTCGGGAATCGAGACTCTCGCACATCCCTAATGAATTAGGTGATTTTTTAATATTTTAAATTTCAGAAAAATTTCACGAATGGAAATTTGCTGAAATATTTGGGACAAGTTATTTGGATGTTTTCTCCTGATTTTCGGTTTAATTTTTTGCCAAATTTTTCCATTTTATTTTCGAATGGGATATTTTCACTGCAAATTGTAATTTCTGTGAATTTATAATTTATAAATAAAATGAAATTTTACATTTTGTAATTCTTGCATTCATATGCATCGAGAAGTCAAAAAATCGGCATTTTCCCAAATCTAATTCACTTCCGCCGAATTAAAGATGGCACTTTACGTTCTTTTTCACCTCCGCTGGTGGAGACAATGGCCTAAATGTTTAATTCGAATTGATGAATAAATTTTCTACACTTGTTCATGAATTTTATGGAAAAAAAACAAAAAAAGGTGGGCGCCTTTTGGGTCAGGTCCATAACAAGAAAAAATTTCAGATGGGAGCCGAAGACCTTTTTTTTTTGCTTTTCGGTGTAAAAATCTTTTTCTTCAGTATTCTTTAAAAAATTTAAGTGTCTGAGCGCAAAGACAGGAATTTGAAGCCTTTTTTCGCAAAAAAATTACTTCTTTTTTTGCCATTTTGGAGTCATCAAAAATTAAGGTAAAATTGAGGCCCGGGGTGCCGATAAGTGCCGCTGGAAAATTTTTTTGATGTTTTAATGCATTTTGTTAAAAAAAATTGATTACAAAATTTTTAAAAATTGCCAATTTTTCCTGGAAAATTTTTCGTTCAAAATAAAAAAAACCCTATAGTCACAATAGCCTTTTTGCTCATTGGCGACTAAACTATTTTGTGGATGAAATTTTTAAATTATAGATCCTGTGAGTAAAATACATATAGGTAACTGCTTTATGTAGCTCCTTTTAAGTTTTTTTAAAGTTTGGCTATCTACCGATTTTTTTTTAAATTTTCTCCTCTCTCTTGTTTTCCGAATAAAATGGGCTTTCTAAACCATACGAGAGCCTAATTTTCTGACAATTGATGGTACATTCTTAAAAATCCACCATTTTAGTCTCCTGCGAACATTGGCATGATTTTGAATTCTTGTTTATTGTTCGGAGTCCTGAGTTTTCTCTATTAGCTTACAAAATTTGAAAAAAGGCCAATTTTAAAACGGACATTTTTGCTTTAAAAAAAAATCACAGAGGTAACTCAGGACATAGACAAAAAAGACAAGATTGCAACATTTAGTTACTTTTGAGCAAAGTTATGCTAATTTTTCCCCGAAAAATAGCTAAAATGGCATTTGAAAGGAAGGTGCCAGCTCCACCATTTGTGCCGTGGCTGCTAGCTAACCCAATGCAATTGCTGGCGCCAGTTAAGCGAAAGTGGACATTGTTCAAAGTGTTCGAATTTTCGCTTTTCCTCTGCGCCGCCGCCCTCCCCCAAATTGGGCATCGCTTCAGCAGCCAATGATTGAAAATGAAACCCCACGGCTCTTTTTGCAGTGTCAGCCTTTCTTTGGTCCGTCTATTGACCAATTCAAATTGCACAATTGGCGTTGAGACGCGAAGAATAAATTGGATTTTGTAGCTGGCAGAAGGAGGAGGAGGAGAAGAAGTGGTGGCACGGAGAAATGCCTAATGGGAAAGCAAATTGAACTTTAGCCAAAATTTAGGCCTTTTATGTATAAAAACAAGTTCTAGTGCACTTTATGAGTCCAACCGATTTTATAGGTCCAATTAATTAACAAAACTTCGTTTTTATAATAATAACTAGAGAACGAATTTTGAGGCATATGCCTTTTTTCTGCGTATTAGTTTCGATATATTAAGCATAAATTACACATTTTCCACTTTGTTTGAAGCTTCTACGTTGACTCTTATTATGCATTTAATGCCTTTTTTGGCATTTTCCGAAAATTCCTTAACAAAAATGTAATAAAAAAGAAAAATACACCTCTAAGAAATGACCCGAAAATTTTTTTAAAAAATACACCCCTAAGAATTGAAAAATTTTCTAATATTGTTCGCCAAAATTTAATTTTTTTCCTAGATAAAAATTTTAGGTTTAAAATTTTCCTTATCCGAAAAAAAAAATTATAAAATATTTGATAATCATTTAACTCACGAAAAATTAGTTTTTTGATTAAGTTTTACGAGTTTTGCTCACTAAAAAACGTTAAAAAATTTTTTAAATGCCTTTTTTCAGGGATTTTGTGCCTTTTTAATGCCTTTTTTTCAATTTTTTGGTGCATATTATAGTGCCTTTTTCGAGATTTTTGGTGCTTTTGGAATGATACCAAAAATATAGAGTTTGTTCGAACATGAACAGAGTTATTGTAGAAAAAACAGGTTTGGTTAATTGATTGGACTCATAAAGTACACGAGTAGAACCTAAAAACAACCATGGCACCCTCAACCCCCCCCCCCCCCCCCCGCCCCGCATCCGTCTTCTACTCACTAGAGACCGAGCTGAACTTTTGTCCGGCAAAAATGCAGGTCAAGCAGGGGCTTTACGAGCCGACAAACAACAAATTTAACATTTATCTTTGCCATTTGCATCAAATCCATGTTTTTTTCAAAATGCCAAAGTCACAGCAACACAACCCATACATTTACAAAATATGGGTGACGACGACTCAACACCTCTTTTAATTTGTTGACCCATTCATTTGTTCGTGATGCATTATGAGTCCGGCAACACAATCGCTTGGGCTGCCCGTCTTTTGTCGGAGTGTGCAACCATTTGGACAACATTTGGGCTGCAGTTGCATTTGGCCCATCATCACCGATCAAATCGGGGAACAAATGCCCGGAATCAACGGAGTTAATGTTGAGATCAGTGAGAATTGTTGGCGAAGTGAGGCGAAGCAAAATGCTCAGTTGAACACCATCAGAAAAGGACAAATGGCGAATGTTTGTCGCAAAAAGCGGCCAAATTCGACGGACAAAAACATTCCAAATCGGTTGGACATCGATTTTGTATGACAACGGCAAATACAAATACAAATTGGTGCCTCTGTCAAAAATTTGTTTATTTGAACGGAGAAATGTGATGACAGAGTGATCAATGTGCCTGAAGCGGAATATGATTTTTTTGTGTAAGATTAAAATGCTTTGGCTCTATTGCAGTTTACACGACCATAAATAACCTGATAAGTTTAATGGACAATAATTTTCATTGAAGTATCCAAATTATACATTCTTAGTATCATTTGACAGCCTAAATGTGCTTTTTTAGTAAGGATCTGATTTAATTTATAAGTTTTTACCCTTATTTTGGCATTTCGTCTTTGTTTTCGCTTTATTTCGCGTTTTTTAAAATTTTTCATATAAAATTCACAAATTCTTGATACAATTAAAAAAGTTTTTTTTTTTTGATGCGATCAGATTTTTTGGGAAATTTTCAAAAATTTACAAATAAATTTGTTTTTATTGACCAAATTTGGTTTTGAGACTTTATTTGTTTTAAAAAAATGTATTCAAAAACTTCGAATATTTTTACTATTTGCAACTGTAATCAATAGGGCTTCCTTTTTTAGGCATATGCCTAAAATTTTTCGCAATTAATACAATACATTAACAAGGGGTGCGCCGGCGCACCCCCCCGCGTCGTAATGGGCCTGGCGCACCCCCCCCCCCCCCACGTGCGTCGTAAGGGGGGCGGCTGTAAAGGAGGGGGGGTCGTCGTGGGGTGGGTCGTACCGAAAGGGGAAAAAGTTAAAATTTGAACAATTTCCTTAGCAAAACGCCTACAAAATTCAAAAAATTTTCTTCATTTAGGCCATTGTCTCCACCAAAGGCGGGCAAAACGAATGCAAAAAGTCATCTGAAAATGAATCCCGGGCCCAGCGGAGAGCGGAAGAAAAAGTGAATGAATAATTAATTGACAAATGATCGATCATTATGAATGGAAATTGATCTGTTAATTGTTCCTCACTTCTCTTTGTTTCGTCTTTCTTTGAATACATTAATTGTATGGATTTTGGCTGTAAATTTCTATTTTGAGTGTATATTTTTAAAAATTTCAAAAAAGTCGTTCTTTAGGGGTGTAATTTTTATTTTATTGCATTTTTCTTATAAAAATTTCCAAAGTATGCCCAAAAACCAAAAACTGTCGTATTTCTTCTCGAAAATCCCCAAATTATTGCATTTATATGGACCAAAAGGCACAGAAATGCTATTGTTACCCTCTTCTTCAAAAGAATTTATCAAAAATCTTTCTAAAAAAGTCATTTTTTTGAGAATTTCCAAAAAATCGACCTTTATAGTGTAAATTAATTGCATTTGGTGGGCGGTAGTCCTTCGGAATTGGTGTCCCAACTTGGAAAAGGACAAAAAATTTTCTTTACACTTTTTTAAGTTACGCTGCCGAACTCTTTTTGCAAAACTATAGATTTTATCTATAATTTTTCATTAAGTAGTTGATTTTTTCAAATTTTTAAAAAATTCTTTGAGGCAAAAACCAATATTCAGAATGGTGCAGAACTCATAAATAGCATTGGAACAGAACATAAAAATTAAGCCTTTGATCCTAGAATTAATTTTTCATAAAAATTTTCTCCGGCGACGAGCAGACAAATTTGAGGACTTTAAAATTATTTTTAAATCAATTTGAGTTGAGTTTCTAAGAGTGGCTCTCCATCTCCCAATCAGTATAAATCTAAGTAATTTGCGTAAAACTATAATAACTATGGTTCGAAATTATATCGAAATTCCATACTCTCCTATAACAAATGGTGTGTTCTTTTTCAGGAGGTGAAACAAAGGCGCAGCAATTTCTCCAAATCCGTAGATGAACTTTCGATAATACGTCATGAAACCGAGAAATGAATGCAATTGCTTTTTGGTCGACGGCAAAGGCAGCTCAATGACAGGCCTTACTTTATCAGCATTCATTTTCAAACCGCGACGAGTTAACACATGTCCCAGAAATGGCAATTCGGATGCAGAAAAACGACATTTTTCAATTTTTAATTTCAGCTCGGCATCTTTTATCCGTTCAAACACAATTTCTAAATGCTTCAAATGCTGTTCAAACGATTCTGATGCCACCAAAATATCATCGATGTATACGAAAACAAAGTCGTTGATCAAATCCTCAAAAAGCCGTGACATAAACCGTTGGTAAGTCGCAACGGCATTGCAAAGCCCGAATGGAAGAACGGTAAACTCGTGCAACCCGAATTCAGTGACAAATGCGGTCTTTTCAATGGATTTTTCTTCCATTCTGATTTGCCAGTAGCCCGAAAGGAAGTCGAGGGTTGAGAAGTATTTCTTTCCTCCCAATGCGAGAAGATGTAATCAATGTTCGGCAACGGGTATGCGTCTTTAACTGTGACCGAGTTAATCCCTCGATAGTCAACACAAAATCTTAAGCTTCCATCGCGTTTCGGCACAAGGACAATGGGACTTGCCCATGGCGATTTTGATGGACGAATTAATCCTCTACTTAAATAATCCTGAAGCATTGACGAAACTTTTTTACGATGCGCAAATGGCAGCGGACGCATCCGGCCTCGAATTGGTGCGGCATCACCAGTGTTAATGAAATGTTGAGCTATTTCAGTTTGCGTCAGTTCGCTGTCGTCGAGTGCAAAAATTTGTTCGAAACTGATTATCAAACTTTCCAATTCGTCCGCCTCGTGTTGCTGAGACATGCCAATACGAGTTCGTAAAATTTCTTTTACTTGATCAGTACGCATGTTTTCATTAGCGTTTGTGACGCTGCTGACGAAGAACGGAGGGAAAAACGAATGTTCTAATTCGTGTCATTCATCGGCATGCTCGACCAATGCGACACTATCATTCGCTTCAAGTGTAATTGGAATTGACGAAAAGTTTGTGATTGGCACAGTGATTTGTCCGTTTTTGCTGGATGTTAAGGTAGGCTCAATTCTTAATTGCTCATCCAAATCATTTTTTCCTATTACAGTGACTTCTTTGTCTTCTTGTCCATTGGCCATTGACAATTCGACAAGAGTGGATGATTGAGGCAGAGTGTGACTCGATAGATGATATGTGCCGAATTTGCATGTGTTTCCATCGGGGAGAATTCAACAACATTCATGTTGACTTTGTCGATCAGCTTAAATCCCAATTGATTCAAAGCATTGGTTCCGAAGAGAAGATCGTAACCAAACGACGACTGAGCAACAAACATGCGAACTCGCGCCGTTTGTGTTCCTCTCGTGATTGGCAAACAAACTATCCCGAAACATTTCACTTCTTTACCATTTATGTCAACAATGCGTCGTTCCAAATGGGAAATAATATCATTCTTGTCCACTTTATCCATAATTTGTGCAAAAAATTCGGCTGAAATCAGCGAAATTTGCGCACCCCCGTCCAACATTGCATCCGACTGGCGTTCGAAAACAGAGACTTTAGCAACGATTATCTTTCCAACAAGGGGGCTTTCATCGGAAACATCGACGGCATTTGACTTGTTCACTGCATTTTGGAAGAAACTTTCGATTTGCGGCCGGTATTCAGCATTCACGGCACCAGCCAGCAAATCATTCCGTTTTGGTGGTTCATTGTTTTGCTCAACGAGGTAATTCTGGCGGAGGAAATTCCTTGATGCCGGGAATTGTTGTCCACTTTTGTTAGGAGCTTGCCTATTCCAATTTAAAGGCGCAGCGTTAGCCCCTGAACCTTGGTGTTTTGCGATTTGATTTTGGTTCTCTTGAAAGGAACGAAATTTTGGTGGAGCCGTACAATTCCGAGATACGTGGCCATTTTGACCGCAGTTATAGCATGTAACCCGGTATGACGGAGTTGAGCCAAGCTCCGGTTTGGGCCAATTATTTGAGTTTGAGCGATTATTTGGTGGATAATTGTTGGCTGGACCCGTTGAGTTTGTCATTGGGCGTTGGTACTGTTGATTAGGCCGCAGTGCACTTCTAGCAGCCAACTGAGTTGCTTCAGCTCGTGCGGCTTGCGCGATAAACTCATCAAATGTTGCGCCTGGTCTACGCGTCATTTCAAGAGTGATCGCTAACTCAGGGTTAGACATGGCCCTTATAAAATGCATGACTGAATATTCGTCGTATTGTTGTTCGGTTAGACCCGGATAAGCACGGCGGACCAAACCCGAAATTCTGGTTCCCAGCTCATCGACACTTTCGTTCGATCGACGTTGAACTCCCCGCATCAGCTGGTCAAAAGACGTCAATTGTTTGGCGTCCGTGTCGTCCAGTTGCCGAATTATCGTTCTTTTAATGAGTTGATAATCATGGCGGTTTGCGGCCACAGCAGAATTGAAGGCCCTCTCAGCCTTGCCAAAACATTTTGAGCGTAGCGCTCGCAACCGTTTATCTTCGGGCCACTCTTCTGTCGCAACATCAAATTGCTTGAAGAAAGCATTCACCGAATCGGAACCTCTGTTGCCGTCCAGGTTCGGGATTGCGTTGAGTGTCATCGTGCATGAAAAACCGTCGAGGCTTCGGATAGCCTGTGCCATCATGCCATCAAATACCAGTCCAGGGTGGACCAGTCGCTGGTCGCATTCAAGACGATTTTGCTGATTGCCTCTCATGGGCAGGTCTTGGCTGGAATTTGGGCGTTGCTGTCCTTGCTGAAACTGAAATCCTTCATCCTGGTAACCGCGGTGTCTCTGTGCATAGGCATGTGGCGGAGGAATTCGCCGAACGTGCGGTTGTTGGCCCTCAACAACCGGTTGCTGTGTGAGCCTTATCTGCTGTTCTCTTTGCCGCTCAAAATTAACCGCAGCATTTTCGTACAACTGGCCATTGGGTCGGCAAGCAATCGGATTGACTGCTTGTGGATGTTTCAATGCAGGGAGATTATGCGCGACTGGGGTTGGCATTTGATTTTGCATGAAATTCATAACCCTAATTTGGTTTTGGATGACGCTCAAATTTTCCGGAAGTTGCATTCTTAGGTCTCGCTGCAGAGCGCTTAGGTTTTGCTCGTTAAGCGGTGTTGAAAACGCTCGCAACCCATGTGCGTCCAATGCATCGTTTCCAAAACTCCCTCTATCCCCAGCTTCAACTCCGTTTTCCAAATTTTGTTGCACCATACCGTTGACATTTTGTTCGTCGCCGTTTTCCATTTCGTCGTACTCCAATTGTTAGTCCGGCGCGCTTTGATCCATTCCTCCGTAAAGCAGGCGACGACGAATCTCAGTCTCTGCTAAAACATTTTCATGATTGTCGTCCAGTTGCCGGTTTTCGTTGTTCGCTAAGGGCGAGATCGGTCTGCCCACCAAAACTCCAAAACTTTCAGCCCTAAATGCGTTTCCATCGCGGTCAACAATGATTCCCTGGTTGAGTGCCCTCGTCCGGGTTAGTGGGGGCGTTCGGAGAACAGGCATTTTGTTTGAGCTACCGCAGAGGTACTACTCAACAAAACAAAAACAAAGTTAAACGGAGATCCTCGAAAAACGGCACGATTTGTCGGTGGTTTGTCGATGTCCACACTTATCGCAACAATGCGTTATTTGTGGGACACAAATTCAACTCGAAGAAAAGCGCAACAATGCGTTATTTATTCAGAATCGCAGCTATGCGTTTTTCTGAAATGTCGCTTGCTCCTCGTCCTCACTTTGTTGCTTTATTGCCCCTGGCAGACAGGCAAGCAATAAACGGCGAGATAACGAACCCCGGCAAACGGGCTATTCGCTTTGATGAACAACTAAGTAAAGCTCCGACAGACGGACTACTTCACTTTTGTTGAATTCCCGTGAACCACAAATTTCTCCCTTCCAATTTTGTTCCCGAGCTCGCCCTTTTTCGAAAAACCAAAAATTCCCGGCACCGCTTACTCAGTTGACCAGGAGCGCCACGTGCAAAACTTGCGGTCCAATTCGTCGGAGAGAGGGGGTTGGCTCGTCTCTGTTGCTGTTCACTTCGTCTGTCTTTGCTTCTTCTCCAAAACTCCAAAATTGCCGACTTTCAAAGTTCGGCTCGTCTCGAAAAGCGGACCGGACCAAATAATTAAAAGCACAGGAAGGACAACGGGGCCAATGCTTATTAATTAAGGAAGGCGAAATAGTCGGGGACAGTTCAATTTATTTGATTTAAATTCAATGCGAAGACGACGGAAAATTAAGAGTCCACACACAAAATATTTAGAGAAGAAAAAGTCTGAGGTCCAAATTTGTGAAAACCAAAATAGAATGAATAAAGGAAAGCACAAGGGAGAAGAAAAGCAAAGGAATATCGATTGAGAAATTAGGAATAAATTAGAGAGAAAAACAAAAGGAAAATAACATATACAACGGGGCCAATGCTTATTAATTAAGGAAGGCGAAATAGTCGGGGACAGTTCAATTTATTTGATTTAAATTCAATGCGAAGACGACGGAAAATTAAGAGTCCACACACAAAATATTTAGAGAAGAAAAAGTCTGAGGTCCAAATTTGTGAAAACCAAAATAGAATGAATAAAGGAAAGCACAAGGGAGAAGAAAAGCAAAGGAATATCGATTGAGAAATTAGGAATAAATTAGAGAGAAAAACAAAAGGAAAATAACATATAATTAGAGAATTGAATTAAAAGAGTAAAAGGCAGTCAGAGGCAAGGGAAATGGCACATAATTAGAGAATTAAAAATATAGAAAGCCAAATTATTTCCCATTTAACACAGATTTATGGGTGATTAAAATTTGTTGAAAAATGCAGCAAAAAAAAAACAAAATATTCAAATATACCAATTAAAAATTGTATGGTTTGTTTCGAAAATTGTATTTGTCAGCTTTTCTAAAGTCTTCATGCCCGAATAGATGAGATGATAATTAATTAATTCGTTAATATAATAGTGAATAAATTCATTTCTAAGACTAAATATATTTACTATTTTTGAGGTGATCCGTAGAATTAGAATTTTAATTTATTTGACAATATTGTTGTCAATTTAAAAGAATTTATTCATAAAAAATTATATTTTTAAAAAATCTGTAAAATTACAATTTTTACATTAAAAGAAATATCAAAAAATTTTTTTAAGAAAACATATAAATTAATAATGTTTTAAAAAGATTGACGAAAAAATTGAAATTATACAAAAAATTTATTGAAATGGCAAAAGAATTGAAACAAAACTGAAAATTTTTAAAAAAGAATGGAGCCAAAATAATAAAGAAAATTGAAATACATAATGATATAATTAGGAAATTGAAGAAGAATTGTTCTAGAAACAAGATAAAGTAGACGAATTACAGTGGAGGGAAAATCACAATTAATGCATATATTTTTAGGACCTAAAAAGTGCCAAAATAGGTAGGCTTTAGACTCTAAAAAACCCCATAAAATTGGCATTAAAAATGGACAATAGGCTCTAAAACCTCATTTTTTTATTGTTTTAAGAAATTCTCCAAAAAATGTCAAAATAATTTTTTTTTTGAAAAGATCGATCAAAAAATGCTTTGGTTGTTTCTTTCGGTCGAATAAAACATACATTTAAATTTAATATGCTTAAGCCTATAGAATTCTTTTTTATGTCTTTGAATTTACATGTGTTTAATTTTCGTTTTTTTAAATGTGATTGATCGGGACTCGACCCCGAGACTCGAGACCGAGACCAAAAACCCCGAGACCAAGACCCAAAAAACCCGAGAATCAAGAGTTTTTCAAAGAATTTTCCTATTCGCTTAAAAACCTTTTAAAAAATTTTTTTTGACTCTATTCTTAACTAATTTTTGGTTTTTATTAGGATTCAATTGGATACCATATTTATCATTCAAAAACGAACAAAACAAAAAGGGTTTTAGGTGCCGGTGGTGCCGATATGCGCCGCCGGGAAAAATTTTGAAATTTGAAGTGCACTTTGTGAACAAAAAATAGTCCAAAAATGACAATATTTATGATTTTAATTTACACATGTGATATAAGAATGAATGCAAAAAGTTGCTAAAAATCTAAATTTTAGCTTACCAAAAGCCAATCATTAGGAGTGTAAAAGAGTCTCGGTCTCGAGTCTCGAAGACCTAGACCGAGACTGAAAATCCGAGACCGAGATTCGAGACCGAAACCAAAAAAAAACCCGAGAAATTAACAAATTACACTCTAATTTTCAAACGGCACCGCCGGACCCCACCCACCAAATTCCCAAAAAGTTTTTGTAAAAATGCACCGCAAAAAAGTGCATATGCGGTAAAATGAGGAAAATTACCAACAGGAACAAAAAAATATTGGTAAAAATTTCATTCCGGCGAAAAATATAAACCATTTGGGTAAAACGTAATAATTTTCATTGCATATGATAAAAAAATTTTAAATGTCCTTGGATTTCATGAATTTTCCCCATTATGTCCTTGCAAATCAGCATAGCCGTCCTTGGAAGCCGACCTTGGACGATAAGAGCCCTGCCATACGCCATTTAAGAACCATTAAACGTGTTTTTGCTTTAATTTTTGGCTGAAAATTATGTCACTATTTGTCACAATTTCGCACTTTTTGCCACTATTTTGACATTTTTTTTATCACTATTTTAGTTAACTATTTTGAGATTTTCGTCACTAAAAGTCGCGACCCTAGTCATGGCATTCAGAGGCATTTCGACCTCGTAAAAAATCATTGTCAATTTGTGCCCATCGCACTTTCTGATTTTTTTTTCAGCTTCTTCGACCAAAATGTGCTCACTTTTCTCCGCCATTTTGACCGTCTTTTCCCAATTTGTACAACACAATTTTCATAAAATCCGCCAATTGACCCCGTCCATTCTCTGCAATTGTCCGTGTCTCCAAATGATTTTTTTCGGTACAACATTTTGCCCGAACTGGTGGAGACAACGGACTAAATGAAGTGCAATTTGCATGTGATGACTAGGGCGATGATTTTTAGGGGCAAAAAATCGGGAAATAGGGGCGAAAAAGTTTCAAATGAAGGGGTGAAATTATTAAATTGCTGTTTTTGTAAGAAAATAATTTAAAACCAAAAGCAAACAATTTTATTCATTGATTAAAGTTGCAAATAATTATTTATTTTTGAAATTTTTGAATACATTTTTCCAAAATAAATAAATTTCAAAAATCAAAATCTTGTCAAGAAAGAAGTAAATTACAAATATTTTGGTCAAGAAAAAAAACATATTTAGTGGAAAATTTTTTGAAAATATTTGAACAAGTCGCCAAAAATGTGATCGCGTCAAAAAATGTTTTCATTGCATTTTTGTTAAAGAATTTGTGAATTTTATATGAAAAAATTTAAAAATCACGAAATAAGGGCGAAAATAGGGGCGAAACACCCAAATAGGGCTAGAAACTTATTTTAGGGGCGAACACTCAAAATAGGGATTTCTAGGGTCGAACAGGGGCGTTAAAACGAAACTTTTCCGAACAAAAAATGTGTTTTTCGTGCATTTCTCGTCGAGTTAAAGCCGCAGAAAAAATAAGTAAAAACCTAAGAATCCTCGCCCTATTTATGACATCAGGGATGGGACCGAATTCCGACATTTATTGGCCCGGAATTCCGATTGCAGATTTCCCAAATTGTAATAAAAAAAACTTGAGGCAAAAATGAGTTGGCCAAAAACAAATTGAATTTCCAGATTTGCGGGACTGAAATGGGGGGGGGGGGGGGGATATTTTAGTCAATTTTTTTGCCTGAAAGAATCTGATAAATTTAGGCGATTGCAATGCCAAAAACCCCAAAAATCGGCAAATTTTTCAAAAAAGATCGCAAAAAATGGACTAAAATAAATTGACCAAAGCTCGCGATGTTTTGGGCAAACAAGAAATAAGTCGAGAGGGTAATATTGCTAATATTGCCGTTGTAACCCCACCTTTTTTGAAAAAATGTTTTTTGTTTTCAAAAATCATTGAAAAGTTATTTCCAAGTGTTTTCTAGGTCGCTGGTCACGAATCCGTCATCCATTTCGACCAATTTCGAACCTAGACCCGAATTCGAACAAAAGGTCGAAACATCAAATTTTCCGAGTGTCGCATTTTTCGTTCAACCCCGCCGGCTTAAAACAAGGAAGCCAACTAAAAGTCATCATGCTTCAATAAACAAAAATTTAAACCATTTTAGACCAAAAATGCGAAACATGAAAAATTTGAATTTTCGGCTTTTTATTCGAATTCAGGAAATCCTGAAATATGGTGACCTCCTTGAAATTGTGGACCCAATTTTTCGGTGCATTACTAATTCTGCAATTCAATCGCTTCGGCTGCCCGTCTTTTCTCGGAGTGTGCAACCATTTGGACAACGCTTGGCCAGCAGTTGCATTTGGCCCATCATCATCAGCGATTGGATCAGGGAACAGATTAGCAGAATGTATTGAATTCAACTGCTTGAGATCGGTGAGAATTGTTGGGGAGATGAAACGACGCAAATTGTCGAGATGATCAGCAATGAGAATTTGCAAATGACGAATGTTTGGCGCAAAAATTGGCCAAATTTGACGGGCCAAAACATCCCAAATCGGCAGGATAGCCTCGTCTTTGTATAATCAACACACATTCAAATCCAATTTGGTGACACTTCTGTCCCAAATTGTTGATTGGAACGGAGAAAGGCGATGACGGAGTGGTCAATGTGACTGAAAAGAGAATGTGCTTTTCAATGTTTAAAATTGAGCGAAAAAGCAATGAATTAATGTGCCAAATTAAATGGAAATGACTTTTTGGCCCATTATGCAGATTAAGCGATTGCCCTAAGTGCACTTTCACTATTAGCTTAAAAATCTAAAAAAATTTGGCCAGGAACAAAAAAACGGAATGAAAAAAAACTAGGTTTTCTGTAATTTTTTAGTCATAAATTTTGTTTTTTTAGCTAAATTTTTCTTAGGTTTTGTAGGCAAATAGAGAATACTAGGGCTATTGAATAACACAAAAATTAGCTTGCTCTGATAAAGTTATGTATGATCTTTCTCAAAATTCGAATCGCCGTTCAGGAAAGAACCTGCGACCATGAGGCTAAAGCCGGGATCAGTGATCGGACGATGTGTTTAATAGAACGGGCGGGAGAGTATTCAGCGATGAATAAGTGATTAATAGGCTAAGTCCCATTTGACACATTAATACTGCCTGCTTCCCTCGCTCAAGTTAATAATATTTTAAATTTGAAATTACCCAATGCAAAGTAGGTTAAAGCGAATTTTGTTGGGCAGCGGACGGTCCGGCATTGGAAATTCCACGAAATTGGCATTGCCGGTAAACACACAATGTTTGGGTTCTTCCGCGCCAATGTCTTTTTGAATTTTGATCGTTTTTCGAATTATAAATTTGGCTGTGCCGCCATTGAAATGTGCGTCCCACTTCACGACAGCTGCGTCATGATGCGTATAACATGAATGACACACCTCCTGATCAGAAGGCGTGCAGCAGCGGATTTGGTTGGGCACCATAAGTGAGTGAACCATTCCGGTGCTAAGGCCGCGTGGGTGCTGTTTGCCACAAAATTATTCCCCAAAAGCGGGAGCGGTGGAAGCCCACTGGGGAAAAGGTGATTGACAAGTTGGTAGTGGGCCAATGGTGGGTGATTCAGGGGGACAATTTGACATCCTCGGATTGGGACAAGCCTTCACTCCCAGCCGTAAACGAAACTGCCAAGTGGGACATTTAAACAATTCGTAGACAAATTGGGTACCGATTCGTGGGGCTCTTAATCAGAGCAAAAGGAGCTTATGCACGAGCCGGCGGCAGAACACCGCAAAATTGAAGATATATTTAAACGGTAGGAGCGGGTCCAAGTTTTGCTTTCCTTGACACAATTGAGTGATAATTCCTTTAAAATGAAAAATAGGCTGGCCATGGGTTCGGTGTGAGGGGTATGAAAGACTAGCTCTACTCGTTGGCCGACTGGCAGCAAAGTTAGAGAACTGACGCCGTCAAAGTGACACGTCGTTCCACCGTAATCGGTGGTGCATTCCTCTGTGCCGGCAGTGACCGACACCACTTCAAGCCCAGCATTTATTGCCGTAACCCAAAAAATGGCAATAAAAAATGCGATAATTGGCGGGGCCAAAGCGTATCCCAAACGGGTCAGGCGTCGAGGCCTGGGTGACTCGTCCCCCTGGCCCAAGCGACCCCCCATTAATTGGCCTTGTTGGAATAAAATTTCGCTTTCCTCGTCCGATCCTTCCTCTCTTACAGTAGGTCCGCGTCTCCATCTTACGGTAGACTCGGGGATTCCCCGTCGAGTGTTAGCCCTGGAGAAATTGGCAAAAAAGGCGGCTCGATGGACATCAAAACCGGCCCGCTTCAGTACCCAACAAACACAGATGAGAAATAAGACCGCAATTGCACCGGCAAGTGTTCCGAGGACAAAGGGTAATAAGAAGGGGGCACAGTGCGGGTTAAGGATCCGTTCCCAACAAAAATTTCACTTAATTAAATTACACCCCTCCACCGGATCACATTGCACTAATGAGGAAACTCTCTCCCCCGCCAAAGAATAGGTAATATGGCATTCATATCCGCTAGCCAGCAAATCGGGTGGGAGTGGGAGTAAATAAGGTTTCGAGTGTCTTCTCTGCTGCATACACCCTCACAGCAGACGAGTCCATTTTCCGCCTGGGGGTTTAAAAACACCCAAACCCCTTCCTCGGCACACGAAAGGACACGTGCCCCGGAATGTACTCCGCATGCCAAAAACGACACCAAAACCAAAATTGTCATGAGCGGGAGCGGGGGGCGAAGTGTCCACTTAATACTGGAAGACTTCGCTTTTCTCCCTTCGGGGGACGGCCCAATTGTCGGCGGAGGGCGGCCAGCCCATTTGAATTGCCTCGGGGCATTTTTCCTCAGCTTTTCGCCCCGTAAATCCGATTCTCTTTCACCTGTCCCTTCTTTGTCGGTTATCGTGGGCGGGGGTGGGACTTCATTCTAACGGTACCAATTGATTAATCGGCCGTCCCCATTCTCTCCCCGTTCCCAGTAATATTTTTGCACTCCGTGGCTTCTCCGGGGGAAACAGGGCGAGAATTCCCCCCCCAATGGCCAGTGATTCCTCGGGAATTCCTCCTGTTCCACAAGCACAACATCCCCAATATTAATGAATTATACAATAAAAGTAATTAATTAAATTCAATTTAAAAATAAAATTGAAAATGAATAAATAAATTAGGATGGAAAAAACTTCCAAAACTTGGTCATCTGTCAATAAAATTTGATTGATGGTTTTTTTTGTTTCCTAAATCGAAAGTATTTAGCAATATACTCCCAAAATTTTTGAAAATATGGTTGATAGGTTTTACGTTTTTTTCGGCACCGTTTCGAAATATTGAAACCTATTTTTGAAATGATTATTGAGTTTTTTATCTTTTTCTACCACAATGCGCACGTGATTTTTTTGTTTGTTTTTTTTTTTGCTCAATTATTTCGCAATGTGGCACATAAAAGGTTATTTTTGGCCTCTGTCGCTAGACAGTAAACTTAGAGGGCACTCGAGATTTTACACCAATCCTACACCTTATAGGTATTAATTGGTTCGTTATTTTTACTGCGCAGAACGCTGCCGTTTTTTCTGGTCCAACTTAATCGATAACGGAATGAATTGATACGAATAAGAAGCAGTTTTAATAACCGCATAAAAATGCACCAAAAAAAAATTTTTCTAAATAATTTAGGAAAATGAATCCCTCTTCTTGTGTTTCTTTGTCCTACGTAATTTTAATGCGATAAATATAGACTAGGAGTATGCACAAAAAAAAATTTTTTTTTGTACATATTTTTTTTTGTTAGCGATTTATATAGGAAGTTTTAGAAAAAGGATTTTTGATGGAATTAAAAATAAGTCTTTTCGTATAAATAAAGAATATGTATACGAAATATCAGGAATTATTAATCTAAACAAAAATAATGATTCACTACTCATTTTATTTTATCTTGGTGTTTTTTATGTTGTAATATAAATAATAATAATTGAAGGAATTAATGTGAACATAGGAGAATAAAATAATTAAATTTGAAAAAATATTTTTGAAACTAAGAGTGATTGAATTCAATCAATGTAATATTTTTGTCATTATGTTTATTTAAAAATAAATGCGAGTGAAATGTTTAAAAAGTGTGAGAAAGAAGGAACGAGAGAAAGAGAAGAAAGAAGAGAGAAAACAGAGTGAGAAAGGAAGAGAGAAAGAGAGAGAGTATGGAGAAGAGATATAGATACAGCGAGAGAGAGAGAGAGAGCTTGATAGAGAGAGAGAGAGAGAGAGAGAAAAGAGAGAGAGACACAAAGAGAGAGGGAATAAATGATTGGTAGAGAACTTAATAAAAAGGAGGGGGAGGAAAGCCAGAGAGGGGTAGAAGGAGTAAGAAAGGAAGAGAGAGAGAGAGAGGGGGAGTGCGAGAGAAAAGGGTGAGAGAGAGATAGAAAAGGAAAGTGAAATAAAAATAGAGATAGAGAGAGAGAGAAATTTTAAGAGAAAGAAAGAGAGGGAGAGAGAGAAAGTGTAGGAGTGTGAAAAGAAAGAAATAAGAGAGGGAGAAAGATATGTACGAGAGAGAGACAGAGAGAGAGAGAGATGAGAGAGAGAGAGATTACGAGACCAATAAATAAAATAATTTTTTAATAACGCAAACAAAAAAATGTGACGTAATAGCTATAAATTGTTTTGTTTGTGTAACTGATATTTGACGCTTTCATTTTTAAATGCCTTCTGAAAACTAATTAAAAGTGCAACAGTTCTTTCCGAATGATTCGTTTTGATTGCCTAATTAAGAAAAGGCTAAGAACAAACCAATGTAGTCAATTAGTGTGTACTTCTTTCAAACATATCAATAAGAGAGATAAATCCTTCTTATAAATGAAATGTCATTGAAAAAATTCTAAAGAAAATCTTTCGAATTTCTTTGTCACATTTGTACATCCAATAACATTATATTTTTTTAATGAATCACGAATCTTTCTTAGGAATTAATTTGATTAATAATTATGTCATCTAATGTAACTGATCAACAGGTAACAAAAATAATAATAATAAAGATGTGCCAAAACTAATAAACTTTTTCATTCATTGTTTGTTTAGTCAAAAGATGAGGCTGGTTTTGTGTCCATCGAAGTTGCAATTAGTGGGATAATTACACTGATTTGCTTTTTCGGAATTGCGCTAAATGCGTCACTTGTCTACGTGACCGTCAAATCAAAGTGCGTTATTGATTTTGCATATTCTGCACATATAATACGAAGAAAGGTTCAAAAATAAGATTTCCATGATAAAATTTTTTAATTTGGTGAAGGTTTTTAGTGCACTCCGAGTCTTTAGGACATTTGCATAATTTTCTACTATTATAATAATTATTTTTTATTAGTTTTCAAGCGAAGTTTTAAAAGAAAAATAAAATTCATTTTCTAGACGCCAATAGGCGCCGCCGGGAAAAATTTTGGCAATTAAAGTGGAATTTGTTAACGGAATTTCACCAAAAAGGCCATTTTGCAATTTTGAGCCAATTTGCGACGATTTTTTTTAGTTTTCACACCGCTTTTTTGCGACGCACTTTTTCCATAGGCGCCGCCGGTGAAAATTTTAAGATTTTAAAGAATTTTTTAAGAAATTAGTCAAATTTTTCAGAAATTTCTCTCGTCTTCTTCGCTGCGTCCAACCCCCCCCCCCCCGCCCCTTTTTCCTGTATGATAACTTGTTTTTACTTGACAGATCAATTCACTCCAAATGCAATGTTCTGATCGCTTTGTACGCTTTCTTTGCCGTTTTTTTCCTCATCGGATTTTGTGTCAAAATTTTCATTTTCCTTTTTGGCATCAATTTCATCACACTCGGAACATGCTTTTGGATCCAATTCATCAACCGATCAGCTTGTGTGATGGCTATTATATTGCAATTGTGCATTGGAATGGAACGATTGATGGCCGTTTCATTTCCAATTTGGTAAAGTGATCAAATTTTTGAATCAATAAAATATACATATTAATCACATTTCAGGTACAATATGAGCGGGAAATATTCAGTTTTCAAAGTGCTGATCACTATCTGTTTGATTAAAGTTGTTGTTGATAAATGCGTGGATTATTACGGCAGTTCCAAGCACTGGGAAAAGTTGGTCAATTCGGCAAATGTTCCATTTTAATTGGTTTTGTTTCTTTTTTCACAGATTGGTCAGATGTGAACTTGCCGACCCGGCAATTCAACCCGAAATCAATGCTTATACAGTTTATAACACGCTCATTATTATGGTTGCTGAAGTTTTGTGCTACGCAATGCTTTGGCTGATCAGTTGGTGGCGTAAATGTCAGTGAATGATCATTAAATAATGGGCACAAAAATTTCACAAATTTACAAAAAAATTAAAACCAAACATTTAAGGGGTCAAATAATAATAGTATTCTTTGTTTGAACATAAATCCTGAGATAAATTCAAAGCTTCCATCGAAAATGTTCAAAAAAGAACACGACTAAAAGAATAAACCGCTGGGAAAATAGCATTTAGACATTTTGACAAAAAAAAATGTTTTTTTAATTCTTTGGCAAAATCTTACCCAAAAATACAACAGAAAAAAACCTTCTAAAATTTTGTAAATTTTTTATGGAATTTCTCAAAAACCTGTGCATTATTAATATGTAAAAAGTCCCAGAATAAAGTTATGACAATTTCATTTACCAAATTGACATTTAGCTTTAACGGACTTACAAGGAAAACGGTTGCTTCGTTCAGTAAGTTTAATTATGTCCATCAATCTCATCTTTAACATTGCAGTATGTTATGGTTTTTAAAATCTCAATATTATAAAATATTTTTAATTATTTAAAGAATTTATTTTTTAAGATGAGTATTTGCTTCAACTTTGTTTTCGGGTGGTTCAATTTGAGTGCATTTACGCTTTACCACATTGCTCGTCCCGCTGGTTATTTCTTCTATGTATTGGGGCATTGCAGCAGTGCGCCGGTTCTTTTCTTTACCAGGTCCAAAACATTTTTTTTATTAAAGATTTACTTTAATTTTTCTATTTTTTATTTAAATTTTTATTTGGCAAATAAATTAACTAATTTAATTGCCTACAGTTCTGTGTACCGAAAAGCGTATCAATCCGTGTTTTGGTCAAACAATAACCAAGTGGCACCGGTACAGAATTTGCAAAGTCAACCAATTATAACGAACAATATTCGTACCCATACGAATCCCCGATAATTGCCAAATGAAATTAGAATGAATATGTGTGTGTCAAGTGACGTGCTGGGCCGTTTAAATCCTCAACTGCACGAAAAAAATAATGTGTTTATTAAAAATATTTTAACAAAAAATTGTATTTAATTAACAATAAAATTTTTAATATATATTGTTGTCAATGTGTGTCATCCGAGAGACTAACAAATATATGCAAAAATTACAACGTAAATTACCCCATTAACATATTTTAAATAGCCATTTAATGAAAGGTAGTATTTTCGCAACGGGCATTTTAACTCATTAAGCGCCAAAAAATAGATAAATTAATTGTTATTTTTATTTATGTGATAACTATTCTAAATAATTCCACCTTTGTAAACAATTAAAGAAAATTATTTTTATATAATTATAATGACATTTCTCTGTTTACTCAATTAATTAAGAAACTTTTTAATTTAAATGTAAAAATTGGATGCTTAATCAAATAAAATCTAACAAAATTATATTGATTGTCATCGGGTCTGATTCAATCTTTGATATAATATTTTATTTTTACTATTTAATAAGTTGTTCACTTTTTTACCCAAACATTTTTGGCCATTTTTCGAGGCTATCCCCGGTGCTATGTCGTTATATAAAAAAAAACTTAGCCAAATATATAACGCCCTTATTGGTGGTTTTTATATAACAACTCAGCACCCTATCCCGGACCCCGACGCTTCCAACCCCGACAAAACCTGACCCCAAACCTTAACCCCGACTCGGGGTCGGGTAAGCCAAAAAATTTATAGAAATTTTCAAATTTCTAACTATCTTGCCAAATTTCTATTAAATAATAAATTTGCTTATTTTTAAAATATATTTCTTACCTATATTTTTATTTACATATTTTCTTCCAGAATATTAAAATTAGCTATTTTGAAAAATTGTTTTGAAGGTTTTCCTTTTTTTACATTCCTGGTAAAATAAAAAATTAATAAACTGCTAGGTTTTTAAATTTTATTATTTAAATCTTATTCGCAGATTAATAAATCATATTTTCGCAACAATTAATCAATTTTGGTATTGAGTGATTCTCTACGTATCTGTCCTCTATTCCCTTAAGTTTTCTTTTTTAAAAACCTAGCAAAGATTTACAAAAAATTATAACCCAAAAATTTCAAAAAAGAGATTCAATAATTTATTAAGAATTTTTTGAAACTTATTTATTTAAAAAAATTTTGAATTTAACAGTATAATAGAGAAATATTTGTTCTTTTATTTTTAATGATATTAACTTTTCGTATGGCTCAGGTGAAGTCTGAACAATGTGCATGCATTAAACGTCCTATAATTTTTATATGACCATAAAAATATGAAACGCATAATTTTTTCATAACTTTTTTTTTCTGAAACAACTAAATTTCAAAATTTTGCGATGGGCTTCCAACACCGAATTTGACGAACTTTTTTGCTTTTCAAACCCGCTTTTTTGCGGTGCGCTTTTTCTTTATAACTTTTGCGGAAGGAACCTGTGAAATTTTTGGAAATTTTATTCAGATCTCATTGAAAAAAGGGCAATTTTTAGGTCAAATTTTGAAATCTTAAGGAATTTTGTGGCACGGCGGCGCCGATAGGTTCCGCCGGGAATAATTTTTGTGATTTAATGAATTTTGTTAAGAAAAATTATTCAAATTTTCAATAATTTTCCTCTTTTTCTCCTTCGCCGGCGACCTCCCGCCCGCAATGGTCATCCTTGACAGTGTATAAATTTCTCGGTTTACGAGACAGTAGTATATAGCGTCAAAAGGTTGCGGGTTGGTTGCGGGTGTTTCCCGCACGAACCCGTGCCTATGGGAGGGGCGCAGCCCTTTGATGTTGCCGCCAACCGAACCCGTGCCTATGGGAGGGGTGCAACCCTTTGAAGTTGCCGCCCCGGGTGTTTCCCGCACAAACCCGTGCCTATGGGAGGGGTGCTGCCCTTTGAAGTTGCCGCCCAACGAATCCGTGCCTATGGGAGGGGTGCTGCCCTTTGAAGTTGCCGCCCAACGAACCCGTGCCTATGCAGGGGTGTTGCCCTTTGAAGTTGCCGCCCAACGAACCCGTGCCTATGCAGGGGTGCTGCCCTTTGAAGTTGCCGCCCAACGAACCCATGCCTATGGGAGGGGTGCTGCCCTTTGAAGTTGCCGCCCAACGAACCCGTGCCTATTAAATTTTTTTGAAATTTTACAATCTCATAAAGAACACTTAGATCAATCGAATGATATGTAGCAAGGATTAAAAATTTGGTCTTTTTAGAGCAAAGTTATAAGCAACATTTTTTATTTTGATGGTTTTTTAAATAACGCACATAATGATGGTTTTTAAATAATGACATAGAACCCCCAAAAATGACCAACATACAAAACAATGGAATGAAAATGCAACAGAATTTAGGCATTCTGGGAATGAAGGATGAGAATGCAACAATGACGAATGTCAACAAATGAGTAAAAAAGCGGCTCCCGGACAATCGAACAGTGGACAATCCGACAGTAAAATACAGAAAAAGAGGTAATACTGTGCTTTGTCCCCCCCCCCTTTTTTGAAATAATTTTTTTTCAAAAAGTCGTGTAAAACGTCTTCCCTGGGGTTTTCAAGGTCGCTGATCACGAATATGACATCCGTTTCGCCCAATGTCGAATCCCTGGCCCGAATTCGAACAAAAAGTCGAAAATCATTTTTCCCCAAAATTCAAATTTATTGCCCAAAATCGATTCAAATGGATGGAATGGAATCGCTTACGCCAAATAAATTCGGCAAAATATGTGTTGTGAGTGCCAGAGACATTGCCAGATTGAGGACGGAATTTGCGTTTGTATGTGGACCACATTCCCTCGATGTTTTGGGTGTGAACATTGGGGTCATTGGGATTTAGGAAGTTTTCATTGTGATTTACAGTATAATGTTGCTACCCCTGTGGCAGATTGGGAATCCCCCCATAAGCCGCCCACATATCACTATGAATTATACTCCCAGGAGCAATATATTGCTCTATCAATGGCAGAAGATCTTGGGCTCGTCTGCGGAGGACTGGCACCATGAAAGCCCTTTCTCCATTCGTCCCGCGTTCAATTCCCCCGAAGAGCCATTCATTCACATTCCCCCTCAACTGCCCTCTGTTGTACTTTCTGCGCACAATACATGTCTCGTCAATCTCGACGGTTACGCCTTAAAGCGCAATTATGACAATGGCCTAACCCTGTACTCAAACCCTGGCCCCCAATTTGGATCGGGTGTCGGACAAAATATTCAGCACAAATGTCGCGAAAGAAGTTATGCCAATCAGTGATGGCATGGGTAGCGACCCCGACATCTTTTTCTATGTCATTAAATGTGCCGAATTTACGAGACCATAAGTATGACAGATGAATGATTTCTTTCGTTGCTAAATGGGACCCCTCGAAAAAAGTGCCGCCCAAATAGCCAACTTCCCGTCTGCAGTCTTTTGTAGTGCAGCGCCATGTCCCATAACGACGGTCGGGCTTTGCATTACGGTAGCTCGTGATGCCGCCACATTGGCCACAAGTTCGCCGGGAATGGAGGAAACCCATATTTTCGAGATTCTGATCAAAATCGTTGTCATCGATTGCAAGACCAGCATAGAAATTGGGGAGATTAAGATTTTGGAATCGTTCTAAGGCCATATTTTGGGGTAAGGAATTGGTGTTCTAATGAATGATCCATTGCTGACAGCCGATGATGGACCGACAACCCCCCCCCCCCCAGGGGAAACAAAAGAACGGCACGGCAGCAGCGACTGGTGGATACAAAAGGCGTTAAAAATGCAGAGAAATGGACAACAGCCAGCAGATTTTGAATAGAGGTCGAACGACGGCGAATGAATGGCCATTTCCATCCATTTGAATCGATTTTGGGCAATAAATTTGAATTTTGGCGAAAAATGATTTTCGACTTTTTGTTCGAATTCGGGCCAGGGATTCGACATTGGGCGAAACGGATGTCATATTCGTGATCAGCGACCCTGAAAACCCCAGAGAAGACGTTTTACACGACTTTTAAAAAAAAAAATTATTTTTTCAAAAAAGGGGGGGACAAAGCACAGTATTACCGAAAAAGATAAGAAAATGCCGTCGACGAAGGGGACCGATTGTGCCATAGCAAGAAAAAAGAAAAATAGGCAAATTAAAAAAGTGCTGAAGTAGTCTAAAATATTATTTCTTGCAAATAATTTGGGTTTGGCATTTTGTAAGCAACGTCTGCACATTTTTGAATTTTACTGTCCGATTGTCCAGTCACGAACACAGCATGTCCATTGCAAAATCCTTTTTGATAAAAATTATTTTTCATATGAATTTTTGAAGAAAATAAAAAACTTCATGCCAAAATTCTTCATCTTCCAATCGCTTTTTTAAATCTTAATGGAATAAATTTTAAAAGAAATATGCTGATTTCACATAATTGGTCTTTTTCAGTTTTGCTAAGCTATTTTAAATCCATCGGAAATAGGGTAATACTGTCGATGGTACCCCCTTTTTTGAAAAAAATTATTTTTGTTTTCAAAAGACATGAAAGCATGTTTTCTAGGGTTTTCGAGGTCGCTGATCACGAATCCGGCATCTATTCCGACCAATTCCGAACCCCGGACCTGAATTCGAACAAAAGTTCGAAAACTCAAATTTCGCGAATTTCATTTTTTTGATCCAATATGGTTTAACTAATTTTTTATTCAAGTATTAATGAGTTCCTGATTGATTCCGCGTATTTAGCCGATTTTTAAAGAAAAAATACAAATTTCAAAAATTTGAATTTTTGAACTTTTGTTCGAATTCAGGCCCGGGGTTCGAAATTGGTCGGAATAGATGCCGGATTCGTGATCAGCGACCCCGAAAACCCTAGAAAACATGCTTTCAAATCTTTTGAAAACAAAAATAATTTTTTTCAAAAAAGGGGGGACACCATCGACAGTATTACCGGAAATTGTCTTAATAATTTGTCTCAACAAAATGTCAGACCGCCGAAAAGAAGCAGAGGAAAAGGTGGCAAAAGCGATGTAAAATTAAAATAAAAAGCCCAATTTTCACAGATTTGGATTTAAAATTTTGTTTTCCTTTTTCTTCAGTTTCATTTTCGCAGATTGTTGGCTTTCGGTGTTCGATTTGCTTGCGCCTTCTCAACTTGGCCTTGGAATTGCACTGATCAGCCACCGCTTTGACTTTTACGTGGACGAACACTTCAAGACGCGCAAATGGACTTTGGCATTTATTCGAATTCAAAGGAAAATGAGAACGAATGGCACAACGAAAATGGAAATTGTCAAATCTTACCATGGAAAACCAATGCCAATTCCGCAAATTCAATTGCCACGCAAAGTCATCGGATTCGAATGGATCATTGTCTCGTAAAATTGACGATTATACAAGAATTTAAGCAACACTTCACACTTTTAGTTACATCGACCAAAATGCCATTGCCTGATAAATTTATGTATGATCTTTCTAAAAGTTCGAATCGTCCGTTCAGGAAAGAACCTGCGACCATGAGGCTAAAGCCGGGATCAGTGATCGGACGATGTGTTTAAAAGAAGGGGCGGAAGAGTAGAGCCGGAAATTTCAAATTTGCGGATCCCGCTGCGGGATTGGAACTTCAAAATTTTGCGGGACGGGATCCCGCAGCCCGCATTTTCCAAAAAATGCGGGATTGCGGACTGAGATCCCGCAAAATCCCGCGCGGGATCCCGTCCCGCGCCAGTCTCTACGAGAGAGTATTCAACGATGAATAAGTGATTAATAGGCTAAGTCCCATTTAGCACATTAATCACAACCTGCTTCCCTCGCTCAAGTTAATAATATTTGAAATTACTCAATGCAAAGTAGGTTAAAGCGAATTTTGTTGGGCAGCGGACGGTCCGGCATTGGAAATTCCACGAAATTGGCATTGCCGGTAAACACACAAAGTTTGGGTTCTTCCGCGCCAAAGTCTTTTTGAATTTTGATCGTTTTTCGAATTATAAATTTGGCTGTGCCGCCATTGAAATGTGCGTCCACCAGAGCATCGAAACGTGGCGAAAGAAGTGCCAATTTGAGGCCGAGTTGAGGACGGTCAAAAAATGGAAAAATGTCCATCCAAAGGTCGTTGCAAATCCATCTAAATTGTGAATAAATAATGTAATAACTACATATTTAGATTTTTAACCCAATGGGTTTCTCTTACATTTTCCTCAAAGTTCGATTAGTCATTTTAATGGCCAATTTGCCGGCGTCTTATAAATTCGTTATAAAATTGCACTTTTTAATGGTTTAACAAAAAATGGGACAAAAAATCACAAAATATTGAAAAATTGCGCAATTTTCAAACTTACAGAAAAACGAAGCGGAGTCAAAATATTTGAAAATTGACTTTATCCATTCGAAAGGGAGAAGAGCCAAACAAACGTAAGAAGAAATAACATCAAAATCATTTAAGTCAATTAATGGATCATTTCTAAAATTATTCACTCCTTCTCCTGCCGGTGAGCGAGGGCGCGACTCAAGAACACTTTTTTGTTGCTTTTATCTGCTGATGGAGACAGCGACCTAAATTACCAGTGCAATTAATCCGATTAAAATTTAATTGATGAGTATAAATTTAACAATGGAAAAGCCATTAGTTACTGCTCACCCAAGTGCATTTTTGCCAAAACAGTGACATTGTTTAAATTGTCCGCCGAATTTTCATGTTTCTGCTGCTGAACCGATGCCGTTTGCCCACTAATTTGACATCGCTTCATTATCCACTGGCTAACAAATTCATTTTCGCTTTCTTTGGTCAGTGCCAGTTTTTCTCGGGTCCGTTCGTTCATCAATTCAAATGGCACAATTGGCACTGGTGCATGAAAATTATTGAAATAAATAGTGTAACAGACAGAAGTGTGGGCACAAACAAAAATCTAAACAATCCAATACATGATGCCATTGGCGAAAAATTGTGAAAATATCGACCTCCTTGAAATTGTTAACCCATTCAAAGTTCGGTGATTCCAAAAAACCATAGCTAAACAATTGCTTCGGTTGGCCATCTTTTCTCGGAGTGTGCAGCCATTTTGACAACTCTTGCCCGGCAGAAGAAGTTACAGTTGGCCCATCAAAATCGCTAATTACTTCGGGCAGCATATAATTGGATTCAATTGAATTAATATTGAGATCGGTGAGAAATGTTGACGAAATGACACGACGCAAACTGTCCAGGTGATCACTATTGTCAATGCGCAAATGGCGAATGTTTGTCTTCACAAAAATTGGCAAAATTTGTCGGACCAAAACATTCCAAATCAGCTGATCATCAAAGTCGTGTGAAGAAATATACAAAAGCAAATTGCTGCCTCTGTCCCAAATTTGCTGGTTGGAACGGAGAAATGCGATCACGGAATGGTCAATGTGCCTGAAGAAATAATAAATGTTTTAACATGCAAAAAATTTTAAAATTACTCAATCTGAAGACCATTAAATCGAATTTTGTTGTACAGCGGACGGTCGGACAACGGAAATTCCACATATTTTCCATCGACCCATTCAGATAGTTTAGGTTTTGGTCCTTCGTCCTTATGAATTCTTATCCGTCTCCAAATTGTCAATTCGTTTTTTCCATCAAAATGTGCGTCCACTAAAACATCAAAGCGTGGCGAAAGCAATGCCAATTTTAGGCCGAGTTGAGGACGGTCAAAAAACGGGAAAATGTCCATCCAAACATCAGTACAAATTCAACTGAAATATGAAAATTTATTTAGGAAAATGTATTTTATAATACAATTAATCTTTATTTTAATTCAAAAAAATTTTCTCACATTTTCCTCAAAGTTCGATTCTTCATTTTCTTTAATTACAATACTTCGACACTTCGTTAATTAATTAATAATTAGTCCATTTAATAAAGAAGCATGTTTTTTCGAAAATTAAAAAAAATATTAAATTCGCTTAAAATTTTTTAATGAATTACAGGCGAAAAATATTATACCAATGTCATAAACGCAGAAATTAATGTTCAATTGAACTAAAAAAATGAAATTCTTGGCGAATTCCGATTTAAACTCAGACAAATTCAAAGAAAAATCATAAAATTCAGGAACATGAAAATGAAAACCGAATCAGGGATGCCATGGAATTTGGTTGACTGTTTGAATTTGCTTTTTTGAAAGTATTTTTTGGCGCCGTGAAAACATTTTGGCAAATTGGGTAGTGGAGAGAGATTTGGATGAATTCTGGCGATGACAAAAAATTAAATAAACAAGCGATCGAGAATGGAGAAGCATTGAAATGGTTGGAGAGAGAAGCCAATGAACAATCGGTTTTAGAATCCTTTAAATTTGAAAAATTTAGAAAATTGGGTCCTCTTAACCTTTTTAAACATATTTTTTACGTTTTTAATTGATTTAATGGTGCAAAAAATTGAAAACTTGCATTTGCCCGTCTTTTGCCTTTATTTATTTTAAATGTGCCCCTATTCTGGGCACTCGAAATCGCATCTGTATCATGTCCAGTTAGAGCATCTGTTGTATCAGTCACAGATTAAACATAAATACCCAACCCATTGGAACATCGAACACGCGAAAAACTCAATTTTAAAAATCTCTTCTAACTTTTCACGTTTAATTAACATAAAGCAAATGAAAGCTTTTATCCTATAAAATTTACCCGTGACTCATCATCAAATGACCTTTTCGCTGCTTTGGCCTGTTTTTGTTGGCGGAGACAATGGCCGAAATTAGAGAGTTTAGGCTTTTTTGAAAACCCTGATTTGCGGGATAGCCAGGAGACTTGAAATTCCCGGACTAAGTCCCGGTCCGGTTGTTCGCTTGGGTTGACCATCTTTTCGCGGAGTGTGCAACCATTTGGACAACGCTTGGCCAGCCGAAGAAGTTGCATTTAGCCCAACAAAATCATCAATCGCATTGAGCCAACAAATCATCGGAATAGATTGAAAGCAGGTTGATCAGATCGGTGAGAATTGTCGGCGAAATGAGACGATGGAAATCGTCCAAATGATCATTTTTGAAAAAGCTCAAACAGCGAGTGTTTGTCGCAAAAATTGGCCAAATTTCACTGACCATTATTCCAAATAAGCTGCTCATCAGTGTCGCGTGAAAAGAAATCCAAAATCAAATTGGTGTTTTTGTGCCAAACAAAATGAGTTTTTTTTGCAACTTTTTGCGTTTTTATTTTTTGTGACTTTTCTTGCTTTTAAGCCCAACAAAAATCCAAATTAATCCTAATAAATTGGTCTACTAAGCTTGGTCTACGGGTCCGATCCACTTTTCCCTTATAATACGGAGGATTTTGTTCAGAGGATCAGTTCTTTATGCATATGGGTACAGATTAGTAGAGCTTTTCGTTGCTTTTATCCGTCCGTTTCAGCTGGTGCAAACAATGGCCTTAAATTATGCAATTTAATTTCAATTAGCAATTTTTTGACAAATAAAAATGCTTTGCTCACCCCATGACAGCGTACAATTGAAAGTAGACGGTACTGTTGAAATTGTCCGCCAAATTTTTGTTTTTCTGCCAAACCGCCGTCTCCCCACCAATTGGGCATCGGGTGATCAAAACTTTATAATTGCCATCTTCTCTCAATGTCAGTCTTTCTTTGGTTCGCTCGTTCACTAATTCAAAAGGTTCAAAGTGAGCTTTTATAAACTTGTAGGAAGCCAGCTCAAACTGGTAGCTGGACGCAGAAGCGGTGGCCTGGCCAAATGCCTAAAAATAATGGAAAAAATTGAAGATTACCGCCAATTTCGATTTTGCAGACCCGGGACTGAAGTGTACATTTACCCATGGGGCTGAATTGTCGAGCTCAATAAAGATTTTTGCAGTTTTGACGCCAGATTTTTGATTAGCGCCTAAAACTAACCCAGAAAAGTGCTTCCCCTTCATGTCGGAATCATTGGGGCGGGTCAATGGCAACTCGTACAATTTTAAATTGGTGTGGCCATAACTTTCTTTTTAGTCGGCCAATTTCTTAAAACTTGGTTTCATTCGAATGCTTTTCATGTTTAGAAGCTATGATTAAGCAGAAGCTAAGCGATTAAAGAAGTTACATTTTAAAGAACATTAAAAATTCACAAAAGCAGAATTTTTCGCAATTTATAAATTATGTCTTTTTTGTGAGATGCTTAATCGCTTAGCTTCTGCTTAATCATAGCTTCTAAACATGAAAAGCATTCGAAGGATTCCAAGTTTTAAAAAATTGACCGACTAAAAAAATTATGGCCACATCAATTAAATTATACGAGTTGCCTTTGTACGAGTTGCCACGACACCCATTGGGGCGACCGACCTTCTTGAAATTGTTGACCCATTCTTTTGCTTCATTGACAGGCACATGAAGCAACTTGCAACACAATCGCTTCGGTTGCCCATCTTTTCTCGGGGTGTGCAACCATTTGGACAACGCTTGGCCAGCAGTTGCATTTGGCCCATCATCAGCGATCACATCGGGGAACAGATCAGCAGAGCACATTGAATTCAGGTTGATCATATCGAAGAGAATTGTCGGTGAGATGAGACGACGCAAATGGTCCAAATGACCACCATCCGCAATGTACAAATGGCGAATGTTTGTCGCAAAAATGGGCCAAATTTCTCGTGACATAATGTCCCACTTCCGTTGCATGATTTCAATTTCGGTTGAAGGCAGCCGGGGGGATTCGTAACTCAAATTCAGAACAAATTCAGTAAAAAAAGAAAAAATTAGAAAAATGATATATTAAAATATCCATATTTATTTTCATTTCCCACATTTTGGTGTTGTTAAAAAATTTCAAAAAATTATTAATTTTCACTTCGCCCGGAAAAAATCAAGTTTTTTGAGCTAAAAATTACTATGTGAAATTTTCCTGGTGCTGACAAATGAGCGCGAATCTTAGCTCGGTTTTATTATGAGATGCCGTATTATCTCCATGCTTTATCGAGCAGAGATCGTATGGAACATAAATTTTCTAAAATACTTACACTACAGGTTAAAAATTAAGCTTTTGGGCTAAAAATAAGGATTTTATGGACATATTCCATTTAATTTTTCTGGATTAGGCAGCATCATTATAGAAAACCAAGCTCGGATTTGTGCACGCAACACATTTTATCTATAAAAAAGCAATAATTCGAAATCCCTTATTCCTTAGGGGTGCCCTAAATTGCAAGAAATCCGAACAAAAAAAAAGTCAATTAAAACATATACAAACTCAAATGAAGGCACATGCAAATATAATTTGGTGCCTCTGTCAAAAACATGCTTATTGGAACGGAGAAATGCAATGACGGAATAGTCAATGTACCTGAAAATGAATGAATCCTTTTACTTTAAAATCGAAGGTACCAAATGATAAGGATTTTGCCGTAATTTTGAGGTTATTTAGGAGTGGAAATTAAATTCCATTTTTTGCTAATGAGGCCTTAAGGTTTTTCGGGCTTTTTTGCAGCCAGAAAATTTCAACTGAGGCGGAGAAACAATGGTCAAATTACTCAATCATAAGGTGGTCAAAGCGGATTTTTCTGGGCAGCGGTCGCTCCGGCATAGGAAAGTCCTCAAATTTGCTCTGAAAAGCAGTCAAAACAAAGCGTTGCTCAATTTGGATTCTACTCCAAATTGTCAATTCTGTGCCATCAAAATGTGCGTCCACTAAAACATCGAAACGTGGCGAAAGCAATGCCAATTTGAGGCCGAGTTGAGGACGGTCAAAAAACGGGAAAATGTCCATCCAAACATCAGTACAAATCCAACTAAATTATGAAAATTTATTTAGGAAAATGTATGTTTAAAAATTCCATCTTTTTTTTAATTCGAAAAAAATTTTCTCACATTTTCCTCAAAGTTCGATTCTTCATTTTCTTTAATTTACTTCGTCACTTCGTTAATTACTTAGTAATTAGTCCATTTAATAAAGAAGCAATGTTTTTTCGAAAATTAAAAAAATTAATATTAAATTCGCTTAAAATTTTTTACCAAAGTCATAAACGCAGAAATTAATTTCAATTGAACTAAAAAAAAAATGAAATTCTTGGCGAATTCCGATTGAAACCCCGACAAATTAAAAGAAAAATACAAAATTCAGGAACATGAAAATCGAAAACCGGACCAAGAATGCCATGGAATTTGGTTGACTGTTTGAATTCACTTTTTTGAAATTATTTTTTGGCGCCGTGAAAACATTTTGCCAAAGTGGGTAGTGTGGTCTATGCGGACTCGCTCAGTTGGGCGCGCACGGTTGGGCGCGCACGGTTGGGCGCTCACGTTTGGGCGCGCACGGTTGGGCGCCAGCATGCTTTTCCACTTAAGCTTTTTTTGTTGGCATCCAAATCCAATATTTTTGGTATCATTCGAAAGCTCTAAACCTTAGAAAAAGCTTCTAAACATGTTAAGCTTTCGAATAATACCAAGAATGTGGGATTTGGATGACAAAGAAAAAAGTTATAGAAAGTTAAAGTGGAAAAACATGCTGGCGCCCGACCGTGCGCGCCCAACTGAGGTAAACCGGGTCTATGACATGTCCGCAGAGTAAGTGGATTACTCCCTTTTGTGGACTCTTTTCTTTTTTCGCATAAATAAATAATTGAAAGGCTTTCAAAAGGTAGGAGAGAGAAGCCAATGAGCAATCGGTTTTAGAACCCTTAAAACTTGAAAAATTTCGAAAATTTGGCCCCCTAACCTTTTTAAACATATTTTTACATTTTTGATTGATTTAAATTTTAAATGGTGCAAAAAATGGAAAAATTTCATTTGCCCGACTTTTGCTCTAATTTCTTTTATTTGCCCCTATTCTGGGCACTCGAAATCGCATCTGTATCATGTCCAGTTAGAGCATTTTTTGTATCAGTCACAGATTAAAACATAAATAAGCCATGGAAATCATCGAACACATGAGAAAGATCATTTTTAAATTTTCAATTTGGATCTTCTAACTTTTCACGCTTAACTAACATAAAGCTCATGAAAGCTTCTGCCAGATTAAGAAGTTGATCAGAAGCGACTAAATTGCTTTTTGGATCGACTTAATCTTGAAGAATGAAGAAAATTGGGCGCTCCTAATCTTTTTGAGCGGTCAAACCTAGAAAAAATTAAGCATACTTCGAAAGTTCTTGAAGAGTTGAGTCAAAAATTGTTGGGTAATCCGAACGGAATTTGAGTTTCTGGGACCTCATACTAATTCCAACCAGCATTTTAATGACCATGCCGAACTCGGCCTCAAATTGGCACTGATTTCGCCCCGTTTCGATGTTTTATCGAAAATTTGAATGAAAAGGGGGGTCCTGACCCTTTAAAACGCCAAACTCGGACAAATTTGGAATCATTCGAAAGCTCTTGATGAGCCAAGTCTAAAAAATAGGGCTTCTTTTTTTAGGCACAAAAAATCGCGAAATAGGCACCTAAAATAGGCAAAAAAAATCGCAAAATAGGCATTAAATAGGCACAAAAATCCTCAAATAGGCACTAAAATAGGCAAAAAAAATTTTTTTATTAACGCTTTTTAGGTATTAAAACAAGTAAAAATTAATTTAAAAAATTATTTTGCTTATATTTCAATTGTTTTAAATTTGTTTTCGATAAAAATAATTTTTTAAACCAAAATTTACTGAAGAAAAAATAATTAATTTTTGGGGAAGAATTTTTGTGAAAATTTTTTTTTCAATTCTTAGGAGTCTATTTTCTGAAAATTTTCAGGTCGATTCTTAGGGGTATATTTTTCATTTTTATTGCATTTTTGGTAAGGATTTTTCCTAAAATCCTGAAAAAATCGTCAAAAATGGCGAAATAGGCACAAAAATAGGCATTAAGCACAAAAAGTCCAAAATAGGCAAAAATAGGCATTATAAAAGTCATCATAGACACCCCAAACAAAGCGGAAAACGCTTTTTTCGTGCTTATCTGTGCGTATTAAGTGCGCAAAAATTTTAGGCATTTGCCTAAAAAAAGAAGCCCTACTAAAAAACAAGGTATAAATT
This sequence comes from Heterodera schachtii, assembly GCA_023374025.1. Lineage (NCBI taxonomy): Eukaryota > Metazoa > Nematoda > Chromadorea > Rhabditida > Heteroderidae > Heterodera > Heterodera schachtii. Next base: position 1,310,419 of record SIJG01000003.1, read on the forward strand.
CGAACCGATGCCATTTAAGCACTGGGAGAACTGAGTCCTAGTGAAAATCGACACTTCAGTACCAAAAAATGACGTAAGAAAAAACAATTAAAAGCAAAAAATAATAATCACGGTTTACGGGAGAAAGTTTCGATAGAAAAAGTCCTGGACTTCTATTACCGTTAAAATAATTCATTTCCACATAATTAGGCGCTCTTTTCGCTGCTTTGTTCCCCGCTTCTTCTTCTTCTTCCGCTGATGGTGGACACAATGGCCTAAATTAAGCGCAATTCAATTATTTAAAGAAATTAAATGCTTTTTTATTGTTCACCCAATGCAATTTTCGGCATTATAAAGCCAAAAGTTGACAATGTTAAAATTATTCGTATTTTCTTCCTCCCACTGAGCTGCCGCCTCCGTCCCCCCATTTGGGCACCGCTTCAACAGCCAATTGTAAACTTCGCGCGGCACTTTCTCCAGTGTTAGCTTTTCGTTGGTCCGTTCGTTCACCAATTCAAATGGCTCAGGCTTTGATTGGTGCAGTTCAAGTTGAATTTTGTAGCTGGCCGAAGTGGTGGCACTAAGAAAAGCCTAAACAATTGGGAACCAAAACGTAATTAGGTAATTAACCACAATAGTTTTAAAATAACATGGGGACTGACCTCTTTGAAATTGTTGACCCATTCAATGTTTTTTGACGGATAATCATAGCAAACCAATCGCTTTGGCTGCCCATCTTTTCTTGGAGTGTGCAACCATTTGGATAGCGCTTGGCCAGCAGTTGAATTTGGTCCATCATCAGCGATCACATCGGGGAACAGATCACCAGAGCACATTGAATTCAGGTTCAGATCGGTGAGAACTGTCGGCGAAATAAAACGACGAAAATTGTCCAAATGATAAGCATTGGAAAGGCTCAAGCGGCGAATGTTTGGCGCAAAAATGGGCCAAATTTTAGAAACAAAAACATCCCAAATTGGCTGGAAATTGTTGTTGTTGTCGTTCTCGTTGTGTGACCAGCACACATACAAACTCAAATTGGTGCCTTTGTCCCAAATTTGCTTATTGGCACGGAGAAACGCGAGAACGGAATGATCAAAGTAACTGAAAACGGGATGAATTTCTTTACCAGTTAATTATGCCTTGCATTTTTAATTACTCAATATTAAGATAATCAAAGCGAATTTTGTTGGGCAGCGAACGGTCGGGCAAAGGAAATTTCACATATTTGCCATCAATCACTACAGTTAGATTTAATTGTGATCCGGTGTCCTTGACAATTGTTATTTCTCTCCAAATTGTCAATTGGCTTTTTCCATCGAAATGTGCGTCCACTAAAACATCAAAACGTGGCGAAATCAGTGCCAATTTGAGGCCGAGTTGGGCACGGTCAAAAAAGGGGAGAGTGTCCATCCAAACATCACTGCAAACCCAACTTAAAAGGCAAAATTAGAGTTCGAGCTGGAAGGCATGGGTTTTCTTGGATCCTGTCCAGGTCATTTTTCGATATCTGGGTTTTTTCTGGACCTGGGTTTTTGTTCAGAAAATCCTGATCATGGTCAAATATGAAAAAAACCAATCCATTTCCAGAATAGGGACAAAAAAACCTGGATTTCCTTGACAATATTTTAGAATTTGCTACTTCGAATGATTCATGAAAAAAAAAGATTAAATCTATTTTAAAACATATTATTATTAGGGATTCGTTTTTTAGGCACAAAAAATCGCAAAATAAGCATTAAATCGGCACAAAAACCCTAGAATAGGCACTAAATTGGCAAAAAAAAAAAAATCAAAAATTTTTAACGTTTAATAGGTAGTAAAATATGTAAAAATTTAATCAAAACACTTATTTTAGTTATTTTTCAATGGCGAAATAGGCACAAAAATAGGCATTAAGCACAAAGACTCCAAAATAGGCAAAGTTAGGCATTATAAAAGTCATCGTAGACACCCCAAATCAAGCAGAAATGCGTTTTTCATGCTTATCTGTGCGTATTAAGTGCGCAGAAATTTTAGGCATTTGCCTAAAAAACGAATCCCTAATTATTATAGTCAATTAAATAATTATAGCATTTTCTAAGCAATTATTTATTTTTTTCAATATTTGCTTTACTTTCTTTAACAAATTTCAAAAAAACCATGGCCCAGGCCTCGAGGGCACGTATTTTTCCTGGATTTTTATCCATAAAACCCAGATCCAGATCCTTAAATCCAGGTCCAGGCTTTTTTTTCGAAATCCAAGAATTTTGCTCACATTTTCCTTAAACGGCGTTTCCTTTTGCTTCCAAAAGATGCTGTCACAAATGAACCAGCAGCAGATGTTTGCTGCTGATTTTCACTTTGGTTGGCGGAGGAAAGTTTTTTCTTTTTTCCGACGGGCGATGCCATTGAAAATTAAATCGCTTAAAAATGTACGAATCAAATATTTTTTGTCTGTATTAGGGGTTTTAAGGGTCGGAGAATCCGAATCTGACATTAATTTCGACCTAGGTCGAACCCCGGACCCGAATTCGAGCAAAAAGTCGAAAATTCAAATTTTCGAATTTCTCATTTTTGGTCTAAAAACGAATTAGATATGGGGAAACACACTAAAAGTCGACAATTCATTAATAAAAAATCATCTAAACCATTTTTAGACAAAAAATGAGAAATTTCAAATTTGAATTTTCGACTTTTTGTTCGAATTCGGGTCCGGGGTTCGACATAGGTCGAAATTAATGTCAGATTCGGATTCTCCGACCCTTAAAACCCCTAATACAGTCTTTACTCGAAAAACTTTTTTAAAAATTTCATTTTTCGAAAAAGGGGGGTACCATCGGTACTATTACCCCCAATCTAAATATATAATAGCAGAAAATTCAGTTTGTAAAAAAGTGTAGAATATATGAACAGAAAGTAATTATAGTAATGTATTTCCTGCGAAATTTCAAAAGAACAGAAAAATCAGCCATTTTTAAACTTCGGTGAAATTTATTTACAATTTTTGACAGCATTAAAATCAATTTTCCTTCACTTTTTTTTTCACTATTTGAGTCATTGGCTCTTAAATTGATGACACGCCGCTGCTGTCGGTAGAGTTGTCTAAATTAGGTGCGATTTTTGCAAAAAAAAAAAATCCGAAAATTGATGATGTTAGAGAGGCAAACATTCAAATGTTTGTAATTTTCTCTCTTGGGAACTTTGACCCCAAATATTGATTATCACCCCATTAATCATTCCCTTCTAGTCCATTTTTCATTGTATTGTTTTCCTTCCTTTTTGTGCTCCCCCAATTCTGCTCCGTTCCTCCGACAAATATTGTTTTATTTATTCTCCATTTGTGTTAATAAATTTATTTGGTGTTCGACTTTCACAAATAATTGTTTGAGCAATTAACCGGCTCAACATTGGCGACGCCCGTGAGATAGAACTTCAACAATTCGAACTTTTTCTCGTGTTGAAATTGTTCGAAATTGGAAATTCAAAAATCTCGTGTTGATTTTTGGATTTCGCAGAAATCTTCAAAAAAACCAATCACTAATCTTGTGTGCGGTTCTGCCGTGTGCAGTTTATTCGTCAAATGTCATCATCCATGGACAAAACGCTTGCCGACATTTTGGAAAAATTGACGCAGGCGATCAAGCAGCAGAGCGCGCCGACATCCACCGCAACTCAGCCGGCACAAAACATCACTTTGCCGGACATCCTCCATTCATTTTCAGTAGAAAATGCCGAAGAATTCGAGGAGTGGTTGGAGCGCTTCCAATTCGCATTGGATTGCGCGGCGGCAAATATGGCGGACGAAGCCAAAGTCAAATTACTGATGACAAAGCTCAACCCAGCCGCCTTCGGCGAATACAAACGCTACTGCCTGCCCGAAGAAATCACCAAATTCAACTTTGCGGACACCAAAACTCGTCTGATCAAATTGTTCTCCCATCCTCCGTCACTAGCGATCGATCGCTACGAATGTTTGAGAGTGTGCAGAGAGGAGGGCGAAAACTTTGAAATTTTTGTGAACCGACTAAAGGCAGCTCTCCGCAAATTCCGATTTTCGGAATTAAACGAGGAGGAATTCAAATGCCTGGTTCTCCTCACGTCGTTGAAGTCATCAAGCGACGCAAAATTACGCCAGCACATCCTCGCACGTCTCACAGCGGAGGACTCAAAAACGACGAAAACGTCCAAATTATTCGACAAAGTCGTCGAGGACTTGAACACACAGCTAAAAACGGAGGCGGAAGCAAAAATTCTGGAGGCACCGAAGCCCAAAATCAACGCAGTTCATCATGGCAAATCAGTGCCAAACCACCAAAATCGCGGAAACGGCCGCCCAAATCAGAAATTTTTGGGCAAATCAAAGGCCAAAGCCCCGCCAAGCAACTGCTATCGTTGCGGTGAATTGCATTGGGCCCAGGACTGCCCAAAGAAGGAAAATATTTGCCGAAAATGCAACCGCAAAGGGCACATCGACAGGCAATGCGACAAAATTCGAGCATTTCATCAAAATAAGAGCAGAAATTTCAACACAAATACGGTGATGCTCCCCGCGGCCTACATCAATTCCGTACATTCATCAAATCTGCTTAAAGCACCGATCAATGTGAACGGCACAACAACAATTGGCTTTATCCTGGACAGCGGTGCCGAAATCATCATCATCAACGAGGATGATTATGACGCAATGGGCCGACCGCCAATTCAAAAATGTTCTGAAGAGGCACGCTTTTTCGACGGAAAGCGGTGCAAATTTCTTGGACGCGGGACCGCCACCTTCCAATTCAACGGGATTCAAGCAACTCTGCCATTTTATGTTGCCAAATCGGGATCTTTGAATCTTTTGGGCACACCGGCAATGGAGGCGTTTGGATTTCTGGAAGAAATTCGGCGAATAGAAGGCGCAAATCCAACGTTCAAGCGCGCCCGTCCAGTGCCATACTCAATGCTGCCAATAATTAATGCAGAATTGGATCGGTTGGAGAAAATGAACGTCATCACACCGGTCGAACACACCGACTGGTCCGCCCCAATTTTGGTGGTCAAGAAAGCGAACGGAACTGCTCGTCTGTGCGCTGATTTCTCCACCGGGCTCAACGACTCTCTCCAATTAAACCAGCATCCTCTGCCATTGCCAGCCGACATTTTCGCCACGCTCAATGGCGGAAAAATTTTCACAAAATTGGATTTGTCTGATGCATATCTGCAAATCGAACTGGACGCCGAATCAAAGAAATTGTGTACAATCGGTACACATCGGGGTCACTACCAATATGAGCGGCTGCCATTTGGAGTGAAATCCGCCCCCGGTATCTTCCAATCAGTGATGGACAACATGCTGTCCGATTTCCCATTCGCATTGGCCTATTTGGACGACATAATCATCGTCAGCTCGACCATTGATCAACACCGCCAACATTTGAACCAAATATTCACCCGAATTTTGGAATGGGGGTTCAAAGTCCACATGGACAAATGTTCATTTTTCAAAAATGAAATCAAATATTTGGGCGTGATCATTGATCAGAGTGGACGTCGGCCGGATCCAAATCAGGGGTGTGCGAAAACCAAAAAAATAGTTTTCGAAAACGAAAACGAAACGAAAATATTTATTTTTCACGAAAACGAAACACGAAACGAAAATTAAAATTTTAAAACTCGAAAACGAAAACGAAACGAAAATTTTTTCTTGGACGAAAACGAAACACGAAAACGAAAAAATAACCGTTTTCGTACGAAACGAAACGAAAAACACGAAAATTTTTTGTATTTATTTAATCCACAATTAAAAACATTTAAATTTTTAAATTGTGTCCTCAAACTAAGGGAATGAAGATCCTAGTAGGTGGAAAGGCTGATATGGCTCTAATAAGTTAATTTCTAATTCAGAAACCCGAATTCGAACAAAAAAAAAATTTAAAAATTTGAATTTTGCCACAGAAAATTATTATTTGGTTTTTTTAGAGGATTGGTGTCCGGCTGTGCACATACATAGGAGAGGCCGGAAAAAATTGAAATTAATTAAATACAGGGCTCCCAACAGAAAAATTTTAAAAATGAGCATTTAGCTGACAAAAAACTTGCATTTAAAAAATGATTTTGAGCCTATTTTTTGACAAAAATAAGGAAAATTTTAATTTTTGACCTTTTTACATTTTTCACTGAAAATTGGCAATTTTAAGGGCAGACTTAGAAAATTTTGGAATTTTCAATGAATTTTAAAGAAAAATGTGGCATGTAGCATACGAGATGACTTATTTTTTCCAAAAAAAGTCATTCTTAAGGGTGTAAATATTTTCGTCTTTTTCGTCCAAATTCCGTTTGACGAAAACGAAAACGAAACGAAAATTTAAAATTTTTAAATACGAAAACGAAACGAAACGAAAATTTTTTGACGGACGAAAACGAAAACACGAAAACGAAACTCAAAAAGTGACGAAAAAAGGGGACGACACGAAAACGACACGAAATTTCGCACACCCCTGATCCAAATAAAATCACAGCCATCGCGGAAATGCGCATTCCTTCAAACGTCGGCGAATTGCGTTCATATTTGGGCATGGTTAATTATTACCAGGAATTTGTGCGAAATTTCCGGTTTATCCGACAGCCCCTGGACGAACTGTTGAAGAAGGACGCAAAATGGGATTGGTCACCCAAATGTCAAAATGCTTTCAACAAAATCATTTCAATGCTACAATCGGATCTGGCATTGACGCATTTTGATCCAAATTTGCCGATCATCGTCGCAGCTGACGCTTCACAATATGGCATCGGTGGTGTAATTTCACACAAATTTGCCGACGGCTCAATAAAAGCGGTGTCACATTTCTCGCGATCACTTACACCGGCTGAGCAAAATTATGGCCAAATCGAAAAAGAAGCGCTGGCACTCGTGGAAGCCGTCAAACGCTTCCATAAAATGATTTTCGGCAGGAAATTCACATTGCTGACGGATCACCAGCCTCTGAAGAAAAATTTCGGAAATAAAGACGGTGTCCCGAAGCATTCACACAACCGTCTCGTCCGTTGGTCACTCATTTTAACGGCCTACGACTTCGAAATACAATACGTCAAAACGGACAAATTTGGACAGGCAGACGCATTGTCTCGCCTAATTTCCGTCCAAAAGTCAAAATCCGACGACGACGAAGTCATCATTGCCTCATTTGAAGTTGAATCAGCATTGGACCAAAATTTGATCAATAATGTCAACCAACTGCCGATCACCTTCAAAAATTTGGCCCAAGAAACGGCAAATGATGCGACACTTCAACAAATTCGTCAATTTGTCAAAAATAAGTGGCCAGAACCCAAAAATTTCCAGCCAACTGAAGGCCTGGACGAAGCGAAATTCATCCAATTTTATCGGCGCCGCGACGAAATTTCAATCGTCAAGGACTGTCTGATGTTTGGCGACCGAACAATCATTCCAAAATCGCTGCAGAAGCAAATTCTCAAAATGCTTCATCAGGGACATCCGGGAGTCAAACGGATGAAATCGCTGGCACGAATGTATGTCTACTGGCCACTGATGGACGCCGAAATCGAGGCGTTCGTCCAAAAATGCACTTCATGCGCAGCTGTCGCCAAAAATCCAGTCAAAATGACACTACAGTCATGGCCAAAATCTGATGGACCATGGAAGCGCATTCACATCGACTACGCCGGCCCATTTCATGGAAGAATGTATTTGATCGTCGTCGATTCATTTTCAAAATTTCCGGAGATTTTTGAAATGAATTCGACAAATGCATTGGCCACAATATCCAAAATGCGCTCATTGATCGCGCACTACGGCATCCCGGAAACAATTGTTTCCGACAACGGCACCCAATTCCAAAGTCATCAATTCCAAAATTTCACCAAGTCGAATGGAATTGATCACATTTTTACGGCGCCGTACATGCCACAATCAAATGGCCAAGCCGAACGGATGGTCGACACCTTTAAAAGGGCATTTGCGAAAATAAAAGGGGAGGAAGTCGACGGCAATGTGCTCGACACTTTTCTTCTCACATATCGCACGACGCCATCGGACACACTGGATGGAAAATGCCCGGCCGAATTATTTCTTGGCCGAAAGCCTCGAATTGGCCTCGACCTTCTCCGGCCTCCACCGTCAGTTCCAATCGTCAAGGACGATAAAATGGAGGACCAATTCAATCGCAAACACGGCGCAAAACTCCGATCATTTGACATCGGACAATTGGTCTTCACAAAACGGCACAATTCAGCGGAATGGCGATCCGGCAAAATCATCGACAAAAAGGGTGTCATTTACACCGTCGAATTACCGAATAATTCTCGCGGTCGATTTCATGCAAACCAAATCCGCGCACGTCAAATCCCGGATGAAGACATCGAAGACCAGCTCGATGTGATCAATGGCACTTTTGGCCTCCCAATTCCATTAAGGGACCAAAATTTGGCAGAAGTCCCGCCAGCCAATCAATCACCGCCAGCCCGACGATATCCGACTCGAAATCGCCGGCCTGTTGATCGACTTCAAGTCGACCCCAGCAAATCGTCCTATGTGTGACTGATCTTGCGCTGATCAGTTGGACTTAAAAGTGGAGGTGTTAGAGAGGCAAACATTCAAATGTTTGTAATTTTGTCTCTTGGGAACTTTGACCCCAAATATTGATTATCACCCCATTAATCATTCCCTTCCCTTAGTCCATTTTTCATTGTATTGTTTTCCTTCCTTTTTGTGCTCCCCCAATTCTGCTCCGTTCCTCCGACAAATATTGTTTTATTTATTCTCCATTTGTGTTAATAAATTTATTTGGTGTTCGACTTTCACAAATAATTGTTTGAGCAATTAACCGGCTCAACAGATGATAGCCTACAAATATGAGACTTACCCCGACTTTTGTGTTCAGTATTTGGGTCCGAGGTTCGGAATTGATCGAAATGGTTATTTTCGACCATTGATTAATAAAAACCTGCTATTATCTGGATCAAAATTTTTCACAAATAACCAGTCGTATTTTTGTAATTCTGTTCTTTTTTATAAACTGCATAGTGCTTATCGGGCTGCAAAAGTTTACAATTTTATCCAGGTATATTTTTTAAATCCGCCTTTTTCAATCTGGACACCAGACGGGGTTTCTTTCTGATTAATCTTGAACTGTCGTGTCCCGACATTTGCGGTCCGACATTTGCGGCCCCGACTTTTGCGGCCCGACATTTGCGGCTATGTCCAAAATCGGGTTCAAAATTAAATTTTTTAAATCACTGATTCCATAAACATCCATAAATTAGTGATTTAATGTGCTTTTATCCGATCATTTGATCGTTAATGAATTTTTGAAAAAATAATAAAATTTTCAAACAACAGAATAATGTTTCTAATAAACTAGAAGACAGTTTTTTCTTAATTTTAATGTTGTTTAAGCTATCAGGGCTTGAAAAAATTCAACTTTGAATTCAATTTTGGATATAGCCGCAAAAGTCGGACCGCAAATGTCGGGGCTCCTTACAATTAGCACGTTCAAAATTCAATTATCAACAAGTTGTAGCCCGACTGATCAGCCATGTCTAAAAAATGCCCTGCACAATTTTTTGTGGGCATAAAATGTTTTGGCAGAAAACAGTCAAACATATTGTGTTGCTCACCCAATGCAAGCATTGGCACCATTCAAACAAAAATTGACAGTGTTTAAATTGGCACAATTTTCGTCTTCCCATTGAACCGCCGCCGTCTTTCCCCCAAAAATTGGGCATCGCTTCAGCACCCAATAGTGATGGTGCTCTCCATCTTCACGATCTTTACTGAGTGACAGCTTTTCTTGGGTCCATTCATTCACCAATTCAAATGGCTCAATTTGAATTGACTTTGGCACAAAAAATTGAATTGTGTAACAGGCAGAAGAAGAAGTTGTGGCACGGAGAAATGGCTAAAAAGTCAATGTCAATTTGTGGACCTGCTGGGCCCATGACTGGTTGGAACCCAGACCCAGGCTTTTTTTCATTGTCGATTCTTTATTAAAATTTAGTTAGGAAAATTTTCAAAAACATTTGCGCACTCAGGAGTATTTTTCCTGGTCATTACTAGGGACAACATTTATAGTTTTTTCACTATTTTTTTCCTGAGCTCCCCTTAGCCTGAAATGCACGAAAAAGATGTTTTTTCTGCTGTTGTTAAGCTACTTTTCGAGTTATTAGCAACTATTTTATAGTTTTTTATTTTTAGCAACTAAAAAACTATAAATTTTATGAAAAAATTGGCGTTTTGCCCAAAATTTGTTAACAAAAATGCAATAAAAACGAAAAATAGACCCCCTAAGAATCGACCCAAAATTTAAAAAAAAAAAAAAGACACCCCAAAGATCGACCCGGAAATTTTTTCAAAATACACCCCTGAGAAATGAAAAATTTCTCAAAAATTCACCTCCAAAATTTATATGTTTATTTTCTTTACGATAATTTTTAATTTTGAAAATTATGTATGTCCTTAATGATTTGGCAAAATATTTTTGCTTTTTTAAGAAAACTTTCGATTTTACACTCCTAAATTTGGAACTTTTTAGCAACTATTTTGGAGGTTTTTTAGAAACTAAAAATTAATTATTTTGGCACTTTTTAGCAACTATAAATCAGTGATGCCGCGGGTTGAGAAAAATTTCGGGTTCGGGTTTCGGGTCGGGCACTCGAAAAATTTCGAGTTCGGGTTTCGGGTTGAGAAAAACTTCGGGTTTCGGGTTTCGGGTCGAGAAAAATGTCGGGTTTCGGGTCAATTGAAAAATTTTTATAATATGTTCAAAATCGATAAGAATTTTTTTATCGAATGAAAAATCATTAAAAATTTTCTGCGTCACGCTTTTTCAATGTAAATTTCTCGAACAAGAAGACTGGCGGTGCCGATAGGCGCCGCCAGGAAAAAATTTGAAAATTTGAGTTAAATTTGGTAACAGATTTCGTGTCCCGACATTTGCGGCCCCGACTTTTGCGGCCCGACATTTGCGGCTATGTCCAAAATCGGGTTCAAAATTAAGTTTTTTCAATCCCTGATCGCAAAAAAGCTTTAACTAAACGATAGAAAGTGATTGTATCCGATCATTTGATCTCCAATCAATTTTTGAAAAAATAATAAAATTTTCAAACAACAGAATTAAATTTTCTAATAAACTAGAATACAGTGCTTTCTTAATTTTAATGCTGTTTAAGCTATCAGGGCTTGAAAAAATGCAACTTTGAATCCAATTTTGGACATAGCCGCAAATGTCTGGGCCGCAAAAGTCGGGCCGCAAATGTCGGGACTGCAAATGTCGGATTTTCACCAAAAAATTGCCAAATTTTTGCGCTTTAAGTTGACAAATTTTTACCTTTAAAAACGTTTTTTACGGCGTTTTTCCAAAAAACTTTTGGGGAACCGGGGGGCCGGCGGTGCCGATAGGCGCCGCCGGGAAAAATTTTGTAGTTTATAATACGATTTGTTTACAGAATATGTCAAAAAAAGATCAAAGTTTTGGTTAAATTTGCGGTTTTAGGCTGTTTAAAAAAATATAAAATAATAATTTTTAAGTTTAAATATTTTTTATTAATTTAATTTCAATTGAAATAATGTAAAGAAAATGTAAAAAATATTCTCTACCAGAGGGGAATTGAACCCGAGCGAAAAATAAAGAAAGGCAAAAGGTATAGCCATTACACCACATTTGAATTTGAACACATGCTGTAAATGAAATAAATGAATTATTTTTTCTCAAAAATCTCCTTCTCCAACAATTTCCTTCTCTTTTCTCACCCAGAACCCCATTCTTACCGGTGCATATTTTTTGCCTATGCCGCGGGTTGAGAAAAATTTCGGGTTCGGGTTTCGGGTCGGGCACTTCAAAAATTTCGGGTTCGGGTTTCGGGTTTCGGGTCGAGAAAAACCTCGGGTTTCGGGTCTCGGGTTTCGGGTTCGGGTTGGCATCACTGCTATAAATGTTATCCCTAGTCATTACAAGGCACGAGAAAAGGATGAATTTTGAAAAGCAACTTTTTATATAATGTGGTGACCGTTGACCTCCTTGAAACTGTTGACCCATTCTTCCGGTGCATCAGTTGCTCTGCAACGTAATCGCTTCGGTTGGCCATTTGTTCGCGGTGTGTACAACCATTTGGACAACGCTTGCTCATCAGTTGCATTTGGCCCATCATCGCCAATTGCGTCGGGCAACAAAATTGTCGGAATCGATTGAATTCAACTGATCGAGATCACAGAGAATTGTCGTCGAAATGAGACGACGCAAAATGTTCAGATTATCAAAACCGACAAAGTACAATTGGTGAATGTTTGGCGCAAAAATGGGCCAAATTTCTCGCACCAAAACATCCCAAATTGGCTGGACATCCATTCTTCGTGAAGAAAGAACACAAAAACTCAAACATGTGCCTTTGACGAAAATTTGTTGATTGGAACGGAGAAATGCAAGCACAGAATGGTCAATGTATCTGAAAAGAGATTATGCAGAAAAAATTGAGTAATTTAATTTACATTTAATTAAATGTAATGCTTTCTTAAAATCCCGGAGGGCGCCGGCATAGAAATTTTTTTTTTGTGATCGTCACAAATTAAAAAAATCAGATAATGAGGATTTTTGGATTAAATTTTGAAAAATTTTAAGCGACATTTAGGGCCACCAGTGCCGGTAGGCGCCGCCGGGGAAAACTCAAAAATTTTGGTAAGAATTGGTAATGTTAAAATTTTTAGGTTTTAAGTTGTAGGAAAGATCATTATCGGTTTTAGGCTATTTTTAAAAAATATGAAATGAAAATATTCTAAATGAAGGTTGAAATTTGCTAGTATTTTAGTTTGCTGAATTAAAAAAAAAATTCCGCTAAATTTTTCCTTTCCCCAAATTTCAGTCAGATTTTTCACTCAGAAATCAGAACCCTCTTACATTTTTCATTAAATTTTTTCAGGGGGGGGGGGGTAGGTTAACCCACATTTGCGCCCGGCCATTTGCGCCTAACTTACATTTTTTCAATCTTAGAGGTCTTAAACAGCTTTTAATAAGCGATTGAAAGTAGATTATATGCGATAATTTGATCTTTAGTAAATTTTTGAAAAACTAATTAATGTGGACACGGGACTTTAGCCCCTCTCGCTATGCCCTTGCTTTGAACCATGGAATTACTCAATGCAAAGATGATTAAAACGAATTTTGTTGGGCAGCGAATGGTCGGGCATCGGAAAGTGCACACGCTTGACATAGCTGGGAGACTCAAATGTTTTTGTCGTATCCAGCTTCTCAACTATGAATTGTCTCCAAATTGTGAATTCGCTTTTGCGATTGAAATGTGCGTCCACCAAAGCATTAAAACGGGGCGAAATTAATGCCATTTTGAGGCCGAGTTGAGCATGGTCAAAAAAGTGGAACATGTCCATCCAAATGTCGTTGCAAACCCAACTTAAAAGGCAAAAATTTGAGTTCGACTTGGAAGGCCTGGAATTTCTTCCTTGGTCCATGTTCAGAGGCCTTTTTTCGGCAACCTGGATTTTTTGGACCTGGATTTTTGATCAGGAATCCCGGACAAGGTCAAATATGAAAAAAACTCCAATCCATCTCCAGAATAGGGACAAAAAACCTGGATTTCCTGGACAATATTTTATAATTTGCTACTTCGAATGACATGAGAAAAAAAAGATAAATCAATTTAAAACATATTAGTTGGGAAGGCCATTGATTGCACCCAAAAATTGGAATAGAGCCAAAAAAATTAGTGCTGAGTTAGGAACCAGGTTTTCAAACATTTTTGGCCATAACTTTTTTGAAACAACTAAATTTTTTGAAATTTTGCAGGATAGATGAATAAATAGGGATGGATATTGAGTGATATCAAGATTCTTATTTCGTTGTTTCTAGGAAAGTTTTGAGCAGATTTTTGATATCAAGATTATTTTATTTCGAGCCTTTTTGATGGCTTTTTATAACGACATAGCACCAAAAATTTTCATCATTATCCATAAATGCTAAACTTGATTATTTTATAATGCAAAATATGCATTTTAATTTGGTATAATCGCCACTTTTGAACATTTACCCGCCCCCCCCCCCCCCCTCCAATTTACAATTTTTATTGCTTTATACCAATGCCGTCGCCTTCCTAAAGATGTTTTCACAAATGAACCCGGCAATTTCTGCGGTTCTTCATCAATGATAATAGAAGTAATGACGGCGCAGTTGAATTCCATTAAATTAATTTCGCCTGTAATATTTTAAAAAAACAATTGCAAAATTTAAAGGCTTTGAAATGTAAAATCGAGCCCAGCATCGGAAGGGATCTCAGTAAGCAATCCTGGCATTTCCACTTTTATTTTTTAGTTTCGGAATATCGAACGGCATTTCAATAAGAATTTGTGCTTTTGCTAAAATTAATTTGCATTAACTCTTCTGCGGTTGTGCCACTGCAGTGAAGGAAAAGGAAATTGAATTGATTGATGATCTTTGATCAATTCTTGATAATATGTCATACTTTATTTAATCCAAATCGTAATTTTTTATTTGTTTTAAACTGAAGAAATTGCCGAATATTTCGGCTCAAGGTCCATGAAAGTCCAATTCTATGGATTTTCAAAACTTTTTTAATTAATAATGCAAGTTAAATATAAATAAGGGTGCGGCATAAGTTCTGCAACCTGCCTTTCCATGGAAAATTCCAGTTTAAAATAAAAAGAAAATCATATAACTTGGCAATTTCATTTAATAGGATCTTAGTTATTAGAAAATTACATTAAAAATCCAAAGTAGCCACTATGGGCTGAGATACATGCGTCCAAACGCTTCCGAAAATTAACCAAAATGTCCGCACCTATTTTTTCGGCAATTTCGTCCCAGGTACGCTGAAAAGCCTCCTTCAGCGCCTAATTTGATCGCTTGTTCAGATTCTGGTCCATAAACGCACAAGTGGAAATGTCAAGTGGATTCAAATTCGGCAAATTTGAGGGCCAAATGTCTTGGCCCCAAAATCCATGAAACAGATTTTCACTCAGCTGAATTGATGTTTTCGGCCCGTGCGCCGGAGTCCAATCCTGTTAAAGGACGAATTGTTTTTTTCTAAAGTGCCCTTATGCCCAAGGATACACTACGTCCCTTAGGATGGTGTTCTGATCGACTGCCGAGTTTATCTTGGTGTTTTTTTGATTAACACCAGGGGAGTCTTGCCGATGGCACAAATGCCGTCCCAAAACATCACGGACTGGGGGAAATGGCTCCTTTTGGTGTTTTTTTTATAGTGTACCCCTTCTGTCGGAACAATTAACAGTGATTTTGGCTATTACGATGGCTTTTAATGGTAAAAATTTTCTCAGACGTGAGACGAAATTGCCGAAAAAGGGGGTGCGGACATTTTGGTCAATTTTCGGAAGCCTTTGGACGCATGTATCTCAGCCCATAGTGGCTACTTTGGATTTTTAATGTAATTTTCTAATAACTAAGATCCTATTAAATGAAATTGCCAAGTTATATGATTTTCTTTTTATTTTGAACTGAAATTTTCCATGGAAAGGCAGGTTGCAGAACTTATGCCGTACCCTGTATCTGTTCAGATTTTACAATTTTTGTTAGAAAAGTGCTAAATAAAAGTGCTCATTTACATGCTCCAAATTGATTCGAAAGTGCCGAATAAAAGTGCTCATTACATGCTACAAAATACAAAGTTTGAATAGAATTCTGCCCCATAAAAAGGGTCCCTTGACAGTGCTGAGGTAACAATCCCCCACATCATTCATTCCTTCAACCTCAATTATCCCTTCACATTCTCTTCAATTGCCATCCAAATTTCCCCTAATGAATCTTTTGTCGGCATTTCAGCTGTGCTAATGACAATGCTTTTGCTGGTGATGATAATGCCATTATCCATTGATAGCATTAAAATTACAGTGACAGCTGATGAAGATATATTTAAGAAACTGTTGCACATAAAAACAAATTCAACTACAGTTAAGGTGAATGGGACGGACAGAGTTGAAGATTTGATGAAAAATATAATTGGAACAATGGCAGAGAAGACCAAAACAAAGTATGGAATTGAACTCGAAAAATTATCATTACAATATGGCAAAATGATGATGTTGTCGTGCTTAATGATGGAGAAACAATGGATTATTATGGTATTAAAAAGGGTGACAAAGTTCGCTTTTCTATTGGTCAATTTACAATTGTTGTCCAATATCGAATTAAGAATGACCTGATCAGTTACACCATTTGGATGAATAGTAAGGAAACTGTGTCAATTTTGAAGAAAAAGATCAAAAATAGGTGTGGAATGGATCCTGACGGTCAAATATTGAAAGCTGACCAAAATGGTAAAAATGAGATCGGAATAAAGCATGGCGATAAAATACTGAAAGTCAACCCAAATGGTGTTTTGGGGCGTCGTTTCGTAAAGTCCGCCATTTTAACATTTTTTACGAATTTTTCTCCCTAAAGCCTTAATTAAAAATTTAAATGCTTTTTTTCATGCCTTTTTGGGATTTATTCCAGAAAAACGGCTTTCTCTTTCTTTGAGAAATTTTATACGCTACAAACGCGCTTGAGCACAAGCCTTATGGTGGTGCGCAATCGACATTTTATTTCGTAGAGAATTTTTGGGTTTAACTATTATTCCAGAAAATCCCGCTCCCGTAAAAACTCCCGTTCACCGAAAAAAGCGGGAGTCGGGAGCGGGACTCCCGTAAACTCCCGCGGGAGTCCCGCTCCCGCCGGGTTCTAGTATTAACAATGCTAGAAATCTGCAATAAATCAAAAACTTATCTTCAGATAAATACATATTAACAATGTTAGAGATAGAGTAACGGATAGACAGCTGCGGATAAAATCCCCTAGCCTCCCGCCGATGAGGATAGTTGTGAATACTTTACACGTAAAAACAAAAGTAAATATTTTCATTTTGATTGAAATTAATTGGTTTTGACGAAAAATTAAAGAAAAATCTTTTGGGATGATTGTCGATTAGATCGCGCAACAAATGACCGGAATCCATTGAATTCAACTGATTGAGATCACCGAGACTTGCAGGTGAAGCGCGGTGACGCAAAAAGTTTAGGTGATCAGCAAAGAGAAAGTTCAAACGGCAAATGTTTGTCGCAAAAATGGGCCATGGGATGGTTGGTCATCAATGTCGTTTAAAGAAGGAATATAAAAAGTCAAACTTGTGCCCTTATCCCAAATTTTCTGAAATTTTGTTCGGCAGCGGACGGTCGGGCGATGGAAACCAACAGGCTTTAGACCGGTAAGTATAACTAGTTTAGGTTTTTATCCAATATCTTTGTAAATTGCGAATGGTCTCCAAATTGTCAATTCAGATTGGCAATTGAAATGTTTGTCTACTAAAACATCGAAATGTGGAGAAATCAGTGCCAATTTGAGGCCGAGTTGAGCATGGTCAAGAAAGGGGAGAATGTCCATCCAAACATCACTGCAAAACAAAAAACCTGGATTTCCTGAACAATATTTTCGAATTTGCTACTTCGAATGACATAAGAAAAAAATGATTAAATAAAATTTAAAACATAAAGAAAAAAATGATTAAATCAAATTTAAAACATATTATTAAGGATGCGATTTTTAGGCAAATGCCTAAAATTTCTGCGCACTTAATACGCACAGATAAGCACGAAAAACGTATTTTCCGCTTGGTTTGGGGTGTCTACGATGATTTTTATAATGCCTAACTTTGCCTATTTTGGAGTTTTTGTGCCTAAAGTGCCTATTTTATGATTTTTGAAAAAATCCTTAACAAAAATGCAATAAAAAGAAAAACACACCCCTAAGAATGACAAATTCAGAAAATACAACCCTAAGAATTGAAAATAATTTTTTCAAAAAATTGATCACCGAATTTAATATTTTTTTCATGAAAAAAATTTTTGGCTAAAAATTTGTCCTTGTTATAAAAACTTTAAAATAATTGGAATATAAGCAAAATTAAGTTTTTTGGTTAATTTTTACGTGATTTACTACCTAAAAACAAGAAAAAAAAATTTATTTGCCTATTTTAGTGCCTATTCGAGGATTTTTGTGCCTGTTTAATGCCTATTTTGCGATTTTTTTCTGCCTTTTTAGGTGCCTATCAGGGATGTTGCAAGTTTCGCTTTTCGCTTTTTCGCTTTTTTTTGGGCGTTTCGCTTTCGCTTTTCGCCTTTCGCTTTTTGGCTGAAAAAGCGAAAAAAAGTACACCCCTAAAGATTGGATTTTTAAAATAACAATGACATTTTCGTGGGAGAAAAAGCAAAAATTTAGATAAAATTTTGAATTTTTTAGCCATTTTACCAAATTTTTTATTAAATAAAGAAAATTTGCTATTGAATATTTGTCTATAGTGTAGTGTAGTGGTTAGTGCGTCAACCTTAACATTACTTTCTGTCATGAGTTCTATCCCGGTTGACTGATTGTTTTTAATTTATTTATTTTTACTTTTAAAATTCGCCTGGTGTCCCAGGCCCAAAATTCGTAAACTTATTTAAAAAATTCTCTCAAAATCCCAAAAAATCTATCATTTTTCGACAAAATCTGTTAACAGATCCATCAGTTTTCAAAATTTTTCCCGGCGGCGCCTATCGGCACCGTCGGACCTCCTTCTTCTCCAAAAGTTTTTTTGGAAAAAGCGCGTGGAAAAAGATGTGAAAAGAAAATCTAAATTTATAATTAAAATCGTTTAATCCAAAAAGATTAATTGTTTGAAATAATTGACGAAAATTGGTTTGAAAATATTCATTAATTTAATTTAGCTTTTTGGATTTTATAAAATAAATAGCAAAGTAAAAATTTATTTTTTTACTATTTCATTAGAAATAAAAAGTTTTGAATTAAATTTTTTTATTTTTTAAAATTTCCCGGTTGGTCCCGTTCCTCATTCCGGCCAAAACCGAGGTCACGGTCCTGGGCTTTTCAGGTAATTTCCCGGTCCCGTACAACTCTAATTAATTCTATACAAATAAATAAATAAATAAAAAAAACAAATGAAATCATATTGTAAATTAATAAATATTTTTAAGCACAAATGCTACATAGAAAGCTTTTTGACTATATGGCATAAGAAAAAATATTTAAAAACCCCGACCCTCACATTTGTCTCACAATCACCAGAGGAATTGCATAAAGAATTTATGAAAAACAAAAGAACAGTCAATCATCAGAACAGTTAAGCATTAAAAGGTGAATTCTTTGAGTCATAAATTCATCTAATTTTTGGAAAAAAAATTTCGCCTTTTCGCTTTTCGCCTTTTCGCCTTTTCGCTTTTTTGGGGCATTTCGCTTTCGCCTTTTAGCTTTCGCTTTTTATTTTGGTTTCGCTTTTTTCGCTTTTCGCTTTTTATTTTTCTCTTTGCAACAACCCTGGTGCCTATTTCGAGATTTTTTGTGCCTAAAAATCGAATCCCTACATATTATTATTGCCAATTAGATACATATGTTTAGATTTTCCTAAGCAATTAATTTATTTTTTCAAATAATTGTTACTTTCTAAAAAATTCAAAACCAAGGTCAAGGCCTCGAGGGCCTGCATTTTTCCTCGACCTTCTTTTCTGGATTTTTAATGAAACCCAGTGCCAGGTTTTTATTCAAATCCAAAAATTTTGCTCATCTTTTCCTTAAACGGCATTTCCTTTTTGGTTCCAAAAGATGCTGTCACAAATGAACCATCAGATTTGTTGATTTTCACTAGCCATAGTAAAGTGTATGCCTTTTTTTTGTCCAACTCGCTTCTGGATCTACTCCTTTTTGATAACTTTCGGGGCGGATGAAAATTTTTTCTTTTTTTCGACGAGCGATGCCATTGAAAATTAATTTCGCGTGAAAATAATTTATATTTTTGGTAACATGTTTAGAAGCTTTTTCTAAGCTATTGCTTCGCGATTAACAATTACCAAAAAAGTATATATGAAAATTGCGAAAAAGTATAAATTTGTAAAATCAGTAATTTACCTTTAAAAAAAAGTAAAATCCGAGAAAAGCAAAGAAATAATTTACGGAAACAAAATCAAACTAAAAAGTGTGCAAATGCAATAATGAAAGAAGTATGGCTTCTATATAAGGCGTCGAATACGACCGTTTAATAAAATCGTGTAAAAATGGCAAAAAGGCTGCTCCTCTTCCACCACTTTCCATTATTAACCATTCGCCTTTTACTTATTTTCGTCTATCTCTTCAAATTTTTCTCCCTGACAATTCCTTCAAAAATGATTCTTTATATTTTCGAATTTTTTTTTCATCAATTTTACCCTTTTCCTTCTCATTTTTTAGTCTGTATTCTGTGCCATAGCACAATTCCAAGTCAAGATTCTTTCAGTGCTTTTTAAATATGGATAATTTTTTCAGTTTGCCTATTTAAAATTTTGTTAGATTACTGGCAAAAAATGACGTATAATCCGGAAGAAGCTGATAAAGAAATGGAGAAAGCGATGTATATTCTAATTTGAATTCCCATGGTTAATCATTTTGCTTTCCCGTTTTCAGCTTCATCTCTGCCGACTGTTGGTTGGAAGTGTTCGATTTGCTACCGCGCTCTCAACTTGGCCTCGGAATTGCGATGATCAGCCGCCGATTTGACTATTTCGTTGAGGAACATTTCAAAACGCGCAAATGGACATTTGGCAAATTGAAAATTCGACGCAAAATTGGACAGAATGGCGCAAAGGAAATGGAAATTGTCAATTCCGATGGAAAGGCATTGCCAATCCCGCAAAATCCGCTGCCGAACAAACTAATCGGATTCAAAGCATTTCGATCGAGTAAAAAACGGATTCAATTTGTAAATGTTTTCTGACCATTTCCGATTTTCAGCTTCATCGACCAAAATGTGCTCACTTTCCTTCGTCGTTTTCATCGTCTTTTCCCCATTTGTACAACGCTATTGTTCATTCGCACTGAAAATGTTCGCATTTCGAAGTTCGCTGTGCTCAACATTTGGCCAATGCTCAAGGACTCCATTCG
>SIJG01000003.1:1333630-1452958 GCA_023374025.1 Heterodera schachtii
TTTTCATAGAGATTTTTTGGGATTTATCCGGTTTCCAGAAAAACGGATGTCTCTTTTTTGAGAAATTTTTTCCCGATCAAACTACTCGAGCACGAGCCTGATGGCGGTGCGCATTCGACATTTTATTTCATAGAGATTTTTGGGATTTATCCGGTTTCCAGAAAAACGGATATCTCTTTTTTTGAGAAATTTTTTCCCGATCAAACTACTCGAGCACGAGCCTGATGGCGGTGCGCATTCGACATTTTATTTCATAGAGATTTTTTGGGATTTATCCGGTTTCCAGAAAAACGGATGTCTCTTTTTTTGAGAAATTTTTTCCCGATCAAACTACTCGAGCACGAGCCTGATGGCGGTGCGCATTCGACATTTTATTTCATAGAGATTTTTTGGGATTTATCCGGTTTCCAGAAAAACGGATGTCTCTTTTTTTGAGAAATTTTTTCCCGATCAAACTACTCGAGCACGAGCCTGATGGCGGTGCGCATTCGACATTTTATTTCATAGAGATTTTTGGGATTTATCCGGTTTCCAGAAAAACGGTTATCTCTTTTTTTGAGAAATTTTTTCCCGATCAAACTACTCGAGCACGAGCCTGATGGCGGTGCGCATTCGACATTTTATTTCATAGAGAATTTTTGGGATTTATCGCGGTTTCCAGAAAAACGGTTATCTCTTTTTTTGAGAAATTTTTTCCCGATCAAACTACTCGAGCACGAGCCTGATGGCGGTGCGCAATCGACATTTTATTTCTTAGAGAATTTTTGGGATTTATGCGGTTTCCAGAAAAACGGATGTCTCTTTTTTTGAGAAATTTTTTCCCGATCAAACTACTCGAGCACGAGCCTGATGGCGGTGCGCAATCGACATTTTATTTCTTTGAGAATTTTTTGGGATTTGTGCGGTTTCCAGAAAAACGGATGTCTCTTTTTTTGAGAAATTTTTTCCCGATCAAACTACTCGAGCACGAGCCTGATGGCGGTGCGCATTCGACATTTTATTTCATAGAGATTTTTTGGGATTTATCCGGCTTCCAGAAAAACGGATGATCTCTTTTTTTGAGAAATTTTTTCCCGATCAAACTACTCGAGCACGAGCCTGATGGCGGTGCGCATTCGACATTTTATTTCATAGAGATTTTTTGGGATTTATCCGGTTTCCAGAAAAACGGATGTCTCTTTTTTTGAGAAATTTTTTCCCGATCAAACTACTCGAGCACGAGCCTGATGGCGGTGCGCATTCGAAATTTTATTTCATAGAGATTTTTTGGGATTTATCCGGTTTCCAGAAAAACGGATGTCTCTTTTTTTGAGAAATTTTTTCCCGATCAAACTACTCGAGCACGAGCCTGATGGCGGTGCGCATTCGACATTTTATTTCATAGAGAATTTTTGGGATTTATGCGGTTTCTAGAAAAACGGTTATCTCTTTTTTTGAGAAATTTTTTCCCGATCAAACTACTCGAGCACGAGCCTGATGGCGGTGCGCATTCGACATTTTATTTCATAGAGATTTTTTGGGTTTAATGCGGTTTCCAGAAAACGGCTATCTCTTTTTTTGAGAAATTTTATACGCTACAAAAGCGCTTGAGCACGAGCCTGATGGCGGTGCGCATTCGACATTTTATTTCATAGAGATTTTTTGGGATTTATCCGGTTTCCAGAAAAACGGATGTCTCTTTTTTTGAGAAATTTTTTCCCGATCAAACTACTCGAGCACGAGCCTGATGGCGGTGCGCATTCGACATTTTATTTCATAGAGATTTTTTGGGATTTATCCGGTTTCCAGAAAAACGGATGTCTCTTTTTTTGAGAAATTTTTTCCCGATCAAACTACTCGAGCACGAGCCTGATGGCGGTGCGCAATCGACATTTTATTTCTTTGAGATTCACAAAAAATCCCGAAACGAGTAAAAAAAAACATTGTAAAAGGCACCCTATAAGCTTCAAATAGCTTAAAACTCGTTTTTCGTGATTGTGACGACGCAACAAATGCCCAAAATCTTTGGCATTTTGCCTAAAAATCACATCCCTAATGAGCACAAATTTGATAAGTCATTTTTGTAAATTCTGACAATTTATCAGAAAATGGAAAAAAATATCAATCAGAATTTTCTTAAAAACCTCTAATTATCTTTTCAAAAAATTTTTTGGTATTGCAATTTTTAAATATTGCAGGCTTACAAGGGAACCTCACGAACTGTTAGTCAAAAAGTGGGTATAAATTTGGTATCATTGGATAGAGCAGGGTCGACTTCTATTTGAATTTTTAATATTAGCGGTGTTAGACGAAAAATAAAAAAGTTATGGGGCCTCAAAAACCGAAATTTTGGTTGTGTTTTCACTTAAAATTGGTGGCTCAGTTTGTTAAATTTGCATTTTTGGAGCGCTCGGGTTCGAATCCAACATAAAAAATAATATATTTTATTAATGTATAATATAACTAAATAATTTAAAAGCGCATTTTTAGACAAAAAAAATGTATAATAATTTTTATTTAGTGAAAATAAGCTAAAATAATAATAAAAGTAAAGTTTGGAAATTAATAGAAAGTTAACAAAGCTGGAAATAGGCCCTTACAAATTAGGCCTAAATTTCGGTTTTTGAGTTCACGTAACTTTTTTATTTTTAGTTACACACCGCTAATATTAAAAAATTCACAATAAAAGTCGACTTTGCTCTACCCAATGGTACCAAATTTATACCCACTTTTTAATTCGCGAGGTTCCGTTGATAGAGCTATCGAATCATAACCATAATGGTTAATTAGTTGCTTTTAAGAAAAGTTTTTAATTATTTTCTTATTTCTTGGCACGAAAACTAATTGAAACCATGCCAATGTCTCAGAAGAGAAGCAATAATATTGAAAAATTTATCAAAATTTAATTGTTTATACCAATTTTCAATTAGTTCATGTTTTACATTGCCGTCATCGACATGCTTTGCTTGCTTATAAATGCCATCACAACTGGCATTTTGGCCATTTTGGGAGCGGTTTTTTGTTCTTTTCCACGCTTTATTTATTTTGTTGGCGCATTTGGTTTAGGTAATAAATTAATTTTTTTGAAGGAAAAAAGTTTGAATTTATTTTATATTTACTTTTTTGCAATTTTTTGGTTAAATGGGAAAAATCTTGAACAGAAACTTCTAAATAATGCTTTTTTATTCGCTGGAAGAACTTTTCACGCTTTAATTATTTTTTGATGTACATTGTGATAATTAAAATTAGTTTAAATTTATTGTTAAATAAAATTTATTTAAATTACAAAAAAGGGTTGTGGGCCTGTGAATCAATGGCTGAGATTTGTTTGGCGGTTAATCGTTGCATGGAAATTGCTTCTCCTAAAATGGCACGTTTTCTATTCGAAGGCAAACGCATTTTCATCTGGATGGTTAGTTTAAATATTACTAGAGACCGGACAAGAGGGTCGGTCGAACGAAAAAAACCAAAACCGAAAAGCTCCGTTACTTTTTAGGAGGCGACCTTTCAATAATTATTTTTTTAACACAGTTTCATCTTATTTCTTTAGGATCTTGAGGAATATGATTTTGTTCTAAAAAATCAGATGTTTCTTTCATTGATTTTTTATCTACAAACATATCATAAAAAAAAGATAAACCGAAAATCGAAAAAAACGGACCGGTTCGATCTCTAATGAATTCAACAACGGGCATTTTTTAAAAGCTTGGCAAATGCCCATGTTTTAAGGGCCTTATCGCAACGCTGGAAGAAACAGGGATTGGTACTTTCCTATTGAAGGCACACCCGAATTAAAAATAAAATTTCTGGGCTCGTATTTATGTGTGAGTTTTCTTTGGTGCGAGGACTATGTATAAGCGAAGTAACGTTGATGCTTTGAGGAAATTTTGACAGAAATCGTTGCTTTTATGCCTCCAAAATAAGGCTATTAAAATTGTGCGCTCTTTGTTGCGTTTTTTTAATGGGTGTGCCTTCAAAACAGGAAAGTACCCAGGGATTTATGTATACCTGTTTTTCGAACACTGACTGCATATCGCTACTTGCCTAAAGATTAAATTCTAAAAACAAATCTTACGACTAATGACTGGACAATTTTTGCCTGACATAAAATAAATACTTAAATGTAAATTTAAAAATTTTTGCTCAACACTATGTATGTAAAAATCAGAAAGAAAAGACTTAATAATTGAAAAGAAATATTTTATTTTATGGGATTTGAAATATATTGAAAACAACAAATTTAAATTTCCTTATTTTTGTTTTTTCAGTTGTTTCCTGCTGCGTATGGCCTGTATTTGTCCATCTTCACCAGGTCGCCATGTTTCAGTAGCATTTACATCGCTTGGTTCTCTAACCCGCACATTGGTTATATCAGTGGCTCCGATGAAAATGTAAAAAAATACGATAACTTTTACGACTATTTGCTTCATAATGACATTTATTAACTGGATGCTAGGTCATCTGATTTATTTTTTATTAAATTTAATTTAATTACTTTTTTTTTCATTTGATAGCTTTAAATTTTCTTTATTATTTTTCAAAATTTATTAATTTAAAAAAAATGCAAACTTTTAGCTGGTCACAGCTCATTTTTGAATCTAGATAACTTATTGAATTTTGCTGACTGTGATACGAAGAATTAAATTCTGTTGGTTTGAGCAAGGTTTTCAAAATTAACTATTATTTTGTAAAAAGAATGTTCTTGAACACAATAAAACTCCAAATTAGCAGAATTCAAAAGTTCCATTATTTGAAAAAATCTTTGAAATTTTACTTTATTATTTAAGAAGTTAATTTAATCCCGATTTATCGGTTGTTTTCTCCTTCTAAATATATAATACCTTATTAGTAAACATTTACAGTACCGAAATCCCTGGCACACTGTACACAACATATTTGTGATGATCGTACTCGCCTCCCCTCGATTCGTCAACTCAACGATTCGTCAACTCGACGATTCGTCAACTCAGCCAAAATGTGACGATTCGTCAATTCATCCAAAATTTACTTCAAAAAGCAATTTCTGTAGCTTTTCATGGCGCGTAAAATAATTTTAACACCCATTTAAAGTGATTCGAACCCGAATTCGAATTCGGCAACGATTTATAATGCATAAAATTAATTTAAAAAATAATATGTACTATGTAATTTATTTTGTTTTTGACATTTAAATGCTTTAACATGCGACTCGTAGACACTTCTTACATTCAATCAATTTCAATGTCGTTTCTCAGTTTTAGCAAATCAGTGAAATCTATTCGTAAACAATTGAACAACAAACGACGAAAAGCACCAAAGCAGTTCGGAGAGCTGTATGCTGATTATGACGACAGCAACATTTTTCCTACCCAACGCGAGGACGCAGATTAGTTGAACAAGACGATGACACCGCATCGGATAAAGTGATGAGGACCAAATTTCAGCGCGGAACAACGGCGAGGGGTCATTGCATTGGCATCAAGGTCGGTGATTAAGTTTTGGATGAAAATTTTTTGATTTTTTGCAGGGTTCCGTTTCACTCGCATCAGAGGGCGGTGGTTCCGCTCGCGGATCCCGTCCCAGCCAAAGTGATGCCGGACCAAGACTCGGACTCGACTATCTGTTGGAGGCATACGAAAGCCGTTGGCAGGACCAAAGGCCGTTCAATTTCTGATTCGAACACCGACACGCGGTAAAAAGAATCAAACAATGGTCGGATTGCTTAACAATGCTTCGGTTTATTTAGTAACCGATTAACTGATGGATTTACGGCAACGCGATATGTCTTTTCCCTGGCGACAATTGCGGAAGACTCGAACTAAACGAAAAGTCAGTGACCCAAAAGGAAACCGGACTGCAGAGACGGAAGAACGAACCAATATCCAATTGATAAGAATTTTTTCATTCATTACTCATAATACCGGTTAAATTTGTTTACTCTAATCTCGCGAGGATCACCATATTGATTCGTTTTGTTGTTTTGATTTTTGTTTAGTAAAATTAGTTTTATGCAAGTTTCTGAATAAATTTTTGTTCAGAA
Organism: Heterodera schachtii; assembly: GCA_023374025.1. NCBI lineage: Eukaryota > Metazoa > Nematoda > Chromadorea > Rhabditida > Heteroderidae > Heterodera > Heterodera schachtii. The sequence goes on from SIJG01000003.1 coordinate 1,339,629, forward strand.
GGGTCGTGATTTTATGTATTCTCGGTTCTAAATTAGTCTAATTAGTGTTATAATTGATTTTGTTAAGCGCCATGAAAAGCTATGGAAACTGCTTTTTGAAATAATTTTTTGACTGAGTTGACGAATCGTCGCATTTTGGCTGAGTTGACGAATCGTCGAGTTGACGAATCGTTAAGTTGACGAATCGTTGACATTTGGCTGAGTTGACGAATCGTCGCATTTTGGCTGAGTTGACGAATCGTTGGCGCGCCGATCGTACTCACTGGCATTTACTCGGTATTCGCGATGATTCTGTTCTTTAAAATGCAACAATTTAAAACAAATCAAACTGGCAGTACAGCATCAGTTTCACAGAAAAATGTCAAAATCAATCTCTGGGTATAGTAGGGATACAGTACCTTCTTTTTAAAAGTTACTGTATAATGTTCAAAATTAATTTCTTTTTTGTGAGTCATTTCAACCCCAATTTTTGTTCAGATTTTCATCCAAATGATTCTGATCAGTGCAACAAATGCAACTGCTGCAGCAATTTATGTGTATATGAATTTTGTATCAATTAGTGACTTTTTGATCATTCTTGGCCATTTTTGTTGGATTTTGGCTCATGGTAAATTTAATCAGTAATTAAATTTCGCTAATGCACAAAAAAAAACAACTTAATAGGCATCCCACCGATTATCTATTTGGTGTCCAACAAAACTGTTCGTCATGATGTGTACAGCATGTTTGTTCGTGGACTTGCTATGGTATTCCCATGTATTACCGTACCAACTCAACTCTATGGGCCAGCAGCAGGCGCGGTCATTCGCGTTGTGCCAATCTCTAAAAACCGTTCCCTATTGATGAGGAATAAACCGGCACATCATAAAAATTTACTAAATTTCAAATAAATTGCAAATACAAGAAATTTAAAAAATATATTTTCATTTTCGATATTGAAGATTTGTCCCCATTTTCTGTTACTTCTGTATAATTTATAGGATAAGTACTTTTTTATATTTTTGTAATTATACTATCATTTAATATTTCATAAACACTAATATAATATAATAGATGAAATAAAGCTCAACCCTTTGGCTTAAATGGCAAACAAAAAAAATTAATTAGGTATATGAAAGTTAGAGCCAAAATTATAATCAAAATTAAACAGAATAACAGAAATATGTGCATTTTTCCGGGATTATATTCCCAAATATGAATTTATATTATATTTTTTCAAATCTATCCAAATTATTAGTTTTAGTCCATTAAAAGCTTTTTTATTCACATGGAAAAATCACAATTCTATTGAATTTTCGGAAAAAATCTCCAATCAATTTATTAAAAATAATGATGATTTTTCTTCACTACTGATCACTTTTATTTAAAAGAAAAATTTTTTCAATTAAATAATTTAAATTTTAAAAAAAGGAAAAAACTTACTTTTCAGGAAATAAGTGAAATTCCTGAAATGAGTGAATATAAAATGTCAAAATGATGAAATTTTTTATATAAAAGAAAAAAAAATCATTAATTATACTTTTTCTACTCAACTGTTGAATAATTCAAATTCATTTTGTATTTAAAATTCTAGTAAGTATATTCATCTAAAAAATATGTCCCCTGAATTAAATTTTGTATAAACAAATTACATCCCGTGTAAAATGTTTCTACGAATTTAAAAAAAAGAAAAATTTCCTCTTGCGCCGGAAAAATGTGTTGTTCTTATAAATTGGCAATAAATATTAGCTAATTTATCGAATTTGATGACGGAAATTAGGTAATTTTTAGTTTAAGAATTATTTATTTAATGAAGAAAATGGGAAATTTATTATAGACTTGAAAAGTAAAATTTAATCATTTTCGGTTATTATTAAAGAAAAATAAATAACATTCAAAAATAATTTGAAGAAATGTATTACAATTATTTTATTTCTTTTAATTTTAATTTCCATAATTCATACAAAAAAAAAGAATTCAATTTCATTATTCATTCCCATATGTAATTGTTCAGTCGTCTCCTCTAAATTCATCGTCTCTCCATTTTTATTATATTTCTTCCGCCGTTTCCCAATTTACTTCTAATAAATATTCGTCTCAATTTTTGACAACACCTGGATAACACACCATATTTGGCCCATCCCGAATTCCCCCTTTCCATAAACTGTCGTATTCCCGTAGACCCCGAGCATTCCCCTCATTTGTTAGTACTTTTGAAATGAGTAAACTTATAATGGAAGGGGAAAAATAGAAAAAAATAAAAATTTATTAATTAGATTAGAAAATTAAAAAAATTATTATTTTTCTACTCCAATTTGATTTTTGGCATTAAAACTTTAAATATTTTCGCATTTTGTGGAAGTGAATTCTTTTTTTCAAGAAGTCATCCTTAATGCTATTTTTGAGCCCCTTTCTTCATAGCATATGCTTTTTCTTAAAATTGCTATAGAATTGCAAAATTTTCGAAGATTAACGGTTTTGTAAAACTCTTAAAAATGGCCAAAGACCGCAAAATTTACTTTCTAACGGAAACCGATCCGACGGTTTTGTTGGTCTTCTCTTAAAAAATGTGCCCCTAAAGATAGGCTCAATGCTCAAGAATGGTCAATTTTCGACGTTTCAAAATTATTTTGTTTTGGTGGAAAAAGTCAAATATTATTTCAAAAAATGGAAAAAAACAAGTTATGTAAAAATCGAATATTCGCTAAAAAAAATAAATATTTCGGCAAAGTTCGAGAAATTACAAAGATAAAAGAAATAAACAGATTTACTAGGCTTTTTTCTCTGCATAGTGAAATCGACACCCAAATATGATTGGATAAAATTATTTTTGACCGACGCTTTTTCTTTAAAATTGCTATAGAAAATAATTTTTCGAAAGCTAACGATTCAATTTGTTGCCCAATTTCTTCGTCCATCGTCTTAAGTTGGCAATTGGAATGCCTAATTTTTCGGCAATTTTCGTCTTACTCATCATTGGGTTTCTTTTTCTCATCTCCTCACCTCTTTTCACATAATCCAATTGTTCGGCATCCGTGTGAATTTTAATCGTTCCTTAACAAAAAGCAAAATTTTTAAATTAAATTTCATTATATGGCTTCTTTTTTTAGGCAAATGCCTAAAATTTTTTCGCACTTAATACGCACAGATAAGCATGAAAAACGCGTTTTCCGCTTTGTTTGGGGTGTCGACGATGACTTTTATAATGCCTATTTTTGCCTATTTTGGACTTTTTGTGCTTAATGCCTATTTACCTATTTTTGTGCCTATTTCGCCATTTTTGGCGTCTATTTTTTTCCTTAACAAAAATGCAATAAAAATGAAAATCACACACCTAAGAATCGACCTGAAAAAAATTCATAAAATACACCCCTAAGAATTGAAAAATTTTTTTTCACAAAATTGATCCTCAAAATTCAATAATTTTTTCTTAATAAAAATTTTTGATTTAAAAAATTATTTTTATCGAAAACAACTTTAAAACAATAGAAATATTGGCAAAATAAGTTTTTGATTAATTTTTACGTGTTTTGCTACCTAGAAAGCTTTAATAAAATTTTTTTTTGACTATTTTAGTGCCTAAGTTTGCTTATTCGAGGATTTTTGTGCCTATTTAATGCCTATTTTGCGATTTTTTCTGCCTTTTTAGGTGCCTATTTCGCGATTTTTTTGAAAAAAAGAAGCCCTACTAATAATTTATAATTAAATAAAATATAAAATTAAAGAAAATTTACGAGTTCTCAAGTTTAATTTTTTCTTCCAATCACAAATTGTATTCAATCGAACGCCAATTTTTTCCGCTATTTTTTCATTAATTTTCCAATTCGTTTTTAAATTGAATTTGTTTTTAATTCTTCTTTCAATTTTTCAAATTGTTTAACTTTTTCAATTTTTTGTTGCGTTGAAAATTTCTTTTTTATAACTTAAAATGAGAAAATTGGCTAAAATTTTTTGTTTTATGTCATTCATTTTTCTTACCAATTTCCTTCTTCAATTCCCTCTTCCATTTGTAAATTTTCTTCAGATTAATTCCCAATTCCTTAGCAATTTTATTTTCAATTTTGGATTTTTGTTTTTTGTCATATTTAAATCCATAAATTTTTTCTTTTCTGATCTGATCATATTTTCTGATCACTTCCATTTTTGTTTCTTCCGTTTCCTCCATTCTCTCTCTTTTTTGTCCTAATTTTTTCTTCAATTTATAAATTTTCCAGCGACTTGTGCCCAATTTTTTTGCAATTGCACATTCAAATTGATACATTGTCAACGTTTTATAAACACTTTCTTCTCGCAATTCCTTTTTCATTAAATTAAACTCGTTCAAAAGTTTTATTTCATTTATTTCTTCCGTATTCTAAAGAAATAATTTCTTTCTTTTTTTTAATAAAAAATCTGAGAATTCAGCAAATTTATAAAAAAAAATTTCCAGGAATAATGATTACTGGTTTTTTGGTAACGGTACCGGTAAATGTACCGTTACCGGTTTGTCTAGTACGGTAACGACGGTAAAATTTTGCACTAGTAATAATAGGAGTCTTAGCACAAAATTGTTGATGTAAATTTAGGGAAAGCGAAAATTTTTATAAAAATAGAACATTTCGCCAAATTTTAGCATTTTAAACACAATCTTTTTTTTATTTCGTCATATTTATTCATTGAAGACGAATAATATTATATGGTCATTTTCAAATTTCTTATCCCTGATTAATTTATTGTTCAAGAGAATCATGCTTTTAGGTTATTTTATGCTAATCAAAACCAAATAATCGAAAAATTTGATATTGTTTATTTGGAAAAAAATGACGATGTTTCTTGTTAAAAGTAATAAAAATTTTGCATTTGAAAAATTGTCCAAAAATTTTAACGTTGGAAAATTACCAGTTTTTACCGGTCCCGTTGGAAAAAGTTGGGACCGGTACCGGTTTTGTAGAACTGGTCAGTACTGATAACGTTTTTTTACAATTACCGATTATTACTCTACTCTAGTTGTTGATTACCATATTACTGTAATCTTCAACATCTGCCGAATTGCTTTGATCAGCAGACGAAACATTCTGATCAGCTTGGTCATCAAACTCGTTTTCAAATGATTTTTCGCTCAATTGGTCCAATTCAATTTTTGGCACTTTTATTTTATTTAAATTATTATTATTTTCTTCCTCCATTTGTTCATTTTTAATTTTTTGCAATATTTTTGGCTTTTTGTCTGCTATTTCGATTTTAATTGTATTTTGCTGTTCACATTTTTCATTCTTTTCCATATAATTTTCATAGAATTTTTGCTTTTTGAAGTTTTTTTGGGAGGGTAGCTTTATATTTTTCCACAAATGATCAAATAAATCTTCATCTATTGCATCAATTAGTACAATTATAAATGAGAACAAAATAATCAGCAAATTAATTTGCAGCATTATTTTATTTAAACGAACAGAAATTATCTTACTTTTTCAGCTTTTAAATATTATGAATCTATGAAAAATATTTTTCATGAATTAGAAATTATCTAATTAATTGCAATTTGTCGTGTTTTAATTGTGTATAATTGATTAGAAAATAATTTCATCATTTACATGTTTGTGAGTCGTATTGACAAAAAATAAAATTTAGATTTTATATCGTTGTGATAATTTCTTGCATTTCTTTTAATTTTAATTGCTTTTTTTGTTGTTGCACATTCGTTTGAGTAAAATTGTTGAAAATTGCTAAAAGTATTTTAAAATATTTTTTGACTGAGCGGCGCAAATGTCCATTTAAATTTTGCTCACATTTTGAGGCCGAGTTTAGGACGACCAAAAATGGAAGAATGTCCATCAAAGCATCCATACAAACAAATCCAACTGAAATGTGTGAAACTCGAACAATGGTTTAGATTAGGCCTAAGTTTTAAGCCTAGGCTTAGGGCTAATTGTAGCCTTTTTTCCGCAAATTTTTTATTGTATGAAGTTGCCCTTCTGTTGACATCATTCAGTGTACTTAGGGTTGCTGCTTTTGCACTATTTCAATAACCAAAGTAAACAAACAAGAACAATGCATGGACGGTAAAAAAGAAAAAAAAGCGGCAAAAAATGATTAGAAAGGCGCTCTGTTATATTTCCTTTTTATCTTTATTTCTCCCTATTTCATGTATTATCTCTTTTTAACAATATAAAAAATTCAGTGATTTGATTAAGAATTTCGGCCTAGAACCTTACAAAAATGGGGCGTAAAATTATTTTAAATGATTTAAATTCTCGATTCGCTTAAATAAAGTATGCTTCATAATAAGTAAGTCTATTAAATTGTTCGTAGATCTGAGGAGAGTATTCCTAATTAATCTTTATTTACTATGAACTCGGACATTTCCATTGATTATATATAGATCCAAAAGAATTAAATAAACTAAATGAATTCTTTAAAAATTCATGTTAATAAATAATTTTCAAAAAGTTCAATTTTGTCAATTTAATTTTTCTTTTTTTTTTCCTTATAATTTGCAAAAACAATTAAAAATAATTTAATTTTATAACATTAATAATTTAATTTAATTTGCTTTGCTTTTTTGTAGTGGTGTGTTAAGTATTTTATAAACGAATTTAAAAACAACAAAAGGGTCTAAAAAGCACATAAAAATTTTAAAATATTATATATCTAAAAACGGCCCGTCCTGGGCTTTAGGAAGGCTCCCGGACAATCCGTCAGCGAATTTTGTAAACTATTTTATATAAACTAATGGTAAAATAATTTAAATAAATAAAAAGTTGAAATAATAATAATAATAATAATAACTAGAAACTAAATATTTTTTAATAGATAAAAAGGAAATGAACAAAAAAAATGGTTAAATCTCAAAATGAAAAAGAATTTCTGCAAAAAATTAATTGCGTTGTAAACCCGGTTTCTCAAAGAGCGATTTTTCGTTTGTGTCACTTGTTGCAAATAAAATTATTGTTCCATAGAAAATGAACATTTTCAAAGTTTTTAAGGGGTGTAATAAATATTTTCTCCATTTGTTTTCTATATTAATTAACTAATTGATTGGGACATATAATCTTGTTTAATTACGTAATTACTCATAAAGTGAATTGCATTCCGTAATAAGCAGAGCAATTTGCGGGATATTTGAGCCTGGGACATGCGAAAACATTGCAAGAATGATTTCTTTTTTCTCCAACAAAAAGATTGGGAGAAAAAATTTAAAAAATTATTATTTATTCAAAAGTTATAATAAAATAACTTTATCCAATAAAAATACTTTATTAAATTGATTGCAATTAATAAATGCTACGAATATTTTTTCGCATAATTTTTACCCTGTTAATTTTCTCGAGAATTCGCGCCGAACGAATTGCGCCCACCCCAAATTCTTACAGCAATTGAAAACGGCTTGCAATCGAATGGACAAAACTCTGTCGATGAAGCGATAACAAATGCGAATGGCTTTCCCAAAAGCTTTGGAATTTGCAGACGAAAACAAAATGCCAAAAAGTAACGGAGGCGCAAATTTGAAAGGAAATGACCGTTACCGAGAGCATACGGTATCGAGCAATTGGCACACGGTAATTGACAATATCAACGGGAAAAGCGGCGGCGCTTTGGAGAGATGCGAAGGCAATTATTAAATATGTTCAGTTATTACCAAACAAGAAGCCGCTTTCCATTGCCCATCTGGCAAACTAATCACTTAATTCAAAAATAACAAATCATTAGTAAAAAATATTTATTCGCTTATTTAAGAGGTCACTTGTTTATATGAAATATTCTTCAACCCCAATTTTAATGGTCAAAATGAGATGGAAATGGACTAATTTGGCAATTATTTCACAATATTCTTTTTCTATTCTTTTAAATGATTGCAAATAAAATTGGGTCATTAAAATCGAAAAACATTTATTTCATTAAAAATAAAATTTTTCTTTGGTACAATTTGGTTTTGTTACAGTAAGTATTTTATATTTATGATTAAAGATAGAATTTTCAACTCAAATTGATCTATTAAGTGTTTTGAATTTAATTTGGCAATTTTTAAATTTGAAATTTTTTGCCATTGTGTCGTAACTCGTGATCTTCCTGAGTCTTTGATTTTATTGTGATTAGCAGAAAAACAAAACAAAATTTAAGAGAAAAGGCAACAAAACAAGAGGCCGTTAATTGGGCGTGTTGGCCGCGCCCATTTCTTATTGGCATCACAAAATCTTCATGACAACCAAAATCATGGTAATGCCAATTGGGATGCCGACACCGATTCCCAGTCCGAAGCAAATCGCTTTGTCTTTGTCCATCTGAACAAAAATGGGCATTAAGCAGTGTCATTTGCGTTTCACAACTTTGAACAGTACCCGTGCTTTTCTCTAATTTCGCCCAGGGGAAAAAAAAGAATCATAGCTCGGGCAAAAGGTAATCAATTAGTTTTCTTAATTACTGCAAGATTTCAAACGTATTCGGTTTAAGACATTTGTTATGAAAGAGTTAAACAAATTCTGTTTTGAATAAAAATTATTTTCAAAATTTTAAACACAGAAAATATTGTGCTAATGAATATTGATTAAGAATACTTAATTTTATTGCCTTTGAGAAATGTTTAATTTTCTTCAATTTGTCTTTGTGTTAATAAATTTAATTGTTTGTTTATTCATTTGTTTATGCAAATTCACCTGCTTTTTGTCCTTCTCGCGGTTTTCTCGTTTGATAATTGACAGCCATTCTCTTGCCTTTAAAAAGAGAAATTATTTTAAAAATTTAAGTGAAATTTGATTTTATTCATAAAGTGATTCTTATTATTTCTAACTTTTGGTGGCACAACCGATTCAGACGACGCTTTGAATTCGTCGTCCCAAGAAAGTGCGGCGGATTTTGATCGGGCTGAAAAGCAAAACAAATTAGGATCACAAATAAGTATCTATTATCCATTTAAATTAAATATTTACTGGTGCTTCCGTCGGAAGATGACAGGGATTTGTTCGTGGGTTTACCATTTTTGAGAAATATTTGATAAGTAATTAATTATAATTAGTTAAGTTAGGCTTTAAGTATTAGGGTGGGGGAGGGTGGGGAAAAGGTGGGAGAGAAAAGGGTGGAAGATGGAAGGGAAAAGCGTGGGGGAGGGAAGGGGAAAATCCACCAATTTGGCTTCTTTTTTTTTGATCATAGCTTATCGCATCTAATAATTTTTTTTTTTAATTTTTCAGACTAATAGAGAAAACATAACATACCTATCGAATGATACTTAAGGATGCTAATTTTGTTGATTTTTAAAAAATTTCATTGTGGTGCGCATTTTTATTCATTTATATCTTTTTTAACGTCAATATTCCTAAATAAAAAAGAATATTGGCTTTCATAAATAAAAAAAAACTTACTAAAAAATATGTTAAATATTTTGGTATTCTGGATTCTTCGGGAAATTTCTTTAAAAAATTAAAAACGAAAAAAACACACCCTCAAGACTGAAAATTTCCAAAAATTTTAAAAAATCGATTCCAAATCACTTCTACGAAAATCGTATGTGCTTTACCTCGGAAATGCTTAAAATGTACTTAACACAAAAATCCGCTCCCTTATTTTTAATTGATGCCTTAATTATATCCTTTTGCTGCCATTTCGTGCGTTTTGCCTACCTTTTGTGCCTCGTGCCTTTTGCTGTGTCCCTTTGGCACTTTCCATGCCGGCCATGTCAAAGCGAACCGTCTTTTTCTGCTTCTGCTTCATCTTCTCCTCCTCCGTCCCTTTCTGCTTCTGTTTCTTGTCCGCTGCCATTTTCTCCACTAAATTTTTTTGATGGATTTTTAAAATAAATTTATTTAAAAAATTGTTTTTTTTAATAATCATTTTTCCCGTTTGCCTTTGATCAAATAATAAAACATTTTTTTTCAATGTGATCGGACAAAATAAATTTCACTCTCAAATGAATCTGCTAAAACGAGATCATTTTTATAATGATTATAGTTTGGGCACTGTAATTAATGTATGTACGAGCAAAATAATAAAGTACGTTGAAATTAATTTTTTGACTAAAAAATTCAGTATGAAAATGGCATATCGCCTAAATTCTGATCTTTTAAATAAGTTTTTGCGATTGCCTCGTACAAAAAGGGCAGATGACCCAGAAAAAGTCGCCAGATGGAGATCAACAGCAGAAGAAGACGGACACAAGTCTTTTGAATTACTAATTAGCAAATGCTAATTTGCAGTAATTTTCAATGACAATTTTCCAATAAAAAACCATTTGATTTTAAAATTCTCATTTTTAACAATTATTTTGAATTGTTTTGCCTTTTAACAATATTTTCGATTCGGACTGTTCCTAAGCTCATAATGTTTCTTCAATTCGCCTTTGTGTTATTAATTTTAATTATTCGTTTTTCTTTAATTTTCTAAGTCTGTTTAATTGCAAATATTAAAAATTTATTGCTGATTTAGCACATTTTCAGAAGTATCTTTTTACATCATTTTGCATAAATAAAAAATAAAATTTGCAATTAATTTGGAATGTTTAATTTGCGTTTTTTCAATTTTAAAAAAAAATGGTTGCCCCGAATTCAAAATTTATTTGAACAGCTTCACTGTAATTATGGTGAATTTTTTTTGTTGCTATTTTGGTAAAGAAAACCACCCAATCTTTTGATAAGTTCAAAAATTAAAATTTAATTGGAATAATCTTTTAAAAAAAATTAATTAACAATTAATTTTTGTCATTTGTCAAATACCAACAATGAGAATCCTTTGCCATTTCTTTCTGTTCCACCATTTTTTGCTGTACAATTGTCGGCATATTTATCAGTTTCAAAGGGAAAACAAGGTAATTAATTAACTAAATATGATTATTCTGAGTAATTGATTATATTAATTAATTATTCCGTATTTATTACGCTTTTTCATCTTTATGTCATTGTCCGCGTAAAGCGCTTTGAGCCGGACCAATTGGCGGGCTCACAATTTGGCCAGCAAATGGCATCCAAAATGGGCCTTGAAAAATTTTTCTGATTTTCGACCTTAAATTCTCTTTTTTTATTTTTAGCGGGAGCGGGATTTTTACGGGATTTAATCTTACAAGAAATCGTGTCGTATAATCCAAAAAAGCCAGTTACGGAACAAAATTACGGAATAATCCAAAAAACCGTAACCCGTATTCCGTAACTCCTAAAACGCCGTAATCCGTAATTACGTCCAGCCCTGCTAACCATAGAAAGAACATATTTTCTGTCATATTTTATGACATAATTTTTTTTCTTTTTATAAGCTTTAGTTTGTTGATTATGAAAACTTTTCACAAATATTGAAAGAATTTTTTTAATTTTTTAGCCATTAATTTTTAAATCTTAAAATGATCATTGTAGTCTGTATACCCACAGAAAGAACATAGCTCTGTTAAATTTGTAATTTATTAAATTCATTCATATGAAAATAAAATTTAAAAAAAAACATAAATAAAAAGAATTATTTGATGCATTTTCAATTATCAGATAAATTTCCATTCATAATGTCGATCATTTTCAATTTCCCAATAATTCATTCACTTTTAATTCCGCTGTCCGCTGGGCCCGGGATTCATTTTCAGAGCCTTTGGTGGAGACAATGGCCTAAATTAAGCGCGATTTTAATGTGACGAGACAAATAAAAGTAAAAGCTATTGCCACTCACCCAATGCAATCCCCATAAAGCCAAAAGTGGACATTGTTGTTCAAATTGTTCGAATTTTCGTCCTCCCACTGAACCGTCCCACCAATTTGGCACTGCTTCAACATAAGCCATTGTGCTTCTTCATCAGTTACATCGGCTTTAAAAAAGCCTTCGTCTTTGCTCAATGTCAGTTTTTCATTGGTTCGTTCGTTCACTAATTCAAATGGCTCAAATTTTGTTGACACATTCAATTCTAATGCGATGATGTAAGTGGCAGAAGAAGTGGTGGCATGAAGAAATTCCTATAAAATGGGAAATCAAAACCCAAAAAAAAAGGCAATCCTGAAGAATGGGGGTTCATAGGTGAACAAGGGGTGCGCCCCCCCCCCCCCCCCCCCCCCCGCTCGTTCGTCGTAAGGGGGGCGGCTGTAAAGGAGGGGGGTTCGTCGTAGGGTGGGCCGTAACGAAGGGGGAAAAAGTTAAAATTTGAACAATTTCCGTAGCGAAACCCATACAATTCAAAAAATTTTTCCCGGCGGCGCCTATCGGCACCGCCGGACCGCCCCACAAAAATGCGCCGCAAAAAAATTGTTAGAACGGGGAAAAGCTTTCGTACACTAAAAATTGGTCACCCCCCCCCCTGCGCCAATCGTCCGTCGTATGCAGGGGTGTGCGAAAACCAAAAAAATAATTTTCGAAAAACGAAAACGAAACAAAAATATTTATTTTTCACGAAAACGAAACACGAAACGAAAATTAAAAATTTCAAAACTCGAAAACGAAAACGAAACAAAAATTTTTTTTGGACGAAACGAAACACGAAAACGAAAAAATAACCGTTTTCGTACGAAACGACACGAAAAACACGAAAATTTTTTTGAACTAATTTAATCCAAAAGTAAGAAGCATAAAATTTTATAATTGTATCCTCAAACTAATGTAATGAAGATCCGAGTAGATGGAAAAGCTGGTGTGGCTCTAGTTCAGGGTGCCGATCAGAAATTTTTCAAAATAAGAACACCAAGGCCAAGAAATAAGATTTTAGGCTAAAAATAAGAACATTTGCAAAAAATTGCTTCAAATCTATTATTTTTACAATTTTTTCGATCAAAATGTATTAAATATTATATTTTTAGTCTCCCATTATCGGTTTTAGCAATTTTGGGGAGGACATAAGCAAATCATAAATTTCAGTGTATTCCGGAATCAAAAAATCAGATTTTTAACATTTTTTATGGCGTTTTTTTCCAAAAAATTTTGGTGAATGGGCGAGGGGAGAGTGTCCGGCGGTGCCGATAGGCGCCGCCGAGAGAAAATATTAAGAATTTCTATTGAATTTTGTTAGAAATTAGCCAAATTTTTCAGGAATTTCCGTCTTTTTAAAAGAATTTCATGCGCGAAAATGAGCATTTGGCCGGCAAAAAACCTAAATTTAAAAAAATACTGAAAATTTTAGGAGAATTTTGGGGGTCGGCGGTGCCGACAGGCGCCGCCGGGAAGGACTTTGGAATTTTCAATGAATTTTGTAAAGAAAAATATGATAATCTGTAGCAAACTTCCACGAGATTGCTTGTTTTTTTCCCAAAATGGTCATTCTTAAGGGTGTAAATTTTTTCGTATTTTTTGTCCAAATTCCGTCTGACGAAAACGAAAACGAAACGAAAATTCAAAATTTTAGAACTCGAAAACGAAACGAAAATTTTTTGACGGACGAAAACGAAAACACGAAAACGAAACTCAAAAAGTGACGAAAAAGGGGGACGAAACGAAAACGACACGAAATTTCGCACACCCCTGCTCCTCGCCCTAACGGAAAAAATTACCGAAATTAAAAAAGCATTGAAATTGAATAAAAAATTTGAACAATTTCCGTAGCGAAACCCATACAATTCAAAAATTTTTCCCGGCGGCGCCTATCGGCACCGCCGGACCGCCCCACAAAAATGCGCCGCAAAAAAATTGTTAGAACGGGGAAAAGCTTTCGTACACTAAAAATTGGTCACCCCCCCCCCCTGCGCCAATCGTCCGTCGTATGGGCCTCGCCCTGGCGCACCCCTTGTTCAGGTATGTGGGGGTTTCTAATTTAACTTATTTATTTTGTGCTCATAATTAGTTTCTTGGGGGTTTCGAGGGCGCTGGTAACGATCTGAACTTGTATTTCCCCAATTCCGGATCCCGGACCCGAATTCGAACAAAAAAGTTGAAATTTTTTTTCAGAAATACGCGTTAAAATGCACCAAATTTTCGCGCAAATTGCATATTTTTTATTCAATTAATATTTGAAGCATTGTTTTGCATCAAAACAAATAATTGTTAAATGAATTCGAAGCCTTTCCCCAGAAAAATGTATCTTTTGAAAAAAATTCAACTTTTTTTGTTCGAATTCGGGTCCGGAGTTTGTAATTGGGCAAATCCGAGTTGAGATTCGTTACCAGCGCGCTCGAAAACCCTCGGAAAATGATTTTTGAGCCCAAATAAACAAAAAATTGACGCTAGTTAAAAAGTGGTCGATTTTGAAAATTTTTTCACTTTTTTGGTCAAATTTTTTTTTTTAGTTTTGATAAAGAATTTGTTTTTTTAACAGATGTTATGAATGACAAAAATAAACCAACAAAAAAAGTGAAAGATTTTGAATTTATCAAAAACCATAGGGGGGACTCTATTGTTTTGCAAAATTTTTGAAATAAAAAAATCGTGACTATACTTTTTATTAGCATAATCGTTTTATTAATGCTTAATATTCATCATTGTGCAGGCCCGTAACCAGAAAAAAATTTCGGGAGGGGCAAACCGAAGAGCGTTTTTTTTTTCTTTTTTTGCTCTTCGGCCGAATTTTTTTTCACCCAGTCCTTTTAAAATTTTCAGCGCCGTAGAGCAAAAAATGGAATTTTTTGCCATCTTTCTCCAAAAATGGATTATTTTTGCCTTTTTTGGTTAAAATTGCGCAAACATAGGGCAAAATGGGGGTCCGGCGGTGCCGATAGGCGCCGCCAGGAAAATTTTTGAATTTTTAATGCATTTAGCTAAGAAAATTGGCTAAAAATTTTTTAAAATTGCCCTATTTTTACTGAAAAATTTTTTCATTTAATTTTTGACCAAAAAAGTGAAATAAATTTTCAAAATCGACCACTTTTTAACTAGCGCCAACAATTTTTAATAGAAACCCCCATTCTTCAGGATTGCCCAAAACACAATCAAAATCAATCAAGCTAAATGGCGACTGACCTGTTTGAAATTGTTGTCCAATTCAAGACTGTTTTCTGAACAATCACGGCAAATCAATCGCTTCGGTTGTCCATCTTTTGTCGGAGTGTGCAACCATTTGGACAACACTTTCCTAGCAATTGCATTTGGTCCATCCAAATCACCAATCCCCGCGGGCAACAAATAATCGGAATCGATTGAACTAATGTTGAGGTCGGAGAGAAATGTCGCTGATGAAGTGAGGCGAAGCAAATTGTCAAAATTAACACCAAAGTTAAAGTGGCGAATGTTTGGCGCAAAAATGGGCAAAATTTCACGGATCAAAGCATTCCAAATTGGGTGGGCAATGTCGTTGGTTTTGGTGTAATGACCCACATTCAAATGCAAAATGGTGCCTTTGTCCCAAATTTGTTTATTGGCACGGAGAAATGCGAGGACCGAATCGTCGATGTAGCTGAAAATAGGAAGGGTTTTAGTCATTAATCAATGCTTTTGAATTTGAATTACTGAATCGAAAGACAATTAAAGCGCATTTTGCTGGGCAGCGGATGATCGAGCAACGGAAACACCCCAACTTTGCCATTGATATTCGACACAGTTAATTTTGGCACTTCTGCGACCCGACACTTGTGAATTTCGATAAGTGGCCAAATTGTCAATTCCGCTTTGCCACCGAAATGTGCGTCCACCAAAGCATTGAAACGAGGCGAAAGCAATGCCAATTTGAGGCCGAGTTGGGGACGTTCAAAATGAGGAAAAATGTCCATCCAAATGTCGCTGCAAATCCAACTGAAATTGTGGGAAATTAATTGAATGGTTAATTTGTAGTTTTTTAAAATTTAAAAATTTCTTTACCGTCGGCTCCTTTTCATGGCCACGCGAACACTTCGTCGTTCTCCAAATGCTGTCACAAATGAACCCAACGATTGTTGTTCATTTTCAAAAATAAGGCGGTGCTCGGCGGCGGAATGCTTTTTCTTTTTTTCGACGGGCGGTGCCATTTAGAAAAATAATATGTAATTTAGCCTACAATTCGGTACAGTTGGTCGATAAATATTGGTCATTGGCCCAAACTCAAAATTGCATAAAAAAACGGTCGAAATCGATTAAAGACTGCACAAGCGATGAGAAAAATGAAAATTTGGGGTGCGCTTGCCATTTTTTTCATGTAAAAAATAAGGTTATGCCAAAAATATCTAAAAATAAAAAATTTTCGACATTTAACTCATTTCTTAAATTTACATAACATATTTTACTATTTCCGAAATTTTTAGCTTAAAATTAACGAATTTAAAAAATTTGGAACATATTTTCGATTTTATATGCATATTTTTTGATGCCCTAGATATAAATCAAACCAGAAATGATTGCATCTGAATCCGATGACTAAGCCAAAGCTAAAAGAAAAGTTTTTATGCAAAAAAACTGACTGACAATGAGAGATGTCTAAAAAATTTTATTTCATCATTTTTTGATTGTTGTCTCTTTGCTTTCATTTTTTCTCTATTTTAGATTTACACTGTATACATTCTTTGTGACACCAATCAATTTTGAAAACGGCAAATTGTGTTAATTGCCGCAAAAATGAACCGGCGGTAAAGAATTTTTTAGATAAACAAATTCTCATTTAATTAATTTCCCCTCATTTCAGTTGGGTGTGTAATGACATTTGGATGGACATTTTCCCTCATTTTGACCGTCCTCAACTCGGCCTCAAATTGGCACTTCTTTCGCCTCGTTTCAATTCGCTGGTGGACAAACATTTCGATGGCAAAAGCGAATTGACAATTTGGAAATCAATTAAAATTAAAAAGATGGGAACAAAAGCAAAATTGTTTGTCGAGAAGGGCAATGCCAAATTTCCATTGCCCAACCGTCCGCTGCACAACAAAATTCGCTTTGTTTTCGTTCCGATTCAGTAATTCAAAGATTGTAAATATTAATGACGCTAGGACCCTTTTTGAAAGAAAAAATTTCAAATTTTTTTTCGAGGATAAGCTGTTTTAGGGTCGGCATCGATTTCGGCTTATATCGAACTCGTCCATACCCGAATTTGAACAAAAAATCGAAAACTCAAGTTTTTTGAATTTCACTTTTTTGTGTTCAAATCTTTTTAAAAAAGACGGAAACAAACTGAAAGTCATCAATAAATTTTCGGTTTTTTGTTCGAAAGCATTTCATTTTCAGATACATTGACCATTCTGTCATCACATTTCTTCGTGCCAATCAGCAAATTTTTGACAAAGGCACCGATTTGAGTTTGCATGTGCCTTTCCCCTCTAAAGCCATGGATGTTCAGCCAATTTGGAATGCTTTTGCCCGTGAAATTTGGCCCATTTTTGCGACAAACATTCGCCATTTGAATTTTACTGATGGTCGTCATCTTGAAAATTTACGTCATTTCATTTCGCCAACATTGCTCTCCGATTTCAACATTATTTCAATCCATTCCGGTGATTTATTGCCCGATGCAATTGGTGATGATGGGCCAAATGGAACTGCTGGCCAAGCATTGTCAAAATGGTTACACACTCCGACAAAAGATGGCCAACCGAAGCGATTGATTTGTGCTTATCCGTCAGGAAATATTGATTGGGTGAACGATTTCATCGAGGTGTGTCCACATTTTCATAATTTGGGATTAATTTCCATTTGCTTTTCGTTTCGAAATGTTTAGGCATTTCTCTGTGCCACCACTTGTGCCAATTACAAAATTCGACTTGACCTTTATGAATCGACGCCAATTGACTCATTTGAATTGATGAACGAACTGACCAGTGAAAAGCTGACACTGACCAAAGCAAACGAATATAAATGGGTCAACAAATGGATAATGAGACGATGCCCAATTGGGGAAACGGCGACGGCGGTTCAATGGGCGGACAAAAATTCAAATAATTTGAACAAAATCGATTTTAAGTTTTATAGTTGGACGAATTGCATTGGGTGCGTGGCAACATATTGTTTAATAATTAATTTTAAATTACACTTTAATAATTAAATTTAATTTGCAATTCATTTAGGCCATTGTCTCAACCAAAGGCGGGCAAAACGAATGCAAAAAGTCATCTGGAAAAGAATCCCGGGCCCAGCGGAGAGCGGAAGAAAAAGTGAATGAATAAATGACAAATGATCGATCATTATGAATGGGAATTGATCTGTTAATTGTTCCTCACATTTATTTGTTTTTCGTCTTTCTTTAAATACATTAATTGTCTTGGTTTTTGCCGTAAATTTCTATTTTTGGGAGTATATTTTTTGAAAATTACAAAAAAGTCTGTCTTTAGGGGTGTAATTTTTATTTTATTGCATTTTTCTTATAAAAAAATTATCGCACTTCTTTTCGAAAAATCTCCAAAATATTTGCAAGGAACATTTTTTTTAGATGAATATATTTACTAGAATTTAAATATAAAATGAATTTGAATTTATAAATGTGATCAATAGGGCAGGCAATTATATGCACATAAAATCGCAAAATATGCGCATAAAATATGCACCAAAAATTGTGAAATATGCACATAAAAAGTGAAAAATATGCACATAAAATTTTCCAAATTAAGTGTGTAATTTCTCAAAATTTCTTCAAATTTGTTAAATATAAAGTAAAATCTTCAAAAATGGCTAAATTTGGTATTAAAAATCATTTTAGGAGAAAAAACACGATAAAGCAAAAATTTACTCATTTTTAGCGAAAAATCAACCCAAAAAACGAAATTTTGTTATTTTTGTATTTTTTGAGAAAATTTAAATTTATTCAATATTTTTCGTGAAAATTTTGCTAAAAAATTATTTTTTTGGAAAACTTTCCGGTTTTTGAGGTCAAAAAGGCCAATTTGTCTGTTGGGGGCCGTTCTATTAGAGGTTTTTTGAAAAAATGCCAAAATATGCACATACAATATGCACGAAATGCCAAAATATGCACATACAATATGCACGAAATGCCAAAATATGCAAATATGCACATAAATCGCGAAATATGCACAAATATGCAAAATATGCGTATGGAAATACGGCTTAGAAGCTTCAAGCCAACTAAAAACATGTTTTTCGTGCGTTTCAGGCCTTCCGCAGTTCAGGAAAAAAATATGCATGTGCATATAATTGCCTGCCCTAGTGATCAATAGGGGAAATCATTTATTGTTATTTTTCAAACAAATTGGATTGAAATTTTTTTCCGAAAATTCAGTAGAATTGTGATTTTTTTCAAGTTGATAAAAAAGCTTTTAATGGGCTGAAATTAATAATTTGGATTATTTTAAAAATTATTATATAAATTCATATTTGGGAATATATATTCCGGAAAAATGCAAATATTCTGTTATTTTGTTTAATTTTAATTTTAATTGCCTTAATTAGTCCAATGGAAATAGAAAAGAAAAAATTGCAACAAAAGTCATTTGATGAAATATTTGGAGAAAAATGGGAAGAAAAAGAAGAAAAATTGGAAGAAAAAAGAGAAATATTGAAAATTCTATAAATCAAAAGAGAAAATTAAGCAAAAAGGAAGGAAATATTCAAAAGAAGAATGGAGAAAAATTAAGACAAATCGCTTATATATTTATAAATGGATTAAACAATTAGATCTTAATCAAAGAATAATTCACTCTAATAAAGAAAACATTAAATGTATTGGCAATACTAAAGAATATCTGTTTTTTCCTAAAAAAACTCAAAAAGCCTCAAACTTCGCCCGAGGGTTCGAGCCCCGCCCTCGTCCCCGGGGACGGGACTGGTTTTTTGGCCTCACCTCCGCCCCCGCGGGGATGAAAATACACTCCTAATGATTAGATATTTCAAGATGAGTGATATATAGTTGGATGTTGATATTGATATAAAAATTTTATGCTCATTTCAAGATTTTTGTTTTAGATTATGCTATACAATTAAAAATGCCTTTAAAAATGATTATTTTTAACAATTATTTAATCACTTATTCAATTTTTATTGTTTTTTGTGAATATATAAAAATGCACTCTTATGCTTCCAAAGTTTGGGACTTTTTCAAAAAATTTCACAGTTGAAGAATGTGCGTTGCAAAAAATTCATTTTTTTTTTTTGTGATATTTTTGGAGCTAAGTTAAAGCAAGCCCCAGCCGCCGCAAAAAGCCACCCCCGCCCACGGAGATCGAACCCTACTTCGCCCCATCGGCTATGCTAACAAAAATAAAGCACATTTTGCCAATGTTAAAAAATGGCGATTTGCTGAAACCGACTCCGACCGAATACAACCGTCGTCAATGCCCGGCCATCTCCAAGCCAGTGCGCGGTGCCGTTCAACCAAGACCGGTCAGCCTCAGCTTTCTCAGCCTCGGCATTCTTCAGCCAAGGCATCTTCAGCCTCGCCCCGCTTGCTGCAGACGCGGAGGGACAACGCTCGCCGCTGACAATAGGCAAGCACTAACGCTCAAGCGCTCGGCGAGCACAGCTCACTCGCCACAGGTCGGCAGCAGCGACCAGCGAGCGGGAAACGGCGTCGGTGAACAAATCGCGTATTAAGCAGCGTATTTTTCTTTTTTATATATAGTTAAAAACATTGACAATCTTTTTTAGATGGGGTGTAAAATTGGAGAGGAAAGACAGACAGTTAGTTGCATATTTCATTATACTCTCGTTTCTTTTATTCATGTACTATATCGCCCTTTTTCTTTTTACTAATTGTCATTTTTTTCAAATGAAATGCAATTAATTCATTGAATGAAATGCTTGTTTTTGTATGCTTAGGGATTTAATTTAATCAATTTAATAATTGAATAGTACGTGGATCTTCATATAAAAATGCCTGATATATTTATATGTATTTACATATAATTATAGTTTAATATTTTCTAAAACTTTCTCATCATTAAAATACAAAATTAGATAGGTTTTTCTCAAAACATGCGGTTTTATAGATCGTTTCTTGCTTATTGTCCATTTTGAGTTGATTTTTTTACTATAAAATGGGTTTTAGATTTTTTTTTTCTTTCATTTTGTGTTTTGTTTCGACTTTTCTTTGATGTATGTAAATTAAAATGATTTTTTGGACAAAAAATCATAGAAAAGAATAAATAATAAAATGCATTCGATAGAGGAAAGAAAGGGCTTCAAATTGATATAAATAAAATACCGAATAAATTTTGTTTTTGTCAAAAGAAAAATTTAAAAAAAATTGTATTAAATTTTGTGATGGGTTGCGGAAAATATTGATTTTAACTATACATAATGGTGGTTTTTAAATAATGATTTTTATGATTTTTTTAAATAAAGACATAGCACCATTGATTTGACTCAAAGTTGATTGAGCACTTTTCCGTTTTGTGCCTACACCAGGAGTGTGATCGAAAATTTTTAAAATAAGATCATCAAGGCCAAAGAATAAGGTTTTTGGATCAAAAATAAGAACTTTTTGCAACGTTTGCTTTAAATCGCTTTTGTAACAATTTAATTAATTAATATAGATCAAAATAGCAATTTGTTTTTAATCCAATTGAATGCTCAACTTTATGCCAAAGATGGAAAATGAAATTGACAGAACCTCAATTTGTCCAATCAAAGTGTGCCCCCAGGGCATGGGCTGTACGGTTCGCCAATTGTCGGAATTTTGAGCAGTCGTTTAAAAGATTAATGAACAAAACGCCAAAATAATTTAAATCCTCAATAATATAACAGAGCTGTTAAATTGGTCAATTCCTCCCCCTAATTTTGTTGTTTAACGAGAGGTTTTAAAAAAAAATTTATTTGTTTGATTTTTTTGGCTAAAATCTCATACAAAAAATCACAAAATTTCCGTGTCCGTACATCCCATGCGCGTCGTCTAAAACTAATCCCCACAACAATTGTCTATAACAAATCCCCAACAATAAAAAGCACAAAAAAAAAAGACAAGGTCATTTAGGGGGTAAGGTATTTATAGTAAAATTTATCCGCCAACTCAAAAACCATCGAAAATAAAATAAATGGTTGCTTCTAATTTTGCTAAAATCAACTTTATTTTAATACTTGATTATTATTCGATAGCATTAATATTCTCGATTATCCTGTCAAAATTTAAAATGTTCTTTTCAGTTTCCAAAAGGTTATGACCAAAAATGTTCGAAAAAAGTGGAATTTTTGAATTCCTCTGGCCATAAATTTTTTGAAAATTAAAATTTTTTTAAATTTTGCAGGGCTAATAAAGAACACTTAGTGCTATTGAATGATATCAAGAATTAAACATTTAATACTCTTGAGCAAGATTATGAACAAATTTTTGTCAAAAATTTCCATTTAATGGTATTTTGCATAATTTTTATGGGTTTTTAAGAAATGACCCACCATAAATTTTATGGAATGTGAATTAAACATATGACCATGACAGTGTATATGTAAATTGAATAAATTGGTTGAACAAAAATGTAATAACAAATGGTCAATCAGTCCTCTGCAGGGCTAATGAACGTCAGTACCATCAATTCGAGCTTAAAAAAATCAAATTTTTAACAATTTTTTGCTGCGAATATTTCCAAAAAACTTTTGGGAAATGGGGGGAGGGTCCGGCGGTGAATAGGCGCCGCCGGGAAACTTTTTTGAAAATTTGAGTGCAATTTGTTAAGAGTTTTAACGAAAAATTGTCCAACTTTGGTGGGTTTGAGCCACTGTTCAATAAAAATAAAGGAATTTTAGATCGACATTTTTGAAATTTTGGCGAATTTTTTAACAGATTTTTGTCCAAAATTTTGAGGCTTAAAATCCAAAAAAAAAAAAACCGGTTTTTCGGTATCGGTTAAATGACCGTGACTCACCCTATTTTCCTCCTCATTCGTTTTCAGACCAATGAAGCTGATATGGCTGTTTATGGCCGATCAATAAAGAACCAAGCGGACTTTTTTTCTAAAAAAAATAAAAATGATTATGAGATTGAGATTGAGTTTGATTATTAGTAGGGATGGAAATATAAATCACGAAAATTCCCAAAAAGTCGACTAAAAAGTCATAAAAAATCGCCAAAAAGTCACGAAAAAAATGCAAAGAATTCATAAAATTATTCATAACTTCGCTCAACATATACCAAATTTAAAAATCTTGATATCATTCTTTATTAATTTTAAAAATCCCAAAAAGTAAATATTTTGAATACTCCGGCATTTTTTCGTAAATGTTTATTTAAATATTTCCGTATTTTTAATAAATTCAATTCACAACCCTAATGACTAGGGATAACATTTATAGTTTTTTCACTATTTTTTTCCTGAGCTCCCCGTAGCCTGAAATGCGCGAAAAACATGTTTTTTTCGGCTGTTGTTAAGCTACTTTTCGAGTTATTAGCAATTATTTATTGTTTTTTATTTTTAACAACTAAAAAACTATACATTTTTTGAAAAAAACTATTTTCAACTATTTTGGCGTTTTGCCCAAAATTTGTTAATAAAAATGCAATAAAAACGAAAAATACACACCTATTAATCGACCCAAAAATTTTTTCAAAAAATACACACCAAAGATCGACCCGAAAATTTTTTCAAAAACACACCCCTGAGAAATGAAAAATTTCTCAAAAATTCACCTCCAAAATTTATATGTTTATTTTCTTGACGATAATTTTTAATTTTGAAAATTATGTATATCCTTAATGATTTGACAAAATATTTTTGCTTTTTGAAGAAAATTTTCGATTTTGCACCCCCTAAATTCGGAACTTTTTAGCAACTATTTACCTATTTTTAGCAACTATTTTTGAGGTTTTTTAGAAACTAAAAATTAATTATTTTGGCAGTTTTTAGCAACTATAAATGTTATCCATACTAATGACTAGATAGACAAAAGATGTCTCTATTATTTTTGTTAAATTTCAAAAAATCTTATTACCTTTCAAAAAAGTTAGAGAAAATTATTGAGTCTAAATTTTTCGAATTTACTTTTTTTTGTAAATTTATGGCTAAATTTTTCAAAATTATATAAGAAATACGTAGAGCTATCTTCCAATACGAACATTGGTTAATTTGACTAAGTTTGAGCTAAATTATGATTTATAAATTTGCAAATAAAATTAAAATAATAAATTTAAATTTAAATTGAAATAATACTATCATTGACACTTTTTTAGGTTCCCCCTATTGAAAGTTTTTTTAGGCTTGCCCTAGAACCGTTGATTCTGATTTTTTATTAGGAACATAGAGAATTGAAAGATAAAATGAAAAAAAAAAAAACGAAAAATTCTCTACAAGAAGATTTGTACAATTGAAATTTTGAAGTTTTCTTTTTATAAAAAAATGAAAAAAATTTTTTGATTTTATTCTTCTGCTGATGGGAAATTGAATAACTAATTAGTTTTGAGCTAAGTTATAATTCATTGTTAGGGATAGGAATTTTATGCAAATGCCTAAATTACGCACTTAATACGCTCAGATGTGCACGAAAAACTGATTTTCCGCTTGATTTGGGAAGTTAACGATGACTTTTACAATGTCTATTTTTGCCTATTTCGGAATTTTTGTGCCTATTCGAGGGTTTTTGTATTTTTGTGCCTGTTTTATGATTTTTCTGGCTTTTTAAGGTGCCTGTTTCGCGATTTTTTGTGCCAAAAATTCATATCCCTATTCATTATCCGTAATTTAAATTTGTGTTTACTTTCGTTGATATTTTTTTAGGTTCGGCCCATTGAGAGTTTTTTTAGGTTGGCTCACAATCAAACCACGGAATCAACCAAAAACCAACCAATTTTGCTCCTTCGACATCTTTCGGTTTATAATAAATTACAAATTCAGAACAACCATCCAAATCAACTTCAAATGATCCGTTTTTAGAAGTCGTCAAAAAAATTTCGTTGTCTTCAGAACGATCAAAAGTGCATGTCACTTCATACGTTCCTTTTGGTTCAATAACGAACATGAACATTCTTTTTCCATAGATGGCATTGGCAAATGCCAAGAGAAGGAGAATGGCACTCGTAAGCAATGCAAAAGGGGGACTCATTTGTTCAGTAATGGATGAATTTGCTAAAAATGAATAATTTCGAATGTGAAATTAATAATCGAAATTTGCGTATAAATACACAAAAATCATTGGCCAACAATTTTGCACTTTATCATATGGCAAATGCCAAAATGTCTGCCTCTTTTTCTTAATATTATTGCCAAAATTTATTTGGCTGCCAATATTTTTGCATTTTATCATATGCCAAAATGTCCGGGCCAGGACATTTTCGTACCGAAAGGCTCCGCGGGGAAAAAATTTCAGATTTTTAATAAATTTTGTTAAAAAATAGCCAAATCTTCTCTTTTTTAGGCATTTCCTCTTTTCCCCTTCGCTAGCCTCGCCCCCCCCCCCCTTTTATGTATGTTAGTAATACTACAAATTACCAGGAATAAGTTAGATGAATCGAAATATTGGTAGCCTTTTAATAAAATAGAAAAAAATTATTTTTATAAAAATAATCTTACAGAAATCGTGTCAACAAAAAAACAAAAAAGCCAGTTATGGACCAAAATTACGGAATAATCCCAAAAATCCGTAACCCGTAATCCGTAACTCCAAAAGGCCGTAATTTCCTTAATCCGTAATTACGTCCAGCCCTGCTAAGCATAGAAAGAACAAATTCTGTGTCATATTTTATGATATAATATTTTTTAAGCTTTAATTTGTTGATTATGAAAAGTTTTCACAAATTTTGAAAGAATTTGACTATAATATTAAGGGATTATATCCAAAGTGGCAAAATTTTCAATTTTTAAATAAATTATTTATTAAAAAACATAGCTAATTTTTTAAATTTTTTAGCCATAAATTTTAAAATTTTCTTGTAGTCTGTATACCCACAGAAAGAACATATCTCTATTATATTTTATAATTTAATTAAATTTATTTATGAAAAATAAAATTTAGAAAAAAAATAAATAAAAAGAATTAATCGATGCATTTTCTTCATAATTTCATTTTCTTATTCATAAACAATTCAACTGACAAAACATAAAAAACCCAACTATTTTCAGAGAATGATGGAATTTTATTTTATTATTTTATGTTATTATTAATAACTAGGAATGTGATTTTTAGGCACAAAAAATCGTGAAATAGACACTTAAAAAGGCATTAAAAAATCGCAAAATAGGCATTAAATAGGCACAAAAATCCTCGAATATGCACTAAAATAGGCAAAAAAAAATTTTTTTAACGCTTTTTAGGTAGCAAAACAAATAAAAATTAACCAAGCAACTTATTTTGCTTATATTTCAATTGTTTTATAGTTGTTTTCGATAAAAATAATTTTTTAAACCTAAACTTAAAATTGGGCTTTTTTAATATTGAATTATATACATCGTGTTTCCATTTATTGAAAAATTCAATTTTAATCAACAAAAAATTATGGGCATTAATTCCATGGTCTTTTTTATCATGATCATGGAAAGAGATACGGCGGCACATTTTTCAGATAATGACCGATCATTTCACAGTAATTCATTCACTTTTCTTCTGCTGTCCGCTGGGCCCGGGATTCATCAGAAATGTTCTGATTTGGAAGGTCCAAATCTGAGAAAATAAAAATGTTCTGATTTATCAGAAATGTTCTGATTTCGGGATAGCGACCAAATTTTGTTCTGATTTCGTAAAATTCTTCAAAAATTTGTAATTTTATGGCGTAATGTCACTCAGATTCCAAAAAAATTTTCCACGGCGGTGCCTGTCGGCACCGCCGGACCCTAAAAATCCTTTGTTTTCTTAAAAATTGGCTTGAAAATCACAAAATTTGGACAATTTTTGGACAAAATCTGTTAACAAAATGTACTGAAATTTTCAAAATTTTTCCGGCGGCGCCTATCGGCACCGCCGGACCCTCCCCCTCGCCCATTTCCCAAAAGTTTTTTGGAAAAATGTGCCGCATGAATGTTAATATTTTGATTTTTTGATCCCGAATGTGCTAAAATTTATGATTTGCTAATTTTCTCACACAAAATTGTTAAAATCGATAATGGGAGACGAAAAATATAATATTTGATACATTTTTGATCGAAAAATTGTAAAAAATAACTGATTTGAAGCAATTTTGCAAAATGTTCTGATTTTTTACCCCAAAATCTGATTTTTTGGGCTCGATGTTCTGATTTTGAAAAAATTTCGATCCGCACCCTGGTTTATTTGGCCCTCATTTGGTGGAGACAACAGCCTAAATTAAAGGCAATTTTAATGTGACGAGACAAACAAAAGAAGAAAAAGCTGTTGGCACTCACCCAATGCACTCCCCATAAAGCCAAAAGTGGACATTGTTGTTCAAATTGTTCGAATTTTCGTTCTCCCACTGAACCATCCCACCAATTTGGCACCGCTTCAACATCAGCCATTGTGCTTCTTCATCAGTCTCGTCGGCTTTAAAAAAGCCGTCGTTTTTGCTCAGTGTCAGCTTTTCATTGGTTCGTTCGTTCACCAATTCAAATGGCTCAAATTTTGTTGACGCATCCAATTCAAATGCAATGATGTAAGTGGCAGAAGAAGTGGTGGCACGAAGAAATTCCTATAAAATGGGAAATCAAAACTCAAAAGATTATCAAAAAAATCAATCCGGCGGTGCCGATAGGCGCTGCCGGAAAATTTTTCCATTTTTTAATGCGATTTGTTAACGAATTTTGTCCAAAAAGTGTCGAATTTTGCGATTTTGAACCATTTTTAGGAGAGTTTCGTCAAAAAATGTCCCTTTTTTGAAAATCTAGTGAACTTTTTTGGAAACTTTGGGTGAGAGGCTAGGTCTGGGGGGGGGGGGGGTACCACCAAGAAAATCTAAATTTTTCAGCAAAAATACTATTTTTTACTTAAAAATTTCGGGTGCGGAGGGGCCTTGGGAGGGGGGGGGGGGGTACGTACCCCGCGTACCCCCCCCCCCTGGCACCGTCGCTGAAATGGCGACTGACCTGTTTGAAATTGTTGTCCCATTCAAGAGTGTTTTCTGAACAATCACGGCAAATCAGTCGCTTCGGCTGCCCATCATTTGTCGGAGTGTGCAACCATTCGTTCAACACTTTCCTAGCAATTGCATTTGGTCCATCAAAATCACCAATCCCCGCGGGCAACAAATAATCGGAATCGATTGAACTAATGTTGAGGTCGGAGAGAAATGTCGCTGATGAAGTGAGGCGAAGCAAATTGTCAAAATTAACACCAAAGTTCAAGTGGCTAATGTTTGGCGCAAAAATGGGCAAAATTTCACGGATCAAAGCATTCCAAATTGGGTGGGCAATGTCGTTGGTTTTGGTGTAATGACCCACATTCAAATGCAAAATGGTGCCTTTGTCCCAAATTTGTTTATTGGCACGGAGAAATGCGAGGACCGAATCGTCGATGTATCTGAAAAAGGAAGGCTTTTTGTCGTTAATCAATGTTTTGAATTTGAATTACTGAATCCAAAGACAATTAAAGCGCATTTTGCTGGGCAGCGGATGATCGAGGAACGGAAACTCCCCAAATTTGCCATTGCTATTCGTCACAGATAATTTTGGCACTTCTCCGAGACGGCCTTTGTAAATTTCGATAAGTCGCCAAATTGTCAATTCTGCTTTGCCACCGAAATGTACGTCCACCAAAGCATTGAAACGAGGCGAAAGCAATGCCAATTTGAGGCCGAGTTGGGGACGTTCAAAATGAGGAAAAATGTCCATCCAAATGTCGCTGCAAACCCAACTGAAATTGTGGGAAATTAATTGAATGGTTAATTTGAAGTTTTTTAAAATTTAAAAATTTCTGTACCGTCGGCTCCTTTTCATGGCCACGCGAACACTTCGTCGTTCTCCAAATGCTGTCACAAATGAACCCAACGATTGTTGTTCATTTTCAAAAAGAAGGTGGTGCTCGGCGGCGGAATGTTTTTTCTTTTTTTCGACGGGCGGTGCCATTTAGAAAAATAATATGTAATTTAGCCTACAATTCGGTACAGTTGGTCGATAAATATTGGTCATTGGCCCAAACTCAAAATTGCATAAAAAAACGGTCGAAATCGATTAAAGACAGCACAAGCGATGAGAAAAATGAAAATTTGGGGTGCGCTTGCCATTTTTTTCATGTAAAAAATAAGGTTATGCCAAAAATATCTAAAAATAAAAAATTTTCGACATTTAACTCATTTCTTAAATTTACATAACATATTTTACTATTTCCGAAATTTTTAGCTTAAAATTAACGAATTTAAAAAATTTGGAACATATTTTCGATTTTATATGCATATTTTTTGATGCCCTAGATATAAATCAAACCAGAAATGATTGCATCTGAATCCGATGACTAAGCCAAAGCTAAAAGAAAAGTTTTTATGCAAAAAAACTGACTGACAATGAGAGATGTCTAAAAAATTTTATTTCATCATTTTTTGATTGTTGTCTCTTTGCTTTCATTTTTTCTCTATTTTAGATTTACACTGTATACATTCTTTGTGACACCAATCAATTTTGAAAACGGCAAATTGTGTTAATTGCCGCAAAAATGAACCGGCGGTAAAGAATTTTTTAGATAAACAAATTCTCATTTAATTAATTTCCCCTCATTTCAGTTGGGTGTGTAATGACATTTGGATGGACATTTTCCCTCATTTTGACCGTCCTCAACTCGGCCTCAAATTGGCACTTCTTTCGCCTCGTTTCAATTCGCTGGTGGACAAACATTTCGATGGCAAAAGCGAATTGACAATTTGGAAATCAATTAAAATTAAAAAGATGGGAACAAAAGCAAAATTGTTTGTCGAGAAGGGCAATGCCAAATTTCCATTGCCCAACCGTCCGCTGCACAACAAAATTCGCTTTGTTTTCGTTCCGATTCAGTAATTCAAAGATTGTAAATATTAATGACGCTAGGACCCTTTTTGAAAGAAAAAATTTCAAATTTTTTTTCGAGGATAAGCTGTTTTAGGGTCGGCATCGATTTCGGCTTATATCGAACTCGTCCATACCCGGACTTGAACAAAAAATCGAAAACTCAAGTTTTTTGAATTTCACTTTTTTGTGTTCAAATCTTTTTAAAAAAGACGGAAACAAACTGAAAGTCATCAATAAATTTTCGGTTTTTTGTTCGAAAGCATTTCATTTTCAGATACATTGACCATTCCGTCATCACATTTCTTCGTGCCAATCAGCAAATTTTTGACAAAGGCACCGATTTGAGTTTGCATGTGCCTTTCCCCTCTAAAGCCATGGATGTTCAGCCAATTTGGAATGCTTTTGCCCGTGAAATTTGGCCCATTTTTGCGACAAACATTCGCCATTTGAATTTTACTGATGGTCGTCATCTTGAAAATTTACGTCATTTCATTTCGCCAACATTGCTCGCCGATTTCAACATTATTTCAATCCATTCCGGTGATTTATTGCCCGATGTGCTTGGTGATGATGGGCCAAATGGAACTGGTGGCCAAGCATTGTCAAAATGGTTACACACTCCGACAAAAGATGGACAACCGAAGCGATTGATTTGTGCTTATCCGTCAGGAAATAGTGATTGGATCAACGATTTCATCGAGGTGTGTCCACATTTTCATAATTTTGGATTAATTTCCATTTGCTTTTCGTTTCGAAATGTTTAGGCATTTCTCTGTGCCACCACTTCTTGTGCCAATTACAAAATTCGACTTGACATTTATGAATCGACGCCAATTGAGTCATTTGAATTGATGAACGAACTGACCAATGAAAAGCTGACACTGACTAAAACAAACGAATATAAATGGGTCAACAAATGGATAATGAGACGATGCCCAATTGGGGAAACGGCGACGGCGGTTCAATGGGCGGACAAAAATTCAAATAATTTGAACAAAATCGATTTTAAGTTTTATAGTTGGACGAATTGCATTGGGTGCGTGGCAACATATTGTTTAATAATTAAATTTAAATTGCACTTTAATAATTAAATTTAAATTGCAATTCATTTAGGCCATTGTCTCAACCAAAGGCGGGCAAAACGAATGCAAAAAGTCATCTGAAAATGAATCCCGGGCCCAGCGATCAGCGGAAGAAAAAGTGAATGAATAAATGACAAATGATCGATCATTATGAATGGGAATTGATCTGTTAATTGTTCCTCACATTTATTTGTTTTTCGTCTTTCTTTAAATACATTAATTGTCTTGGTTTTTGCCGTAATTTTCTATTTTTGGGAGTATATTTTTTGAAAATTACAAAAAAGTCTGTCGTTAGGGGTGTAATTTTTATTTTATTGCATTTTTCTTATAAAAAAAATTATCGCACTTCTTTTCGAAAAATCTCCAAAATATTTGCAAGGAACATTTTTTTTAGATGAATATATTTACTAGAATTTAAATATAAAATGAATTTGAATTTATAAATGTGATCAATAGGGGAAATTATTTATTGTTATTTTTCAAAACAAATTGGATTGAAAGTTTTTTCCGAAAATTCAGTAGAATTGTGATTTTTTTCAAGTTGATAAAAAAGCTTTTAATGGGCTGAAATTAATAATTTGGATTATTTTAAAAATTATTATATAAATTCATATTTGGGAATATATATTCCGGAAAAATGTAAATATTCTGTTATTTTGTTTAATTTTAATTTTAATTGCCTTAATTAGTCCAATGGAAATAGAAAACAAAAAATTGCAACATAAGTCATTTGATGAAATATTTGGAGAAAAATGGGAAGAAGAAAAGAAAATTTGCAAGAAAAAAGAGAAATATTGAAAATTCTATAAATCAAAAGAGAAAATTAAGCAAAAAGGAAGAAAATATTCAACAAAAGAATGGAGAAAAATTGAGACAAATCGCTTATATATTTATAAATGGATTAAACAATTAGATCTTAATCAAAGAATAATTCCCCTTATAAGAATAAAGTACCCCCCTAACTCACTTCTGAGCTAATTTAAGGCTTTATAGCGCGTTTTACGGGCCGAGAGTGGGATCAAACGATTCAGTTTTTTAATGGCTATAAGGAAAAACTATAGCCGTTTCGATCGGTTTAGAATTGTTCGAACTGGGTTCGAAAAACTGGCCCAAAATCGCACTTTTTTGGGATTGCCTATTTTTGAACGCTTTTTGCATAGCTTAAAATGGGTCAAACCAAAAAATGAAAATGTTTGTGCACATCTACAAACTCTTGGCTTTCAAATGATACCAGTGTTGTTTGGGTCCGGGTCCGGGAAGTGCCCTAAAAAGGGAGGACAAGCACTTTTGGTCGGAATTTTTTCCAAAATAGAGGGGAAGGGAAAAGGGGATTAAAAGCGAGTGTGGCAAGCGACCCAATAGTCAAGTGGTTAGTGTGCCTGCCTTTTCTGCTGATGTGTGTCGTGGGTTCGGATCCCACCAATTCTGGGTCTTTACATTCATTATTTTATTAAATTCTTTTGAATGATTTTATTTTATTTTTTTGATTTTTATTAATTCAAATTTTTTATAAATTATTAATTAAACAAAAAATAATTATAAATACATATAGTAAATACTGCCTAATTTTAATTACGGAGTGTCAGTGGGGTCATTCGATAGGGTTTTGGTCTGCCTACATATAAGGGAAAAATAAGCTTTTTCCAAATCTTTAAGAACAATTCGAACTGTTTTCGAAAAACTGACCCAAAATCACACTTTTTTTGGATGACCAATTTTTGAACGCTTTTTGCATTCCTTAAAACGAGTTAAATCAAAAATTAAAATGTTTGTGCAGATTTACAAACGCTTGGCGGGTATTTTTTCTTTTTAAATTTATTTTTGTTTTTAAATAATTAGACTTATTTAAAAAAATAATAATTTAAATAAAAATGCACTTTTGGTCGAGCTTTGTGGGTTTCCTCTAATTATTGAATGAAAATAATTACCATTTATTTACCATTTAATTTTTTTTAGTGTTTTGTAAATAATTTATTTTAAATTAATAAAAATAATAGTTTATGATCGTACCAGGCCGTTTTCGCATGGGCGAAATTTTTCGGCTATAACTTTTTCTTTGCCAACCAAATTCAACATTCTTGGTATCATTCAAAAGCCCTTCAGATGCTCTATTAGCCTGCAAAATTCCAAAAAATTTCGCTCAGTATAAAAAAATTTCGAGCTAAAAATTTTTTTTGGAAAATTTGGTTTTTTGAACTCTTCTGACCATAACTTTTTTGAACCTTAACGAAATTTTTTGTATTTTGCAGGCTAATAGAGAACACTTAGGGATATCGAATGATACCAAGAATGTTGGATTTGCGAAAACGGCCCACACGAAAACGCCCCGACCCGTTTATTGTTTATTAACTTTTTAAAAAGCAGCATTTTGAATATTAATCAAATAAAAAGTAAAAATATAATAATAAAGTATACAAATTTAAATAATTTCAAGAAATTATTTTTTGAGTTTGGAAACAAGGGATCCACAAAGTTTTTTTTGAAAGAAACCGTGCCTCAAAAAGGGTAATATCTGTTAAGGAAAAACGACCCTGTTTGATCCCAAAAACGTTCAAAAACAATGTAAAAAGTAACATAAGGTTACTGCCAAATTAACTGAATAATTTTTCATTTGGAAATTAAAATGCAAACAATTACAGTTCGCGAATGCGTCAGTGGAAAATGTGTCAGTGAAAATTTTATTGTCATAAAAATAAATTCATTAGGTTTTCGAGGTCATTGATCACGTATTCGGTATTCATTTCGGCCAGTTCCAAACCACGGACCCGAATTCGAACAAAACATCGAAAGTCCAAATTTTCGAATTTGTTATTTTTTAATTAAAAAGGCATAAATGATCTCTTATGGAATGATTGATGACTTTCAGTATGTTTCCGTGTATTTAAACCGATTTTTCAATCAAAAATGCTAATTTCGAAAATTTGGACTTTCGACTTTGTGTTCGAATCCGAGTCCGGGATTCGGAATTCAGAAGGATGTCAACTTTTATATTACAACACTTAATGCTACAGAAACTTATTTTAAAATATTTGTATCACTGACGCATTTTCTACTGACCCATTTTTCACTGACGCATTTTGAACTGACTCATTTTCCGGTCACGAGGGAAAGTGCGACCGAAAGAGGAACAGAAAGAGGAAGAGAGAAAGGAATAGAAAGATGAATAGAAAGGCGAAGAGAGAGAGAGAGAGAGAAGGAGAAAGTTGAAAAGAAGAGGAAGAGAAAAGGAAAGAGGAAGAGAGAAGAGGGAAAAGAGCGAGAGGATGAGAGAGAGATGAAGAGAAATTGGAAGGGAGAGAGGCGGAGAAAGGAGAAGAGAGAGAGAGAGAAGAAGAGAAAGAGGAAGACAGAGAGAGAAGGAGAAGGTGGAAAAGAAAGAGAAAGAGGAACAGAAAGAGGAAGATTGAGAGGAACGGGAAGAGAAAGATGAAGAGAAAGGGGTAGAGAAGAGTAAGAGAAAGGGCATGAGGAAGAGAGAGGAGGGAAAGGGGACGTGAAGAAAAGGTAAGAGAAACGGATGGGGAAAAGAAAGAAAAGGGAAAGAGTGGGCAGGTGGGGAGAGAGGAGGAGGGGAGAGGGAGGCGAGTAGGGGAGAGGGAGGGGAGTGAGAGTAAGGGGGGTGGAATAAAGGAGAAGAGAAGGAAGAGAAATGGAGGGGGAAAAGAAAGAGAAGGGGAAAAGAGTGGGGTGAGGAGGTGAGGGAGGGGAGAGGGAAGCGGGAGGAGGGGAGAGAGAGAGGAGGAGGAGAAAGGGGAATAGAGATAGAGAGGGCATAAGAAAGGGGTAGAAAAGAGTAAGAGAAAGGAAAGAGAAAGAGAGAGGAGGAGAAAACGGAAGAGAAGAAGTAGGTGAACAAAGCTCAAGAGAAATAGAAGGGAAACAGGAAGAGAGAGAGAAGAACAAAAAGAATAAGAGAGCGAGAGCAAGACAAGTGTGGAAAAGAAGATAAAAGGGAAAAGAGGAAGGGGTGAGGGCCAAGAGTGGAAGAGGAAGAAACAGAGAGGAGGAGAAAGTGAAGAGAAGAGGAAGAGAGAGAGAGGTGCAGAAAGGGGAAGGGGAAGAAGAAGAGGAAGAGAAAAGAGAAGTGAAGAAAGGGGAAGAGAAAAAGAAACGGGCAGAGAAATAGGAACAGAAACAGGAAAAGAAAAAGGAAGAGAAAGGGAAGAGAGAGGAATAGAAAACTGCAGATAAAGATAAAAATAATGAGAAAAAGAGAAAGGGGATGAGGGATAGAAGAGGAAGAGAAAGGAGAAAACAGGAAGGGGATGCTGACAAAGTAAAATGAAGAAAAAGCAAAAATAAGGGATGCGGACAGCATGAACCGAAAAAAAGAAAGAAGAGAGAATAGAGAGCCTTAAACAATGGAAATAGAAGAAAAGAAAGAGAAAATAAAGAGTAAATGAATTAAGAAAAAGGGAAGAAGAAAGAATAAGAAAAGAGATTTTAAATGTCTTATTATTAAAGTTTAAAAAAGACTATAATGAGTTCCCTTATAAAACTTTTTCGCTAGCGCCCGCAGAGACATGTTTAATACGAAGCTATTCGATTTTTAGAAATAATTAAATCGTCATTTCAGTGCCCTAGGACTGGTTCACTCTAATAAAGAAAAAATTAAATGTATTGGCAATACTAAGAATATCTGTTTTTTCCAAAAAAAACTCAAAAAGCCTCAAACTTCGCCCGAGGGTTCGAGCCCCGCCCTCGTCCCCGGGGACGGGACTGGTTTTTTGGCCTCACCTCCGCCCCCGCGGGGATGAAAATACACTCCTAATGATTAGATATTTCAAAGATGAGTGATATATAGTTGGATGTTGATATTGATATAAAAATTTTATGCTCATTTCAAGATTTTTGTTTTAGATTATGCTATACAATTAATAAAATGCCTTTAAAAATGATTATTTTTAACAATTATTTAATCACTTATTCAATTTTTATTGTTTTTTGTGAATATATAAAAATGCACTCTTATGCTTCCAAAGTTTGGGACTTTTTCAAAAAATTTCACAGTTGAAGAATGTGCGTTGCAAAAAAATTCATTTTTTTTTTTTGTGATATTTTTGGAGCTAAGTTAAAGCAAACCCCAGCCGCCGCAAAAAGCCACCCCCGCCCACGGAGATCGAACCCTACTTCGCCCCATCGGCTATGCTAACAAAAATAAAGCACATTTTGCCAATGTTAAAAAATGGCGATTTGCTGAAACCGACTCCGACCGAATACAACCGTCGTCAATGCCCGGCCATCTCCAAGCCAGTGCGCGGTGCCGTTCAACCAAGACCGGTCAGCCTCAGCTTTCTCAGCCTCGGCATTCTTCAGCCAAGGCATCTTCAGCCTCGCCCCGCTTGCTGCAGACGCGGAGGGACAACGCTCGCCGCTGACAATAGGCAAGCACTAACGCTCAAGCGCTCGGCGAGCACAGCTCACTCGCCACAGGTCGGCAGCAGCGACCAGCGAGCGTGAAACGGCGTCGGTGAACAAATCGCGTATTTAGCAACGCATTTTTCTTTTTTATATATAGTTAAAAACATTGACAATCTTTTTTAGATGGGGTGTAAAATTGGAGAGGAAAGACAGACAGTTAGTTGCATATTTCATTATACTCTCGTTTCTTTTATTCATGTACTATATCGCCCTTTTTCTTTTTACTAATTGTCATTTTTTTCAAATGAAATGCAATTAATTCATTGAATGAAATGCTTGTTTTTGTATGCTTAGGGATTTAATTTAATCAATTTAATAATTGAATAGTACGTGGATCTTCATATAAAAATGCCTGATATATTTATATGTATTTACATATAATTATAGTTTAATATTTTCTAAAACTTTCTCATCATTAAAATACAAAATTAGATAGGTTTTTCTCAAAACATGCGGTTTTATAGATCGTTTCTTGCTTATTGTCCATTTTGAGTTGATTTTTTACTATTGTATTTCGAAAATGGGTTTTAGATTTTTTTTTTCTTTCATTTTGTGTTTTGTTTCGACTTTTCTTTGATGTATGTAAATTAAAATGATTTTTTGGACAAAAAATCATAGAAAAGAATAAATAATAAAATGCATTCGATAGAGGAAAGAAAGGGCTTCAAATTGATATAAATAAAATACCGAATAAATTTTGTTTTTGTCAAAAGAAAAATTTAAAAAAAATTGTATTAAATTTTGTGATGGGTTGCGGAAAATATTGATTTTAACTATACATAATGGTGGTTTTTAATTACTGATTTTTATGATGTTTTTAAATAACGACATAGCACCATTGATTTGACTCAAAGTTGATTCAACATTTTTCCGTTTTGTGCCTACATACACCAGGGGTGTGATCGAAAATTTTTCAAAATAAGGTCATCAAGGCCAAAAAATAAGGTTTTAAGATCAAAATAACAATTTTTATGGGTCGAGCAATGTAAAAAACGCTTTTTTGCTTTTCAAACCACCTTTTTTTCGGCGCACTTTTTCCAACATTAAATTTTTGTACCTTTTTTGTCGTTTTTGTATTCTTTATGCATTTTCACCTTTTTTTTGTGCCTGAGCCCTACATATTAACCATATACGTTTTTAGTCCAATTTGAATGCTCAAATTTATGCCAAAGATGGAAAATGAAATTGCCAGAACCCAATTTGTCCAATCAAAGTGTGCCCCCAGGGCATGGGCTGTACGGTTCGCCAATTGTCGGAATTTTGAGATGTTAAATTGGTCAATTCATCCCCCTAGTTTTGTTGTTTAAGGAGAGGTTTTTTTAAAAAATTTATTTGTGATTTTTTGGCTAAAATCTCATAAAAAAAATCACAAAATTTCCGTGTCCGTACATCCAATGCGCGTCGTCTAAAACTAATCCCCACAACAATTGTTTATAACAAATCCCCACAACAATTGTTTATAACAAATCCCCAACAATAAAAGCACAAAAAATAAAATAGATAAAAAGTCATGGTCATTTATATAGTAAAAGTCATGGTCATTTAGGGCAGGGATGGCACGGAATTCCGACTTCCGAGTTCCGACTTCCGACATTTTTGGGGTCGGAATTCCGACTTCCGAAAATTTTTGGGGCCTCGGAATTCCGACTTCCGAAATTTTTGATGAAAATTGGAATTTTTCGGAATTTTTTTGAGTTTTTTTAAAATACTTAATTTTCTTGGAAAATTTGCTCAAAGTTGCTAAATTTGGCCATTTTTTGACAAAATTTGTTAACAATTTGCATTAAAAATTACAAAATTTTTCCCGGCGGCGCCTATCGGCACCGCCGGACCCTTCCCCACAGTTTCGCAAATTGTCTTTGGGATAAAGCGCGCCGCAAAAAAAGGGTTTAACTGTCCCAAAAAAAATTCCAAAATAATGTAAAATCACTTAAAATATTTTGAAAATCATTAAAAAAAAATTTCAAATAAATATAGAAATAAACTAAAAACAGTTTGAAATTACTTTTACATGGTTAAAAATTTAAAAATTTAGCCTATTAAATATTTTTTATTATATTTTTTTTTGAAAAATTCCGACTTCCGAGTTCCGAAAATTTTTGGGCCTCGGAATTCCGACTTCCGAAATTTTTTGGTGCCTCGGAATTCCATCCCTGATTTAGGGGGTAAGGTATTTATAGTAAAATTTATCCGCTAACTCAAAAACCATCGAAAATAAAATAAATTTTTGCTTCTAATTTTGCTAAAATCAATTTTATTTGAATACATGATTATTATTCGATCGCATTAATATTCTCGATTATCCTGTCAATTAAAAAATTCTTTTCAATTTCCAAAAGGTTATGACCAAAAATGTTCGAAAAAAGTGGAATTTTTGAATTCCTCTGGCCATAAATTTTTTGAAAATTAAAATTTTTTATTTTTGCAGGGCTAATAAAGAACACTTAGAGCTATTGAATATATCAAGAATTAAACATTTAATACACTTGAGCAAGATTATGAACAAATTTTTGTCAAAAAAATTTTCCATTTAATGGTATTTTGCATAATTTTTATGGGTTTTCAAGACTGACCCACCATAAATTTTATGTGGATGTGAATTAAACATATGACCATGACTGTGTATGTAAATTGAATAAATTGGTTGGACAAAAATGCAACAACAAATGGTCAATCAGTCCTCTGCAGGGCTAATGAACGTCAGTACCATCAATTCGAGCTTAAAAAAAAAAATCAAATTTTTAACAATTTTTTGCTGTGAATATTTCCAAAAAACTTGGGAAATGGGGGCAGGGTCCGGCGGTGAATAGGCGCCGCCGGGAAACTTTTTTGAAAATTTGAGTGCAATTGGTTAACAGAGTTTTAACGAAAAATTGTCCAACTTTGGTGGGTTTGAGCCAATGTTCAATAAAAATAAAGGAATTTTAGATCGACATTTTTGAAATTTTGGCGAATTTTTTAACAGAATTTTGGGGCTGAAAATCAAAAAAAAAAAAAAAAAAAAAAAAAAAAAAAAAAAAAAAAAAAAAAAAAAAAAAAAAAAAAAAAAAAAAACCGGTTTTTCGGTTTCGGTTAAATGACCGTGACTCACCCTATTTTCCTCCTCATTCGTTTTCAGACCAATGAAGCTGATATGGCTGTTTATGGCCGATCAATAAAGAATCAAGCGGACTTTTTTCTAAAAAAAATAAAAATGATTATGAGATTGAGATTGAGTTTGATTATTAGTAGGGATGGAAATTTAAGTCACGAAAATTCCCAAAAAGTCGACTAAAAAGTCATAAAAAAAAATCGCCAAAAAGTCACGAAAAAATGCAAAGAATTCATAAAATTATTCATAACTTCGCTCAACATATACCAAATTTAAAAATCTTGATATCATTCTTTATTAATTTTAAAAATCCCAAAAAGTAAATATTTTGAATACTCCGGCATTTTTTTGTAAATGTTTATTTAAATATTTCCGTATTTTTAATAAATTTAATTCACAACCCTAATGACTAGGGATAACACTTATAGTTTTTTCACTATTTTTTTCCTGAGCTCTCCGTGGCCTGAAATGCACGAAAAACATGTTTTTTTTTCGGCTGTTGTTAAGCTACTTTTCGATTTATTAGCATTTATTTTATAGTTTTTTATTTTTAGCAACTAAAAAACTATAAATTTTTTGAAAAAAACTATTTTCAACTATTTTGGCGTTTTGCTCAAAATTTGTTAATAAAAATGCAATAAAAACGAAAAATACACCCCTATTAATCGTCCCAAAAATTTTTTCAAAAACACACCCCTGAGAAATGAAAAATTTCTCAAAAATTCACCTCCAAAATTTATATGTTTATTTTCTTGACGATAATTTTTAATTTTGAAAATTGTGTATATCCTTAATGCTTTGACAAAATATTTTTGCTTTTTGAAGAAAATTTTCGATTTTACACCCCTAAATTCGGAACTTTTTAGCAACTATTTACCTATTTTTGTAACTATTTTTGAGGTTTTTTAGAAACTAAAAATTAATTATTTTGGCAGTTTTTTGCAACTATAAATGTGAGCCCTACTAATGACTAGATAGACAAAAGATGTCTCTATTATTTTTGTTAAATTTCAAAAAATCTTATTACCTTTCAAAAAAGTTAGAGACAAAATTATTGAGTCTAAATTTTTCGAATTTACTTTTTTGTAAATTTATGGCTAAATTTTTCAAAATTATATAAGAAATACGTAGAGCTATCTTCCAATACGAACATTGGTTAATTTGACTAAGTTTGAGCTAAATTATGATTTATAAATTTGCAAATAAAATTAAAATAATAAATTTAAATTTAAATAATACTATCATTGGCACTTTTTTAGGTTCGCCCTATTGAAAGTTTTTTTAGGCTTGCCCTAGAAACGTTGATTCTGATTTTTTATTAGGAATATAGAGAATTGAAAGATAAAATTTAAAAAAAAAAAACGAAAAATTCTCTACAAGAAGATTTGTACAATTGAAATTTTGAAGTTTTCTTTTTTATAAAAAAATGAAAAAATTTTTTTGATTTTATTCTTCTGCTGATGGGAAATTGAATAATTAATTAGTTTTGAGCTAAGTTATAATTCATTTTTAGGGATAGGAATTTTATGCAAATGCCTAAAATTTTTGCGCACTTAATACGCTCAGATGTGCACGAAAAACTGATTTTCCGCTTGATTTGGGAAGTTAACGATGACATTTACAATGTCTATTTTTGCCTATTTTGGAATTTTGGTGCCTATTCGAGGGTTTTTGTATTTTTGTGCCTGTTTTACGATTTTTCTGGCTTTTTAAGGTGCCTGTTTCGCGATTTTTTGTGCCAAAATTCATATCCCTATTCATTATCCGTAATTTAAATTTGTGTTTACTTTCGTTGATATTTTTTTAGGTTCGGCCCATTGAGAGTTTTTTTTAGGTTGGCTCACAATCAAAACACGGAATCAACCAAAAACCAACCAATTTTGCTCCTTCGACATCCTTCGGTTTATAATAAATTACAAATTCAGAACAACCATCCAAATCAACTTCAAATGATCCGTTTTTAGAAGTCGTCAAAAAAATTTCGTTGTCTTCAGCAGAACGACCAAAAGTGCATGTCACTTCATACGTTCCTTTTGGTTCAATAACGAACTTGAACATTCTTTTTCCATAGATGGCATCGGCAAATGCCAAGAGAAGGAGAATGGCACTCGTAAGCAATGCAAAAGGGGGACTCATTTGTTCAGTAACGGATGAATTTGCTAAAAATGAATAATTTCGAATGTGAAATTAATAATCGAAATTTGCGTATAAATACACAAAAATCATTGGCCAACAATTTTGCACTTTATCATATGGCAAATGCCAAAATGTCTGCCTCTTTTTCTTAATATTATTGCCAAAATTTATTTGGCTGCCAATATTTTTGCATTTTATCATATGCCAAAATGTCCGGGCCAGGACATTTTCGTAAGGCCTTTTTCATACGGCATTTTCATAAGGGGATGTTTTCGTGCGCCTTTTTCGTAAGCCTTTTCATACGGGGGAGGTTTGTACGGCCTTTTTCATGCGTGATTTTTCATATGGCATTTTTCATACGGGGAGGTTTTGTACGGCCTTTTTCATACGGCATTTTTCATACGGGGGAGGTTTTGTACGGCCTTTTTCATACGGCATTTTTCATACGGGGAGGAGGTTTTGTACGGCCTTTTTCATACGGCATTTTTATATCGGGGGGAGGTTTTGTACGCCTTTTTCATACCGGCATTTTTTATAGGGGGATGTTTTGTACGGCCTTTTTCATACGGCATTTTTCATACGGGGAGGTTTTCCTACGGCCTTTTTCGTAATGCCTTTTGCCTGTCCGTTTCGTAGTTGCCGAATGACTTACTTTAACAGGCATGTTTTCTTTTATCTTTTATTAATCAGTATGAATCATTATTCCAAAAATCGTAATTTTTAATTTCTAGTAAAAATTAGAATTTCGAAAGCATTGGACCCTATGCAAAAGGCGGAACCAATTCTGATTTCCTACTCTAAATTTGAACAAAAAATCATAAATCGAGAAATTCAAATTTTCGATTTTTGTTAGAGTTTGGGTTAGGGATTAGAAATAGGCCAAAATAGATGTCAGATCGTGATCTGGAAATTTTTTTTTATTTTTGCTCATTTTCTCTCGCTTTTCTTCTCGGCTCAATTCTTTTTTGTCTCATCCTTCTTTTTTTGTTTATGCTTTATGCTTTGTTAATTTTTCTTCTAGCTCATCCATAATTTTTCTCTCAGCATTTCCACTATTAAAAATATATTTAAATTTTCAATTAAAATAATTTTAAAAATACCTTCGGCTTCGTCCTCTTTTGCTTTTTGTTTTTTTTCTTGCAATTTTAGTAATACTTGCAATTTTTGTACAATTTTGTTCACTATTAATAAATATAGATATATATATATGTATTATATAATGAATAATTTCAAAATTACCCATGACTTTTTCATCGTCTGGCTTTACCAAGTTCACCAATTCATTCAGTTTTCGTATATTCACTTCCACTATTAAAAATATTAAATTAATTAAATTTAAATAATATTATAATTAATAAATATTAAATCACAATCAAAAATGACCTTCCGCTTCTTCCATTTTAAATTCATCTTCTTTTTCCTTATACACAAGATAAGGCAAATTCCAATTTCTGAAATTTATCTGCACATTTTTACCATCATTTTTCATTTTGTGTTCAAAGAGTCCGAAGTTGGTATAGCTTAATAATGTAATTTACCAATATAATAAAATTCTTTTTAAAAATGGAATTTTATTTTTGGTTTTTAACCCTTTTTAATTTAAAATTTCTTTACCATTCATTGCTTAAAAAAATAAACCGAAACAAAAATTGAAAAATCTTTTGCTAATTTACCCAATTTCTTTTGAGCACATTTTCAACGCAAATACCAATTTTGGCAAATATTTCTCTGCCAATTCTTTTTCGTCAATTAGGAAACACAAACGAATTGCCAATGCGAAAAGCAATTGGAACAATTTCACATTAACTCCAGCCGAAATTGGCTTTTGCCGCTTCTCCACTTCTAATGTTTTGCTCTTCCAGGCAATTGTTTGAAGTGTTTGCACAAAATCAAAGCCATCACTGATTTGATCAACTTTTCGAAAATTACTGCAAAATTCAAAATTAAAAAATAATTAATAATTATTTTGTTTGTATTTCTACCCTTTTAATGGCAAGGATTTAGAATTGCAATGTTAATTAAACCACTTACAAAAATCACAAACAGCTTTTTTCCCAAATCCTAATATTTTTTCCTCAAATATTTGAAGATTCCGACCCGAATTTGGGTCCTCCTCCAAATGAAGGAAAGATGGCACTCAAAACAACAGTCAACCCTCCAGCAGTGGATGTGGTCTAGTGGCTAAAACAACGGATCCACGTAAGGAGCCCCGAGCGGCGGTTCAAATCCGGCTTTCCACCCCAATTTTTCACCTAATTAATACATGGGGTTAAGTTAGAAACCTTTCAATGAATTTATAGAGTCGCGCAAGCAAATGTTTAGCTAATGCTAACGGAATGGTTAGCAACTGTTCATTTTCATTGTATTTCACGCAATTCTTCGGCAAATTTTTCATCAATTCGTACAAAATTTGCCCAAAACTTGAAATTTCGTTCCCCGAATGTGTCAAACGAATTTCACTTTTGCTTATTTCTCTTTTGCTGGCATTGCTGTAATCCGTGTGGATTTCATCCAATGTTACCAAAAGTGCCGTTAATAACTGTTTTTTCTGAGATGGTTTTTTTCTGTCATAATTTGTGGAAAACTTTTCCAATTCATCCGAATTTTTCTTATCTTCCACAAATTTTATAATAGAACGCAAAAATTTAAATTCCTTCAATGTTGTCACATTTTTAACTTTAGGATCAATCTTGAATTTTTTGTCAACATTTACATCAAGATTTTTGACATCTTTTTGAACAACCGTTTGAAGGTCTTCACAAAAATTTACCACAGCTAAATGACATGGCCAGAAATAAATTATTAATAATATTTTTGCTTTTTAAATTTGTTTGTTAATGTGCATTAATTACCCTCGGCTTCATTAGTATAAATTCCAAACACTCTCACATAATTCCACAACGGCTCATTAAACAGTTCCATCTCAATTTGATTGCTTCTTAAAATGGGATTAAGGAGTTAATTTGAGGAACAAATAAAATTACAATAATTAGTAGAGAATGAATTTTGAAAAAACCCGGAGCCTGAACCAGGGCCAAGATTTTCGGGATGGACAAGGGATTGAACTATAAAGGGCCATGAATTTTGAGGACAAGCTTCTGTACAAAAAAATCACTTCCGAAGATTTTGAACCCGAAATAATATTTCAATAACTTTTTCTAGGGACGACCTTATTTAAAATTGGCATGAGATTATATCAAATAAACGGTAAGGAAAAAAACCGGGTTATCCTTTCGAATTTATCCGGATCAGGGCCAGGACCAGCATTACCGAAACGGAACAGGACCAGACTTACAGGATGAAATTTTCTTGCACCTAATCCAAAATGTTTATTTTATGCCGATTTAACTATTTTGTGCCATGCCATTTTGGTGAGTTTTCAGAAAACCATTGATCCAAAATTATACAAATGAACAAAAAATATCTTCTTTTCAAATTTTTCA
This sequence comes from Heterodera schachtii, assembly GCA_023374025.1. Lineage (NCBI taxonomy): Eukaryota > Metazoa > Nematoda > Chromadorea > Rhabditida > Heteroderidae > Heterodera > Heterodera schachtii. The sequence continues at coordinate 1,384,330 of SIJG01000003.1, forward strand.
TCAAATTTATTTGGTCTTCAATTGAAAATATAAAAGAAAATTTTAGAGATTAGCAAAAATGAAAAAAAAAACATACCCAAATCAAATGGCATTATTTTTGATCATCAGAAATGATTTTTTTTAAACAATTATTGTTTTCCGAACCAAAATGTTGCAAAATAAGTTAAAAATAGTTAAAATTCGAAAGTTAGCAAATTGCGAATTTTAATTACCGTAATGATACTGTAACATACTTTAGGGTCTCATTTTATCACCAATTTAAAGTGAAAAACGGTATCTAATAAAAAAAAACTACCGTACCCTTTTGCCGGTGTATTGTTATCAGTGAGAAAAGGTTTTTGCCTATCATCGTAAACTTTGTGCGGGTCTTCGCCACATTTTTCTTTATTATCATTGGCCAATTTTGTAAACTTTTCATGTTCAAATTTCAGACGTTTTGCCAATGCTCGTCCAAAATTAACAAATGCACAATTCTTTGAAGATAAAGATTTAGCAAAATAATTGTCCATTTTTTTATAAATTTCAGGTTGGTTTTTATTTTGTATATTAATAATTGCTTTGAATTTTTGTCTTTTTTTGTTTCTGTTCTTAATTGCTTGAAGTACTCTTGAAATTTCATGTTGTGTCAATGTAACGTTCGAAAGCTCGAGAATGAATTTGAAGTTTTCTTAAAAGAATCAGTTGCCAAAATTATATAAAAATTTAATTTGCATTTAAATAAAATTTATAAATTATTAAAAGCAAAATTGAGTAAAAAATTAAATATTTTCTTGGCCAAAATTTGATTTAGAAATACTAACACAACACAATTTCGGCCATCATCAAGTTTCTTATTTTTAATTTCTCCAAAATTATCCTAATTTGAAACCCAAATTATTTTAATAATAGTCGAATATAACTTTGTTACAAATTAAAAGAATTTTCTATTATTAGGTTATAAGTTGTATGCACTAAAAAAGGCAAAATATGCGCATAAAATATGCAATAAAATCCTTCAATATGCCCAAAAACTCGAAAAATGCCCGAATGTACTTGCTACTAAAATTTGCCTTAAAAACTGTCAAAAAGGAGTTTTTTTTTCATATATATAAACAAATTTTTTCAGAAAGTGCTTACAAAAAAAAAGTTCGAATATTTTCGATTGATAAAGGTATATATATTTTTAATTCCCAAGGATCGATTCGTGGGGGGGTTTTTTTACTTTTTTTTTTTTTTTTTTGCATTTTTCTTGTCATCATTTCTAAAAAATGGCCGAAATATGCTCTAAAAACGCAAAAATATGTATTTTATAATTAATTTTTTTTATATTCATATACTATTCCAAATTCTAAATCTATGTATATTTTTTGTTGATTATTTTCAAGTTTTTTCTTACGTTCAATCATAGATTCTTCAAAATTGTCTTTCTCATAAGCAATCATTTGTTCTGAGTCGTCTTCTTCCAAATTTTCACCTTTCTTTAAAAATTTCTGAGCCCAAAAATGGGCGGCTTCTCCATTCCTTTGGTCAATTTGAATAATTTTAAATGGAAAAACTCTAAAAGAAAAATAAATTAAAATTAAAATAATAATAATAATTTAATTAATCAAAAACAAAATCTATTTTTCTACCCATTTTCGTCGCTTTGGCCTCTCCGTTTTGACAATTCTTTAAATGCAGTCAAAAGGGTTTTCAATTGCCATCCTCCAATGTCATTTTTCTCATTGAAATATTCCGCATAACTTTATTATTAAAAAATTATTTATATATTTTATTTTTGGAAAATTTTAAAAAATTATGAAATAAAAAAGAAATTTTCTCTGGCAATTGAATTTTGAGGCTCAAGCCAATTAAATCAATTTTTATACATATTTACAATTTTTCATTAATTTAAATAGAAATATAAAAATTGGAAGACAAAAAATTTTTTTTTAATATTTACATATATAATTTAAAATTAAATTTAATTCTAAGTTGTCTAATAGATAATTTATAATTATTTAATTCAAACATAGACAGTTGTCTGTGTTTTACATTATGCTGAGAATGATCCGGACGGCAAGTGAGAAGGCCAATTGCAGAATTTGGTGCACAAGTTTTGGGTTTTCTTTAGAAAAAATTTCATTTTTGAATTTTTCAGCAATTTGTTGGCCAAGTGTTTGGTCAAAATGCAAAAAGCCAATAAATTCATTTTTTGCATATTGTACTTCATGGAAAGTGAGCACTTTTAAATTCAGATAAGCATCTTTTGAATCGTTGTTTTGATTAAGCACTCGGAAATGGGCAATTTCTGCCGCACATTTTACAAATGTCAAATTGAACACTGTCCTTTTTTGCTTATCCGAATATCCTTTTTCCGCGTATAGTTTTGATTTGTTTAGCCAAGGTATGTCTGAAAAAGTCTGACAATTTTATACAGAATTTTTAACTTCAAAAGCAAAACGCCAAAAATAATTAATTATTTATTTAAATTGGTTAACGCTTTTCAGCTAGCAAAGCACGTAAAACTTAATCAAAAAACTTAATTTAGTTATTTTTCAATTGTAAATGAAATTATTAAATATTAAGCTTTTTCGAAAAAGAACAAATTTTAAAAAATAAGTTGAAAATAGGCACATTAGGCACAAAAACCCCAAAATAGGCAAAAACAGGCATTATAAAAGTCATCGAAACACCCCAAACCAAGCGGAATACATTTACGTTAATTTTGGCAACTTTGGCGCATAAAAGTATATTTCGGGGTTTTGGTAGTTTTTGGCACATATTTGGCGATTTAAAACAAAATTATTTTTTTTCGCAGAAATAACTTTTATGCCCTCAAATTCTGGGCAAAATTAATGTTTAAATTTTCCTGTCGACATTTGTACATGAAATGTGCGCCTACATAATTTTGGTCTTTGTTTAAATTTTTAGCACAAAATATTTGGAGTTTTTGGGCACATAGGTTTTAAAAAGATTAAATATTAAAAATATAAAATTAGTTTTGAATTTGCTATAAACTCACCCATTTTTCCCTTCTCCTTGTAATCCTCATAAAGATCGTCCATAAATTCGGCAAATGTTTGGACATTGTTAGCCAACTTCTCCGAGTCCCATTCGTAAGACGAAGTCCCTTCAAAAATGGAAAAGCCGACGAAAAGTGGACAAATTAGAGCAAAAAATTTCGGTTTCATGTTTCTAAAATTGGAAATATAAGAAAATATTGAAAATCCGATATGGGGGGGGGTAACTGCAGAAAATTTCCCCACTTTTTTTAAAATCGTCCATTTTTTATTGTCACTATTAATTTTTAGTCATTGCAGGGTTCGGCAATTAGTTGCAAAGCCCATCTATTTTTATTAGGTATGGCGTAAAAATTTCGAAAATTTAAAATAAAGACGGTATGCAGAGTTTAATGAAAAATTTTTCGGCGGCTCCAAGGCAACGCCAGCGCCTAAATCATGTTTGGGTTTTATATTTAATTAAAAAAAATAATTATAAATATGATTTTATTTTTCTTCCGGGCTCTTTTTTGGCTTATTGTTAGCTTTTGAATAGGTTCCATGTTAATGTTAAGTCGATTTGCTTGTTGGGCTATTAATTTTAAAACGATGGGCTTCTGCTCCCGTCATGCCATTGTTTTACGCAGTCCCTCTGTCATTGTTTGCCATTATGGCCACGTGGATTATAATGACAATGATTAATAAACAAATTGAAGCCTAACCAGGCAAACGGGTGAATGAATGCATGAATACAATTTTTCAATGCTTATAATAATAATGCTTTTTTCTTTTTCTTATGCTATTTCTTAAATAAAAATGCTCTTTTTCTTTTCCCCATTATATTTCGCATATTGAAAATACTCTTTTTCTTTTCATGCATAATAATTATCATCCTTTTATGCTATCTTTTTTTTTCTTCACTCTTTATGATTGTTTCCATGTGATGTGTGCACTTTCATATACCTATCATCATTGTATGTATGCCATAAATGATAGTTTCATTTTATTTATTAATTTAAATTTCTGTTTTAATTTTATTACTTTATGTTTATTCATTATTAGGGATACGATTTATAGTTTTTTCACTATTTTTTTCCTGAGCTCTCCGTGGCCTGAAATGCACGAAAAACATGTTTATTTCGGCTGTTGTTAAGCTACTTTTCGAGTTATTAGCAACTATTTTCTAGTTTTTTATTTTTAACAACTAAAAAACTAAACATTTTTTGAAAAAAACTATTTTCAAGTATTTTGGCGTTTTGCCCAAAATTTGTTAACAAAAATGCAATAAAAACGAAAAATACACCCCTAGAATCGACCCTAAATTTTCAAAAATACACCCCTATGAAATGAAAAACTTTCTCAAAATTCGTCTTAAAAGTTTATTTATTTATTTTTTTTGGCGAGATACTGATTTGGCTTAATTTTATTGCTTTTTGAATAAAATTTTTTCATTTTATACCCCTAATGAGCCTTTTTAGAGCCTATTTTATGGGTTTTTAGAGTTGACAATTTTTAGGTCCTAAAAATATATGCACTAATTGTGATTTCCCCCCACTGTAATTCCTCTACTTCATCTTGTTTTTAGAACAATTCTTCTTCAAAGATTCTTCCATTTCCTTATCTTAGAAATTAATTTATTCACTACTATATTAACTAATTAATTAATTATCATCTCAATTATACGGGCTAAAACTGACAAAAAGAATTTCCGAAACAAACCTCACGAATTTTAATTGGGATATTTGAATACCTATTTTATTTTTGCTGCATTTTCAGCAAATTTTAATCACCCATAAATCACTTAAAAATCATAAAAAAAAGTCTCCTAATTCTACCGTATTTAACTATTTGTCTTCGTAGCATTGGTCAAGAATAATATGCGTTAGGATGCTTTAGACAAGAATTGCACCATATTGAAATATTCATTACAAAATGAAAATAAATATTACTAATTATACAATTAAAAATTAGGAAATTTTTAGCTATCAATATATTTATTAAAGGAATAAAATATCAATTTATTGCTTTGAAATGATTACAAAAACGAGGCAAATATCAATCAATAAAAGTTTCATTCAATATATTAATTTACAATAACAAAAAATTAATAAATAAATAATTCATACCCCCAGGGCAAAAGTGAAAAATTAGTAAAGAAATTTATTAGATGCAAAAAGCAATTGAAAATTGGTCCTTTGATCAATTTTCAATGTTTTTGCAATTTGTTTGTCATTTATAAAATACTAAATGAAAAATATTTTTGTTAAACAGATAATTTAGAAGCGGGAGGGAGGGTGGAGGGACACCCAAAAGCAACATTTTCAATTACGACAGGCGCGGTCGGGAAGATTTTTTTATAATGGTAACAGATTTTACACTTAAAACTAGAGATCGGAATTTTGAGAAAATACGGATAAGGGTAAGGGTTACGGGCTTGCCATCTATACGGGTTACGGGCTTACGGGCTAAAAACCCGTAAAACCCTTAACCCGTAAAAACCCGTATTCAAAAATAATACGGTTCCGTATACGGGTAAGGGTTTTTTTCTTTTTGATAAAAATACGTTTAATAAATATAAATTTTGAATATTTAAAGCTAAAAGACATTATAAAATTTTTATTATAAATTTTAAGCAACAAAATTCAAAAAACACAACAATTGGCATCCGGCGGTGGCCGTTGGGCGCCTCCGGGAAATTTTTTTAAATTTGATTGCAATTTGTTATTAGATTTAATAGAAAAATTGACCAAATTTGCGATTTTTAACTGATTTCATGAATTTTGCGATCAGTTTTTCATTAAAATGATTTATAATTTTGAAGAATTTACAAATCCAATTCGTAAAAAAAAGAATTAAGAAAAATAAAAAAGAATTTCATAAAAAATTTAAACGAAAGCTATTCAATAACTTAAAAACTTTTTGGTACAGAAATAATTGATTTCTTTTCAAATTACATAAATTTTACAATATTTACCAATGCTTTTTCGATTTTTCACCGAAAATTTTACGGAATTGACCGCCCAATTTCAAAGTTTTGGCGAATTGACTGCACAAAATTTAAAAATTTACTCCATTTTCACCTTAAAAAATGAAAGAAAATTAACCCGTAAAACCCGTATCGTAATTGTACGGGTAAGGGTAAGGGTTACGGGTTTGACATCGATACTGGTTACGGGTTTACGGGCTAAAAACCCGTAAAACCCTTAACCCGTAAAAACCCGTATCGGCCAAAAAAAGTACGGGTTACGGGTTACGGGCCCGTAAAAACCCGTATACGGGTCCGGCCCGTATCCGATCTCTACTTAAAACAGGCATTTATAAATTAAAAAAAAATTTCCAATTGCATTTTTTGGCTATGATTTTAATGCGTTTACAGGTGAAATATATGTAAAACTTTTTTTCGGAATTTCTTTTTTCTCAAAATCGTTTCTTCCATTCTGAAATTCTCTGTGGATAAACTTTCAACATTTTTGCAATGGCATCATCACTCATTTTCGGGTTCTTTAATTTTATTTCCCGATAAATTTTCATTTTTTCCATTTTTTCTTTATCGCTTCATTTACAATGAATTCCAAATTGTTGCTTCCATTTTTCAATTACTGTATGGCTAACTCCGATGTTCTTACAAATTTGGATATAATTTTGTTGCCATTCTTTTCTTGAATATTTTCTTTTCATTTTTCATTCGCATGAATTTTTGCACAATTTCAATTTTTTCTTCATCAATTTTTGATTTGTAGCATTTGTTTTTTTGAAGACCAAATTCTTTAATCCATTTATAAATATATCGGCGATTTGTTCTCAATTTTTTCGCTATTTTTTCTTCAATTTTACTCTATTCTTTTGTTGAATATTTTCTTCCTTTTTGTTTAATTTTTTCTTTTATTTTATAATATTTTCCAATTATTTCTCTTTTATTCTCTCATTCCGTTGTTTTCCAATTGCGGTAATTTCTTATTTTCAGTTTTAATTTGATGGATTTCCATTATCAAAAATATAATTAAAATTAATATTCGGCGGAATTTCATTTTCTTCACAAATTAAAAATGTAAATTTATTATTTATTTTTCTTGTAAAAATATAATTTTAATTATTATTTTGGTTTTTTATTGCCATTCTACTGATTTCCTGTAAAATAAAAAATCTTATTTAATTGAAAATTATATTGTTTTTGATTATCATGGATAAAAACATTTAAATAAATAGGGCTTCGTTTTTTTGGCACAAAAAAATCGCGAAATAGGCACCTTAAAAGGCAGAAAAAAACCGTAAAATAGGCATTAAATAGGCACAAAAATCCCCGAATAGGCACAAAAATAGGCAAATAAAATTAGGTAACAAAATAAATAAAACTTCATCAAAAACCTAATTTATGTTATATTTCAATTGTTTTAAAGTTTTTTTCGAATAAGGACAATTTTTAAACCAAAAATTTCTATCAGAAAAAATAATTAAATTTTGGGGATCAATTTTTGAGAAATTTTTTTAATTCTTAGGGGTGTATTTTCTGAAATTTTTTTAGGTCGATTTTAGGGGGGTGTATTTTTCATTTTTATTAAGGATTTTTCTGAAAGTCCTGAAAAAGGCGCCAAAAAATGGCGAAATAGGCAGAAAAATAGGCATTTAGGCATTAAGCACAAAAAGTCCAAAATAGGCTAAGTTAGGCATTATAAAAGTCATTTTAGGCACCCCAAACCAAGCGGAAAACGCGTTCGTGCTCATAAGAGCCTATCAAGTGCGCTAAATTTTAGGCATTAAAAATCTGAAGCATGTGAAGAGCTTTCGAATGCTAACAAGACTGTTGTATTTGGATGGCAAAGAAAAAAGTTATAGTGGAAAAGCATGGTGAGGCCCAACCGTGCCGGCCCAACTGAGCGAGTCCGGTTTTCATGACTTTTGAAGGGGGGGATCAATAGCAGTTCATACAATAAAAATTTTTACAAAATAAAGCTTAAGACTAGGCTTAGGCCTAAGCCCAAGCAAGCCTAAGCTTGGGGCAAAGTCTAGGTTCAAGCCTAAGCTTATTCTAATCCTTTATAAAAATGCCAATTGTACGAACTGCCATGACCCCATGGGGGGGGGGGGAGGACCTCCCCCCTACTTTTTTTTCATGTATGAAAATATTGGTATAGGCGCCAAATTCATTTTTGTGATTAAGTGAATGAGCAAAAATTAAATACAATAACACTCAACTGACAGAGTCCAATATTTAGGTCAAATAATTGCAACAATCAATCAATTCATTTCTTGTGTTTCTGATCAGTGATCACCACTCGAGCTCGGCAAATCGTCAATAAGACTGAAAAAACAAAAATAAGAACTTAAGTTTCATTTAGTTTTTTAAAATTGTTCACCCATCGTCGAATCCGTCGTCTCTGATGAAAATAAGAATGTCGTTCTTTTGTCCATCAATCAATTGATCCATCTCCGTTCTCCACTTTTTCTTAGTGACTATTGTAATCGGACGGCGGAAGAGCACAAAAACATTTGCATCTTTTTGTAACAGTGTCAATTTTTCTTCAGTGAATTTGTTGGTCAGTTCAAATGGCACAACGGCAGAAAGTGAGGGGAGTAGTATAGGGGTAAAAATCTTGTCCCCCCCCAGGGCAGAGAGATACCCGTTCACTATACGAGAGAGGAGAGAATTAGAGAAAAAGAGTAATTCTTAAAACTCGTAAAAACGACTTAATTGTAAAGGGACCCCCGCCCACTAATTTTAATGCAAAAACTCCAACCTAATGGTATTGGCGGATCATTGGCACCACTGCGCGGGTGCGGTGCCGTTTTTTTGCTATCCCCGATTAATCGATATCAACGGAAAATATCGATTTGTGAATTGCAACAATTCTAATATACATAAGAAAATTAGGTTTTAGAAAAAAATTTTGATTAAAATAATCCTCCTCATCTGTTCTCTTTTGTCCTTCGGTAATTTTTGGTGCGGGAAATAAACCATTATGAAAATGAGCGAAAAATTTTTTGTTTTAATATTTAATTTTTGAAAAATATTTTCGTTCCAGGGAAAAACGTTTTTTTCCCCGTAATTTTTGAAGATTATATGTGCCATTAAAAGAAAAATTTAAAATAAGGCAAATTCCAATTTCTGAAATTTATCTGCACATTTTTACCATCATTTTTCATTTTGTATTCAAAGAGTTCGAAATTGGTATAGCTTAATAAAGTTAATTTACCAGTTAATAAATTCTTTTAAAAATGGAATTTTATTTTGTTTTTTAACCCTTTTTTATTTAAAATTTCCTAGCCAGTTAATCGCATTAAAAAAAAATTGAAAAATCTTTTTCTATTTTACCCAATTTCTTTTGAGCACATTTTCAACGCGAACACGAATTTTGGCAAATATTTCTCTGCCAATTCTTTTTCGTCAATTATGAAGCACAAACGAATTGCCAATGCGAAAAGCAATTGAAACAATTTCACATTAACTCCAGCCGAAATTGGCTTTTGCCGCTTCTCCACCTCTAATGTTTTGCTCTTCCATGCAATTGTTTGAAGTGTTTGCACAAAATCAAAGCCATCACTGATTTGATCAACTTTTCGAAAATTACTGCAAAATTCAAAATTAAAAAATAATTAATAATTATTTGTTTGTATTTCTACCCTTTTAATGGCAAGGATTTAGAATTGCAATGTTAATTAAACCACTTACAAAAATCACAAACAGCTTTTTTCCCAAATCCTAATATTTTTTCCTCAAATATTTGAAGATTCCGACCCGAATTTGGGTCCTCCTCCAAATGAAGGAAAGATGGCACTCAAAACAACAGTCAACCCTCCAGCAGTGGATGTGGTCTAGTGGCTAAAACAACGGATCCACGTAAGGAGCCCCGAGCGGCGGTTCAAATCCGGCTTTCCACCCCAATTTTTCACCTAATTAATACATGGGTTTAAGTATTACAAACCTTCAATGAATTCAGTAGAGTCGCCCAAGCAAATGTTTAGCTAATAATAACGGAATGGTTAGCAACTGTTCATTTTCATTGTATTTCACGCAATTCTTCGGCAAATTTTTCATCAATTCGTACAAAATTTGTCCCAAAACTTGAAATTTCGTTCCCCGAATGTGTCAAACGAATTTCACTTTTGCTTATTTCTCTTTTGCTGGCATTGCTGTAATCCGTGTGGATTTCATCCAATGTTACCAAAAGTGCCTGTTAATAACTGTTTTTTCTGAGATGGTTTTTTTCTGTCATAATTTGTGGAAAACTTTTCCAATTTATCCGAATTTTTCTTATCTTCTACAAATTTTATAATGGCATGCAAAAATTTAAATTCCTTCAATGTTGTCACATTTTTAACTTTAGGATCAATCTTGAATTTTTTGTCAACATTTACATCAAGGTTTTTGACATCTTTTTGAACAACCGTTTGAAGGTCTTCACAAAATTTTACCACAGCTAAAAAATGACATACCCAGAAATAAATTATTAATAATATTTTTGCTTTTTAAATTTGTTTGTAATGTGCATTAATTACCTTCGGCTTCATTAGTATCAATTCCAAAAACTCTCACATAATTCCACAACGGCTCATGAAACAGTTCCATCTCAATTTGATTGCTTCTTAAAATGGGATTAAGGAGTTAATTTGAGGAACAAATAAAATTACAATAATTAGTAGAGAATGAATTTTGAAAAAACCCGGAGCCTGAACCAGGGCCAAGATTTTCGGGATGGACAAGGGATTGAACTAAAGGGCTGCTGTTGGGCTGCTGTTTTAAGAGGACTCCTGGTCATGAATTTTGAGGACAAGGTTCTGTACAGGACCATCATTTTCTGCAAAAAAAAAAATCACTTCCGAAGATTTTGAACCCGAAATAATATTTCAATAACTTTTTCTAGGGACGACCTTATTTAAAATTGGCATGAGATTATATCAAATAAACGATAAGGAAAAAATCCGGGTTATCCTTTCGAATTTATCCGGATCAGGGCCAGGACCAGGATTACCGAAACGGAACAGGACCAGACTTACAGGGTGAAATTTTCTTGCACCTAATCCAAAATGTTTATTTTATGCCGATTTAACTATTTTGTGCCATGCCATTTTGGTGAGTTTTCAGAAAACCATTGATCCAAAATTATACAAATGAACAAAAAATCGGGCCAGGTCGTTTTCGCGCCGGGTCGTTTTCGCGCCAGCCTAGTTTTTGAACTATAACTTTTTTCATTGTCAACCAAATCCAACTTTCTTGGTATATTTTGATAGCCCTAAGGATCCTCTATTAGCCTGCAAAATTCCAAAAAAAATTGTTAATTTTGAACTAACTTATGACCAAAAGTACATCAGAAATCAGGTTTTTCAGCCTTTTTGGCCATAACTTTTTTGAACCTTAACGAAATTTTTCGCAATTTTGCATGCTAATAGAGTATGTGAAGAGCTATCAAATGATACCAAGAAAGTTGGATTTGGTTGACAATGAAAAAAGTTATAGTTCAAAAACTAGGCTGGCGCGAAAACGACCGGCGCGAAAACGACCCCGCCCCCAAAAAATATCTTCTTTTCAAATTTTTCATCAAAATTTATTTGGTCTTCAATTGAAAATATAAAATAGAATTTGGCGTTCGAAGCCTTTTAGAGATTAGCAAAAATGAAAAAAAAAAAAACATACCCAAATCAAATGGCATTATTTTGATCATCAGAAATGATTTTTTTTAAACAATTATTGTTTTCCGAACCAAAATGTTGCAAAATAAGTTAAAATAGTTAAAATTCGAAAGTTAGCAAATTGCGAATTTTAATTACCGTAATGATACTGTAACATACTTTAGGGTCTCATTTTATCACCAATTTAAAGTGAAAAACGGTATCTAATAAAAAAAAACTACCGTACCCTTTTGCCGGTGTATTGTTATCAGTGAGAAAAGGTTTTTGCCTATCATCGTAAACTTTGTGCGGGTCTTCGCCACATTTTTCTTTATTATCATTGGCCAATTTTGTAAACTTTTCATGTTCAAATTTCAGACGTTTTGCCAATGCTCGTCCAAAATTAACAAATGCACAATTCTTTGAAGATAAAGATTTAGCAAAATAATTGTCCATTTTTTTATAAATTTCAGGTTGGTTTTTATTTTGTATATTAATAATTGCTTTGAATTTTTGTCTTTTTTTGTTTCTGTTCTTAATTGCTTGAAGTACTTTTGCAATTTCAAGTTGTGCCAATGTAAAATTCGAAAGCTCGAGAATGAATTTGAAGTCTCCTTAAAAGAATCAATTGCCAAAATTATTTAAAAAATAATTGATTTTAAATAAAATTTCATAAATTATTAAAAGCAAAATTGAGTAAAAAATTAATTATTTTCTTGGCAAAAATTTGATTTAGAAAATACTAACATAACATAATTTCGGCCATTATGTTTCTTATTTTTAATTTCTACAAAATTATCCTCATTTGAAATCCAAATTATTTTAATTAAAATAGAATATTATCTTTGTTACAAAGTATATATATATATATATTTAATTCCACTAAGATTGGTTCTTACAATTAGTGGGGTATTTTTTGCTTTTTTTATATTTAATTTGTGATCATTTCTAAAAAATGGCCGAAATACGCTCTTAAAGCGCAAAAATAACAAAAATATGCATTTCTAATTATTTTTTTTATATTTATGTGTTACTCCAAATTTTAAATTTATGTATTCTTTTGTTGATTATTTTCTAGTTTTTTCTTACGTTCAATCATAGATTCTTCAAAATTGTCTCTCTCATAAGCAATCATTTGTTCTGAGTCTTCTTCTTCTTCCAAATTTTCATCTTTTTTTAAAAATTTCTGAGCCCAAAAATGGATGGCTTCTCCATTTCCGTCAATTTGAATAATTTTAAATGGGAAAATTCTAAACAAAAAATAAATTAAAATATAATAATAATAATAATGCATATTTAATTAATCAAAAACAAGTTTTATTTTTCTACCCATATTCGTCGCTTTGGCCTCTCTGTTTTGACAATTCTTTAAATGCAGTCAAAAGAGTTTTCAATTGCCATCCTCCAATGTCATTTTTCTCATTGAAATATTCTGCATAACTGTAAATTTATTTAAAAACTATTTTATATGTTTTTTTTGGATTTACTTCAAAATTTTACAAAAATTTATTAAATAAAAAAGAAATTTTTTCTGGCAATTGAATTTTGAGGCTCAAGCCAATTAAATCAATTTTTGTTATACTATTTACAATTCTTGGCAATCCTAAAGAATGGGGGTCCCTAAATTAAGTTGTTAAATGAATTCGAAGCTTTTATCCCTGAAGATGCATCCTTGAAATTTTTTTTGTTTTAAATTTTTGTTCGAGTCAGTGGCTCGGAATTGGGCAAATTCGAGTTCAGATTCGTATCAGCGCCCTCTAAAACTCCTTAAAACTGGGTTTGATATCAAAAAAAAAAAAACAAGATTAGGGAGGGGACCCACATTCAGTAGGATTGCCGACTTCTTCATTAATTTACATAGAAATATAAAAATTGGAAATTTTTTAAAAAATATTTACATACATAATTTAAAATTAAATTAATTCTAAGTTATCTATGTTTTACATTATGCTGAGAATGATCCGGACGGCAAGTGAGAAGGCCAATTGCAGTATTTGGTACACAAGTTTTGGGTTTTCTTTAGAAGAAATTTCATTTTTGAATTTTTCAACAATTTGTTGGCCAAGTGTTTGGTCAAAATGCAAAAAGCCAACAAATTCATTTTTTGCATATTGTACTTCATGGAAAGTGAGCACTTTTAAATTCAGATAAGCATCTTTTGAATCGTTGTTTTGATTAAGCACTCGGAAATGGGCAATTTCTGCCGCACATTTTACAAATGTCAAATTGAACACTGTCCTTTTTTGCTTATCCGAATATCCTTTTTCCGTGTATAGTTTTGATTTGTTTAGCCAAGGTATGTCTGAAAAAGTCTGACAATTTTATACAGAATTTTTAACTTCAAAAGCAAAACGCCAAAAATAATTAATTATTTATTTAAATTGGTTAACGCTTTTCAGCTAGCAAAGTACGTAAATCGTAATCAAAAAAATTAATTTGGTTATTTTTCAATTGTAAATGAAATATAAATATTTAAAGTTTTTCGAATAAGAACAAATTTAAAAAATAAGTGAAAATAGGCACATTATGCACAAAAACCCCAAAATAGGCAAAAACAGGCATTATAAAAGTCATTGTAAACACCCCCAAACCAAGCGGAATACATTTACGTTAATTTTGGCAAAACTTTGGCTCATAAAAGGATATTTCGCGATTTTGGTAATTTTTGGCACATATTTGGCGATTTAAAACAAAATTATTTTTTTCGCAGAAATAACTTTTATGCCCTCAAATTCTTGGCAAAATGAATGCTTAAATTTTCCTGTCGACATTTGTGCATGAAATGTGCGCCTACATAATTTTGGTCTTTGTTTAAATTTTTAGCACAAAATATTTGGAGTTTTTGGGCACATATTTGTACGCATATTTAGCCTTTTTGAACAAATATAAATCCATGCCTTGGTTATAGAAAAGTTAATTCCTATATAATGACAATTAATTAAAACAATTTAAAAATTTCCAATTTATTAGAATTGGTTTTAAAAAGATTAAATATTAAAAATATAAAATTAGTTTTGAATTTGCTATAAACTCACCCATTTTTCCCATCTCCTTGTAATCCTCATAAAGATCGTCCATAAATTCGGCAAATGTTTGGACATTGTTAGCCAACTTCTCCGAGTCCCATTCGTAAGATGAAGTCCTTTCAAAAATGGAAAAGCCGACGAAAAGTGGAAAAATTATAGCAAATAAAAATTTCGGTTTCATGTTTCTAAAATTGGAAATATAAGAAAATATTGAAAATCCGATATGGGGGGGGGAGTAACTGCAGAAAATTTCCCCGCTTTTTTTAAAATCGTCCCTTTTTTTATTGTCAGTATTAATTTTTATTCACGCTATTTTCAAAAATTTTGAAAGGGTTCGGCAATTAGTTGCAAAGCCCATCTATTTTTATTAGGTATGGCGTAAAAATTTCGAAAATTTAAAATAAAGACGGTATGCAGAGTTTAATGAAAATTTTTTGGCGGCTCCAAGGCAACGCCAGCGCCTAAATCATGTTTGGGTTTTATATTTAATTAAAAAAAATAATTATAAATATGATTTTATTTTTCTTCCGGGCTCTTTTTTGGCTTATTGTTAGCTTTTGAATAGGTTCCATGTTAATGTTAAGTCGATTTGCTTGTTGGGCTATTAATTTTAAAACGATGGGCTTCTGCTCCCGTCATGCCATTGTTTTACGCAGTCCCTCTGTCATTGTTTGCCATTATGGCCACGTGGATTATAATGACAATGATTAATAAACAAATTGAAGCCTAACCAGGCAAACGCGTGAATGAATGAATGAAAATACATTTTCAATGCTTAAAATATTAATGCATTTTTCTTTTTCTTATGTTATTTCTTAAATAAAAATGCTCTTTTTCTTTTCCCCATTATATTTCGCATATTGAAAATACTCTTTTTCTTTTCATGCATAATAATTATCATCCTTTTATGCTATCCTTTCTTTTTCTTCACTCTTTATGATTGTTTCCATGTGATGTGTGCACTTTCATATACCTATCATCATTGTATGTATGCCATAAATGTTAGTTTCATTTTATTTATTAATTTAAATTTCTGTTTTAATTTTATTACTTTATGTTTATTCATTATTAGGGATACGATTTATAGTTTT
Organism: Heterodera schachtii; assembly: GCA_023374025.1. Taxonomy (NCBI): domain Eukaryota; kingdom Metazoa; phylum Nematoda; class Chromadorea; order Rhabditida; family Heteroderidae; genus Heterodera; species Heterodera schachtii. Next base: position 1,400,011 of record SIJG01000003.1, read on the forward strand.
TTCACTATTTTTTTCCTGAGCTCTCCGTGGCCTGAAATGCACGAAAAACATGTTTATTTCGGCTGTTGTTAAGCTACTTTTCGAGTTATTAGCAACTATTTTCTAGTTTTTTATTTTTAACAACTAAAAAACTATACATTTTTTGAAAAAAAATATTTTCAACTATTTTGGCGTTTTGCCCAAAATTTGTTAACAAAAATGCAATAAAAACGAAAAATACACCCCTAGAATCGACCCTAAATTTTCAAAAATACACCCCTATGAAATGAAAAACTTTCTCAAAATTCGTCTTAAAAGTTTATTTATTTATTTTTTTGGCGAGATACTGATTTGGCTTAATTTTATTGCTTTTTGAATAAAATTTTTTCATTTTATACCCCTAATGAGCCTTTTTAGAGCCTATTTTATGGGTTTTTAGAGTTGACAATTTTTAGGTCCTAAAAATATATGCACTAATTGTGATTTCCCCCCACTGTAATTCCTCTACTTCATCTTGTTTTTAGAACAATTCTTCTTCAAAGATTCTTCCATTTCCTTTAGTCTTAGAAATTAATTTATTCACTACTATATTAACTAATTAATTAATTATCATCTCAATTATACGGGCTAAAACTGACAAAAAGAATTTCCGAAACAAACCTCACGAATTTTAATTGGGATATTTGAATACCTATTTTATTTTTGCTGCATTTTCAGCAAATTTTAATCACCCATAAATCACTTAAAAATCATAAAAAAAGTCTCCTAATTCTACCGTATTTAACTATTTGTCTTCGTAGCATTGGTCAAGAATAATATGCGTTAGGATGCTTTAGACAAGAATTGCACCATATTGAAATATTCATTACAAAATGAAAATAAATATTACTAATTATACAATTAAAAATTAGGAAATTTTTAGCTATCAATATATTTATTAAAGGAATAAAATATCAATTTATTGCTTTGAAATGATTACAAAAACGAGGCAAATATCAATCAATAAAAGTTTCATTCAATATATTAATTTGCAATAACAAAAAATTAATAAATAAATAATTCATACCCCCAGGGCAAAAGTGAAAAATTAGTAAAGAAATTTATTAGATGCAAAAAGCAATTGAAAATTGGTCCTTTGATCAATTTTCAATGTTTTTGCAATTTGTTTGTCATTTATAAAATACTAAATGAAAAATATTTTGTTAAACAGATAATTTAGAAGCGGGAGGGAGGGTGGAGGGACACCCAAAAGCAACATTTTCAATTACGACAGGCGCGGTCGGGAAGATTTTTTTATAATGGTAACAGATTTTACACTTAAAACAGGCATTTATAAATTTTAAAAAAAATTTCCAATTGCATTTTTTGGCTATGATTTTAATGCGTTTACAGGTGAAATATATGTAAAACTTTTTTTCGGAATTTCTTTTTTCTCAAAATCGTTTCTTCCATTCTGAAATTCTCTGTGGATAAACTTTCAACATTTTTGCAATGGCATCAGCACTCATTTTCGGGTTCTATAATTTTATTTCCCGATAAATTTTCATTTTTTCCATTTTTTCTTTATCGGTTCTTTTACAATGAATCAAATTGTTGCTTCCATTTTTCAATTACTGTACGGCTAACTCCGATGTTCTTACAAATTTGGATATAATTTTGTTGCCATTCTTTTCTTGAATATTTTCTTTTTTGTTTAAATTCATTTTTCATTCGCATGAATTTTTGCACAATTTCACTTTTTTCTTCATCAGTTTTTGATTTGTAGCTTTTATTTATTTGTTGATTAAGTCCCAATGCTTTAATCCATTCATAAATATATTTACGATTTGTTCCCAATTTTTTCGCTATTTTTTCTTCAATTTTACTCCATTCTTTTGTTGAATATTTTCTTCGTTTTTGTTTAATTTTTTCTTTTATTTTATAATATTTTCCAATTATTTCTCTTTTATTCTCTCATTTCGTTGTTTTCCTTCTTTTTCTTCCCATTTTTCTCCAAACATTTCATTAAATGATTTTTGCCGGTAATTTCTTATTTTCAGTTTTAATTTGATGAACTTCCATTATCAAAAATATAATTAAAATTAATATTCGGCGGAATTTCATTTTCTTCACAAATTAAAAAATGTAAATTTATTATTTATTTTTCTTGTAAAAATATAATTTTAATTATTATTTTGGTTTTTTATTGATGTAAAAATCGCCGTTCTACTGATTTCCTTTAAAATAAAAAATCTTATTTAATTGAAAATTATATTGTTTTTGATTATGATGGAATAATAAAATTTAAATAAATAGGGCTTGGTTTTTTTGGCACAAAAAATCGCGAAATAGGCACCTTAAAAGGCAGAAAAAATCGCAAAATAGGCATTAATTTTTTTGTCGAGAAAATTATAGCGTTTCTAAAAGTTTTTATCACTCCTCATTCTTTGCATGTTTTTCATTTTTTTTTTCAAATTTTTTATAATGTCAGAAGTGAAATTGCTAAGCCATTTTCTCGAATTGAATGCCATCGAAAACATTTGCCGGAAGCGAGTCGATCAATTCATTTTCGAGATAAATATTTAGTAATTTAAAATTAAATCAATTCTAAATAATACCATTTGGCCATTCCGTTTCTCCGCTTTTATTGTCTCCAAATGCTAATTTAATAATAAAAATTAGAAAGAATAGAAATAAATGTTTAGATAAATTCCTTTGACCCATCAAAAAGACGAATTTATAATTTTATAGAATTTAGCACCTTTAAAAATAATGTAACAAATTCAGCAAAATTAATCGCCGTCACTACTGCCCTCCCTAGGCTCGGAAAAATGGTATTTGAGGACCAAAATTCGGGTTGAAAAACCGGGAATTTTTGGCAAAACCGGGACCGGGACCTATTCGGGTTGAAAAACCGGGAATTTTTGGCTGGGAAAACCGGGAAAAAACCGAGACTTAGGTACTCAGTTGTACCGTTTTTCAGTACCAGATCCCGGCCCCGCTCAACTCTAATTTAAACTGACAAAGAATATTTTTGAAAATGGGATTTGAGGCTTTTTGGAAAGAATTTTTGAGACCATTGAAAAACCTTTAGACTTATTTAATTTGAAAATGAATTAATAATAATTTTTTTTCCCTTAATTTTGAAATATTGCTTTTTGTAATTTGTCCTCATTGGAATATTTATTTTTTACTTAAAATTATTAATTTTAAATTAAATAAAGTTTCTATTGCTTTTTGTTTTATTCCTTTTATTCTACATTCTATAAAATTGGCGGAGTTTAAAAAACCAATTAGCATCGATATAACATTAAATGAGAGAATTTAATTCGATCAAACATTATTTATAATAGGAAATCATTGATAAATTGAAATCCGTGATCAAATCAAAGCAAATTTCTTTTGTTTTTCGTGAAATTCCCAAATTTTGGCAATATTTTGTCACTTATTTTCATGATTTATTTTCATTAATTGCGTAATATTCTTTCATTTTTACTTAATTTGCGCTCATCTGAAGAAATATAATTTTATTATAAGATTTAAACAAAAATTCTCGTGGCTCCCTTTTGACGTGCAGGTAATTAAATAATTTCATCTATAGAGATGATAAATATATATATAATATGTGAGGAAATGACAAGGCATTTAAATATTTGCTTCCCTCATCACCCCAAATCCTTTGTTTCTCTGACTTGACGCTCCTTGCCGACACGCGGACTGCACCAGCCATTTTGGGAAACGCCGATCGTGTGCCGAAGCGACAAGAAGCATTTCTGATCGGAGGATGTCTGGAAGGAGTCAAGGTTTAAATGCAGGCGAAAATGATGGAGGACAAATGCCGGATAAGGGACGATACGATTTAAGAGACCGGCAAAATCGGCGAAATTGGCACAGATTGAGGAAGAATATCATGAGGCGATAAGTCAGGAAATACGGAGATTGGAAAGAGGTCGCTCTCAGGCTGTAAATGCAAACTCTCAACAAAATTCGAACGCGATACAGCTGATTGGGAACCGGAAAAGCAAGTAATGTTCTGAAAACAAGACTGAGAGGAAAAGCGCTGAAAGCACTGAATATCGTCCTTTCAAAATTTGGTCCCTGTCGAGGGGGCGAGTGAGGTGTGGTTTTGCTGGACGGGTCGGTTGCGCTTCGGCTGTTGTCGTGCACCCGCTCCGCGACAATGTTGTTGAACTTAGCGAATGGGACGGGGGAGGTCCGCTCTTGGAATGGGACTTCTGGGATGGACAGCCCTTTCAGACTTAGTTGGACTGTCCTGTTGGACTTCGGGACACCAAAGCTTAGACGTATGCAAACACGGAACTCTGAGCTCCGGAATGCCGAGACCGTAGAAAACCTTCAGAACAAAACTTCTTAGACAAGAAGTAGTTTATTTGTCGGAAATAGCGCACAATCAAAGGATGGAAAAATTGAGAGATTTTCTTGAGAGTGATTCTAAAGGGAAATGTTCGGGTTTATATATGGGATTTGGACAGGGGGGAAAATTCTAGAACATACCTTAAATGAATGGAAAAATGGGGAAATTTCGGGAATATTTATCACAAAGATCACAAGGGAACATTCCGGAAACTTCTTCCGGTCCTCCACAGAACTTCCTCATTTCTTTCCTCCGGGCGGTCCTCCAAGCGGTCCTCCGGGCGGTCCTCCGAGCGATCCTCCGGGCTGTCCTCCCATTTCCATGCGTTCAGTCGCCAGCGGCGACACTCCGGGTGGAGACGAAAGTTCGCGACGCAGAACCGAGATTTTGAGGCGCAGCGACTGCATGAATGCTGCCGCCTGGCGATGTTCCAGCGCGTCGCGGTCGGCTCTTTCTTGTTCATTGGCCTTCAGCACCTCGCCCAATTTGCGCGTCCACTCCACGTACATTTGTCCGATTTGCGCCCCCTGAGCGATGACTTCGTCGATTGCTGCCACGGCGCGTTTTCCACGTTGTTGCAATTCCTCCGCCATGCTCAGATGATTGTCCCGCTCGCGGTCGATTCGTGCTCCAATTTCTCCGAGCCCATTCAGCACAGCACTCGTCTCCATTGGCACTTGGACACCAGGTCGGGCTGCCGCCTTCCGTTCTGCCACAGTGATGGCTGCCGCCTTCGGTTTCTCCATTGCGGTCATCAATTCATGGCGCGCCCGTTCCTTCGATGCGCGAAATGCGCCCTCAGCTGATGCACGTCCGCCGGCAACCATTGAGGCGGCTACTCCTCCAGCTCTGGCCGCACGTGCCGGTCCACCACCTTTGATTGGTAGTGGAATGATCGGAGGTGCCGAGCATTCCATAGTTGCTTCCGCGCGTTTGGCAAATGCTGCCGCCTTCTTTCGATCCATCTCCGCTTTGACCAGTGCATTGCTCTTTGGACAGCGAGCCTCGTCGCCGGACACATGGCCAAGCAATCCGCATTTGTTGCAGCGCGGTTTTGGAGCATTAGGCGGAGCTCCGATGCGCGCTCGCTTCACGAATGGTCCCTCAGCTGCCGCCACTCGTTTGGTCTGAACTCCGCCAACGTTTGGGGGGCCTCCGGAAATATCTCGGGCCTGATGGCCCAAATTGGCACCAACCTTCGGTGCCTCCACAGGTCCCTGGACTCGAGGCTTTTTGGCCTCTTGGACAACCGGCGATGGTGCGGCAGTGGCCATTGCTGCTTCGAGTGCTGCCGCCGCTTCTTCATCATCGTCGTCGTCCTCCTCCTCCGGCTCACTCTCCGAAATGTCGATTTGGAGCGCTTCGTCGTCGCTTTCTTCATCGATTTTCACGAAACGGACGACTTGTTGTTTTTGCTGCTGCTGTTGTTGCTGTTGTTGATGGTGTTGTTGTTGCTGCTCGGCGAATTCTTCACTTTCATCCAATAATTTTGCGATGTCCATGGTCGGTTGGAGTTCCGTTGGTTGAAGGGGGAGGAATAAGGCACTTGGACACCAGGTCGGGCTGCCGCCTTCCGTTCTGCCACAGTGATGGCTGCCGCCTTCGGTTTCTCCATTGCGGTCATCAATTCATGGCGCGCCCGTTCCTTCGATGCGCGAAATGCGCCCTCAGCTGATGCACGTCCGCCGGCAACCATTGAGGCGGCTACTCCTCCAGCTCTGGCCGCACGTGCCGGTCCACCACCTTTGATTGGTAGTGGAATGATCGGAGGTGCCGAGCATTCCATAGTTGCTTCCGCGCGTTTGGCAAATGCTGCCGCCTTCTTTCGATCCATCTCCGCTTTGACCAGTGCATTGCTCTTTGGACAGCGAGCCTCGTCGCCGGACACATGGCCAAGCAATCCGCATTTGTTGCAGCGCGGTTTTGGAGCATTAGGCGGAGCTCCGATGCGCGCTCGCTTCACGAATGGTCCCTCAGCTGCCGCCACTCGTTTGGTCTGAACTCCGCCAACGTTTGGGGGGCCTCCGGAAATATCTCGGGCCTGATGGCCCAAATTGGCACCAACCTTCGGTGCCTCCACAGGTCCCTGGACTCGAGGCTTTTTGGCCTCTTGGACAACCGGCGATGGTGCGGCAGTGGCCATTGCTGCTTCGAGTGCTGCCGCCGCTTCTTCATCATCGTCGTCGTCCTCCTCCTCCGGCTCACTCTCCGAAATGTCGATTTGGAGCGCTTCGTCGTCGCTTTCTTCATCGATTTTCACGAAACGGACGACTTGTTGTTTTTGCTGCTGCTGTTGTTGCTGTTGTTGATGGTGTTGTTGTTGCTGCTCGGCGAATTCTTCACTTTCATCCAATAATTTTGCGATGTCCATGGTCGGTTGGAGTTCCGTTGGTTGAAGGGGGAGGAATAAGGCACTTGGACACCAGGTCGGGCTGCCGCCTTCCGTTCTGCCACAGTGATGGCTGCCGCCTTCGGTTTCTCCATTGCGGTCATCAATTCATGGCGCGCCCGTTCCTTCGATGCGCGAAATGCGCCCTCAGCTGATGCACGTCCGCCGGCAACCATTGAGGCGGCTACTCCTCCAGCTCTGGCCGCACGTGCCGGTCCACCACCTTTGATTGGTAGTGGAATGATCGGAGGTGCCGAGCATTCCATAGTTGCTTCCGCGCGTTTGGCAAATGCTGCCGCCTTCTTTCGATCCATCTCCGCTTTGACCAGTGCATTGCTCTTTGGACAGCGAGCCTCGTCGCCGGACACATGGCCAAGCAATCCGCATTTGTTGCAGCGCGGTTTTGGAGCATTAGGCGGAGCTCCGATGCGCGCTCGCTTCACGAATGGTCCCTCAGCTGCCGCCACTCGTTTGGTCTGAACTCCGCCAACGTTTGGGGGGCCTCCGGAAATATCTCGGGCCTGATGGCCCAAATTGGCACCAACCTTCGGTGCCTCCACAGGTCCCTGGACTCGAGGCTTTTTGGCCTCTTGGACAACCGGCGATGGTGCGGCAGTGGCCATTGCTGCTTCGAGTGCTGCCGCCGCTTCTTCATCATCGTCGTCGTCCTCCTCCTCCGGCTCACTCTCCGAAATGTCGATTTGGAGCGCTTCGTCGTCGCTTTCTTCATCGATTTTCACGAAACGGACGACTTGTTGTTTTTGCTGCTGCTGTTGTTGCTGTTGTTGATGGTGTTGTTGTTGCTGCTCGGCGAATTCTTCACTTTCATCCAATAATTTTGCGATGTCCATGGTCGGTTGGAGTTCCGTTGGTTGAAGGGGGAGGAATAAGGAAAGGCAAGTGACTTTTTGCTCCTTTCCCTCCTCCTTATATAGCTGCCGCCAGAGGGCAGAGGACACAATTTTGTGTCCCTGATTCATGCCATAAGCGCACAAAAAAGGATGACTCATGTTCGCTCCCTTCATTCGGAAGGAAGCATCTCCATCAACAGCGCTCATCGGCCGATGATTCACCGCCTCTTCTTCGCTTCCCGGGTGCACATCTCCGCCGAAGCCGTGCAGAAAGATCGGCGCTTCTCTCATTTCCAATGAAGAAGGGCCGCGGGAAGGCAAATGAATCAGCGCCGATGGCAATTCCTTTGCGCCGACCGAGTGAATCATAATAAATGCGGACATCACAAGCAAAAGAATTTTGCATTTAAGCGGCCCCATCAATTCAAGCTTAGAGTTCGCCGGAACATTTATAACAATCGATCGTTCCGCCGTTTCCGGTGGAGCTCCGCGCATTTCCACCGGATTTCCCGTAGGACTCTCACAATCAATTTCCTGGATAACCACCGAGTGGTTATCCGGTGAAATCCCTTCCATTGGATTACCCGTGGACTGTGGAGTGTCATGGTATTCCACAATGATGGAACTCCCCTTGCTGCTTACGGATAACCGTTTCGGGGATTTTTCTCCCTCTTGGAGTTCCGGATTATCCGTTTCCGTGTTTTCCTGCCATGGCATTCGGGTTCCAAAATCAACAGGGGGATCACGATCAAAGGCTTCTCGGACTTCGATCAATTCCAATGGATAGTAGCTCACGTGATTTCGCCCTCCTTTCTCACACAAACATGGAGCCTCCGGAAACATTAAATTCCGGTTGTGTCGCGTCCGGAAGTATTGGACAACAGTCGGGCCACGTCCGTTGAAGGCACCCAATTCGTCGGCACCGTGTACCGTGATGGAAGTACCGAAAAGAATCATGTTTGCACCTTCCGGTTTCAAATGCGTGGTGACCAATTTTGCTCCGCTTTCCTGGATACTTTCCAGCTTCTCTTCAATTTGGGTCCTCGTTCCGGGAATTCCGCGAATGGCTCGTGCGAGCAAATGTGGTTGCATTTTGACGTGTCGCGACAAAATGTAAAGCAAATTTGAGTCGGAGGAAACGTTGAAATTCATTTTCGGAGAAAATATTCGAATAGAATAGAATGAGTGAGGATCGGTCTTTCCATGCCCTTTTAAAGGCTTCTCTAACCAATCAGACTCCGCCACGTATTGAATGTTCGAGAATGTTCGATGGGCCACGCCCATCCCACCGGGGGGTATTTTAAGAAATTCGTTTTCCCCGTATTCCCGGCTCTCTTCCATCATTTGTGTCAGCATAATCAGCACAATCCATCTTGCTATTCTTCTCCATATGATGAATGCTGGATTACAACGTAACACCAATACGATCACGGCAAATGCAAGGATTCCCGCCAATATTATGACGATTATGTTCGGAAATCCAGCCATAAATCTGATAATGTCGATCCAATCAAAGTTTATGTCAGGCCATCCAATGCCTTTTGGGCTTTTCAGTGTGTCGGAAATCCGAGCGCCCATTTCAATTTGTTGCTGGATTGGGATATATATCAGATGTCCTTTCATACGGAATTTCGATTTTCCTCCACTGCATTCAATCGTGCAGTTCGTGTCGATTTCCGCCTGGTCGAAGGATAATGTCACATTTTGGACTTCCGCTTTTGACCGGCATGGTACCGTGAAGCGTGTTCCATCAATGCAATAGACATCGGCCAATGCTGAACCGTATTCCGTCCAACATCTAAGCTTCAGTTGAGCTCCCGACTGGCACTTATAACAACCTTTCAGTGTCTTCGTTCGTGCCCAACACCTTGTGAAGTCTTCCTCGATGCCAAGACGGAGACCCTCGAATTGCACCATTACTTGTATTGGCGTGTAGTGGGTTTCCGAGAAAATTTCCCCATCTTTGTATCGGATATTCAAATTGCGCAGACTTAACGGTAGCCTTTTTTCCGGGTTGTTGAATTCCTTCTCAAGGATTGAGTCGCGGCATAGGCAATCAACTCTCTGGGCCTCTTCATCGATCCAACATTTCGGGCACGCCTCTTTCGACAAAGTGCAACCCGAAAAATTGCCTGCTATTTCTCTATCTTGGCAGAGAAGATTTGTATTAACTTGGTCCACCATTGCGAAAGATGTTCCATCTGACAGGAACTTATGCCCTAAGATAGGCACTGGTGCTTGTGATACCGCAACTGGTGTCAGCTTCACCTCTTTCCATTTGAAGGTAATCCCTGGTATCAACGACATCTCAATTTCACCCTTAAAATTTCCTCCGGATTCGGCTTTAAGTTTCGCATTGATTCGGTACTCCCATGTTGGACATGAAATTAATTCGTATATGATTTTCGACGCAGGTACGGCGTGTACTCTGTAGAATATGCAACTCGCAGTCGGAAGTTTGCATCCACAGTTCCAAAATGAACACGATTCTCGGCAACTTGTAAATCCAGGACCTTTCTGAATATCTCCCAGTTCTGATACAAATGCACTGTATCCCTTCATGTAGTCATCATGTACCGTCTGGCAAAATTTGCCAAAGCAACTGCCTTCACGTGGGCAGCTCTTCACTGAGGTGGTGCGAACGGAATAAGATCGTAACCATTTCTCAGTTTTTGGGATACATACAATGCTGAGTGACAGTAATTTCATCTCAACGACTCCCATGACTCGCTCTTCCGGGTCTCTGAGGATAAGGCGAACTGGTTGTCCTGCTGGCAGAAGAGTGACATCTGTCGAGCTTTCAATACGGCATTCTGAGCCATTTGCCTTTCTCAGACAGTTTTCTGCTACTGCGCTTATCGAAACAACACGGGCTGAGCCTGCAGCATGCTCAATTAGCAGTGAACTTGCCGCTAGTGCGAGTAAGCTCATGCCCATTCTCGAAAGTTTTTTGGCTCTGTTCGGGTTCATCTTCCGCTTATTCGGTTCCCTTTGAGCTATTCTGGCATCATCTCTTTGTAGCCTTTTCCCAATGCCTTGGGTGACCGTTTTTATTGGAGTTATGATGATCCATCGAATAAGCCAAAACAGATTTGAGGTAACTTGCCGCAGTATTGAAAGTATCCAACAGAGTGCGATTATTCCTGTTAAAGTGAACAATCCATAAACTCCTGTGGACACATCTGGACGGCAATCCGGGTTGGCAATCCTTTCAATACAAAGCCAACAGTCAATCAATGTGCAAGGGTCCTGTGGTGGGCATTCCACTTCACCAATGTTGACCTTTCCATCTCTTAGCCAATAAGTTGCCCCGCACTGGTAATCAGCGATTAGTTGCTCTCGAGGCAGCTCATAAACAAGCTTATCCGGAGTGTATCGGTGTACCAAACAGCTGCTGGTTGTACCACAACACACTTCGAATTTGGTCACTTTTCTTGGTACAGTAACTTTAATGCCTCTCTCAGCACACTCCAACTTGCACATTTTACAAGGAGGAAATTGTCTTCCCCTATGTAACTTCGGGATATCTGGTGGATTTGGGACAAATCGAGTTTCTCCAATTGTTGCCCAAGCCATCATCAGCATGAGCATTAATCCCAACATGGAAGCTATTTTCGTCATAGACCGGGTCACCATTCCGTGGTTTCTGACCTTTCCTTGTTGGATATCTCTCGGTCTTTCTGCCTGCTTCCTATCCATTTTTGGGATTGGCTCTTGAAGTCCAACTTTTCCCTTTGGGACTTCGTCCCTTTCTTGGTCTTCGGACTCGTCGATCTTCGGTATTTCGAGTCTATATAGACGGTTGATCGGGCGCGAAATTTCACGCCATGAAATTCGCTCGCCATGTGCTTTTGGTATTTTGAGTTTGGCACTTCGCACAATATTGTCCGATCCTTGGAGTTCCACAATTCTGCCCAATGGCCAGCAGTTCCTCGGACCGTTGGTTGAAGGGGGAGGAATAAGGCACTTGGACACCAGGTCGGGCTGCCGCCTTCCGTTCTGCCACAGTGATGGCTGCCGCCTTCGGTTTCTCCATTGCGGTCATCAATTCATGGCGCGCCCGTTCCTTCGATGCGCGAAATGCGCCCTCAGCTGATGCACGTCCGCCGGCAACCATTGAGGCGGCCACTCCTCCAGCTCTGGCCGCACGTGCCGGTCCACCAACTTTGACTGGGAGTGGAATGATCGGAGGTGCCGAGCATTCCATAGTTGCTTCCGCGCGTTTGGCAAATGCTGCCGCCTTCTTTCGATCCATCTCCGCTTTGACCAGGGCATTGCTCTTTGGACAGCGAGCCTCGTCGCCGGACACATGGCCAAGCAATCCGCATTTGTTGCAGCGCGGTTTTGGAGCATTAGGCGGAGCTCCGATGCGCGCTCGCTTCACGAATGGTCCCTCAGCTGCCGCCACTCGTTTGGCCTGAACTCCGCCAACGTTTGGGGGGCCTCCGGAAATATCTCGGGCCTGATGGCCCAAATTGGCACCAACCTTCGGTGCCTCCACAGGTCCCTGGACTCGAGGCTTTTTGGCCTCTTGGACAACCGGCGATGGTGCGGCAGTGGCCATTGCTGCTTCGAGTGCTGCCGCCGCTTCTTCATCATCGTCGTCGTCCTCCTCCTCCGGCTCACTCTCCGAAATGTCGATTTGGAGCGCTTCGTCGTCGCTTTCTTCATCGATTTTCACGAAACGGACGACTTGTTGTTTTTGCTGCTGCTGTTGTTGCTGTTGTTGATGGTGTTGTTGTTGCTGCTCGGCGAATTCTTCACTTTCATCCAATAATTTTGCGATGTCCATGGTCGGTTGGAGTTCCGTTGGTTGAAGGGGGAGGAATAAGGAAAGGCAAGTGACTTTTTGCTCCTTTCCCTCCTCCTTATATAGCTGCCGCCAGAGGGCAGAGGACACAATTTTGTGTCCCTGATTCATGCCATAAGCGCACAAAAACGGATGACTCATGTTCGCTCCCTTCATTCGGAAGGAAGCATCTCCATCAACAGCGCTCATCGGCCGATGATTCACCGCCTCTTCTTCGCTTCCCGGGTGCACATCTCCGCCGAAGCCGTGCAGAAAGATCGGCGCTTCTCTCATTTCCAATGAAGAAGGGCCGCGGGAAGGCAAATGAATCAGCGCCGATGGCAATTCCTTTGCGCCGACCGAGTGAATCATAATAAATGCGGACATCACAAGCAAAAGAATTTTGCATTTAAGCGGCCCCATCAATTCAAGCTTAGAGTTCGCCGGAACATTTATAACAATCGATCGTTCCGCCGTTTCCGGTGGAGCTCCGCGCATTTCCACCGGATTTCCCGTAGGACTCTCACAATCAATTTCCTGGATAACCACCGAGTGGTTATCCGGTGAAATCCCTTCCATTGGATTACCCGTGGACTGTGGAGTGTCATGGTATTCCACAATGATGGAACTCCCCTTGCTGCTTACGGATAACCGTTTCGGGGATTTTTCTCCCTCTTGGAGTTCCGGATTATCCGTTTCCGTGTTTTCCTGCCATGGCATTCGGGTTCCAAAATCAACAGGGGGATCACGATCAAAGGCTTCTCGGACTTCGATCAATTCCAATGGATAGTAGCTCACGTGATTTCGCCCTCCTTTCTCACACAAACATGGAGCCTCCGGAAACATTAAATTCCGGTTGTGTCGCGTCCGGAAGTATTGGACAACAGTCGGGCCACGTCCGTTGAAGGCACCCAATTCGTCGGCACCGTGTACCGTGATGGAAGTACCGAAAAGAATCATGTTTGCACCTTCCGGTTTCAAATGCGTGGTGACCAATTTTGCTCCGCTTTCCTGGATACTTTCCAGCTTCTCTTCAATTTGGGTCCTCGTTCCGGGAATTCCGCGAATGGCTCGTGCGAGCAAATGTGGTTGCATTTTGACGTGTCGCGACAAAATGTAAAGCAAATTTGAGTCGGAGGAAACGTTGAAATTCATTTTCGGAGAAAATATTCGAATAGAATAGAATGAGTGAGGATCGGTCTTTCCATGCCCTTTTAAAGGCTTCTCTAACCAATCAGACTCCGCCACGTATTGAATGTTCGAGAATGTTCGATGGGCCACGCCCATCCCACCGGGGGGTATTTTAAGAAATTCGTTTTCCCCGTATTCCCGGCTCTCTTCCATCATTTGTGTCAGCATAATCAGCACAATCCATCTTGCTATTCTTCTCCATATGATGAATGCTGGATTACAACGTAACACCAATACGATCACGGCAAATGCAAGGATTCCCGCCAATATTATGACGATTATGTTCGGAAATCCAGCCATAAATCTGATAATGTCGATCCAATCAAAGTTTATGTCAGGCCATCCAATGCCTTTTGGGCTTTTCAGTGTGTCGGAAATCCGAGCGCCCATTTCAATTTGTTGCTGGATTGGGATATATATCAAATGTCCTTTCATACGGAATTTCGATTTTCCTCCACTGCATTCAATCGTGCAGTTCGTGTCGATTTCCGCCTGGTCGAAGGATAATGTCACATTTTGGACTTCCGCTTTTGACCGGCATGGTAACGTGAAGCGTGTTCCATCAATGCAATAGACATCGGCCAATGCTGAACCGTATTCCGTCCAACATCTAAGCTTCAGTTGAGCTCCCGACTGGCACTTATAACAACCTTTCAGTGTCTTCGTTCGTGCCCAACACTTTGTGAAGTCTTCCTCGATGCCAAGACGGAGACCCTCGAATTGCACCATCACTTGTATTGGCGTGTAGTGGGTTTCCGAGAAAATTTCCCCATCTTTGTATCGGATATTCAAATTGCGCAGACTTAACGGTAGCCTTTTTTCCGGGTTGTTGAATTCCTTCTCAAGGATTGAGTCGCGGCATTGGCAATCAACTCTCTGGGCCTCTTCATCGATCCAACATTTCGGGCACGCCTCTTTCGACAAAGTGCAACCCGAAAAATTGCCTGCTATTTCTCTATCTTGGCAGAGAAGATTTGTATTAACTTGGTCCACCATTGCGAAAGATGTTCCATCTGACAGGAACTTATGCCCTAAGATAGGCACTGGTGCTTGTGATACCGCAACTGGTGTCAGCTTCACCTCTTTCCATTTGAAGGTAATCCCTGGTATCAACGACATCTCAATTTCACCCTTAAAATTTCCTCCGGATTCGGCTTTAAGTTTCGCATTGATTCGGTACTCCCATGTTGGACATGAAATTAATTCATATATGATTTTCGACTCAGGTACGGCGTGTACTCTGTAGAATATGCAACTCGCAGTCGGAAGTTTGCATCCACAGTTCCAAAATGAACACGATTCTCGGCAACTTGTAAATCCAGGACCTTTCTGAATATCTCCCAGTTCTGATACAAATGCACTGTATCCCTTCATGTAGTCATCATGTACCGTCTGGCAAAATTTGCCAAAGCAACTGCCTTCACGTGGGCAGCTCTTCACTGAGGTGGTGCGAACGGAATAAGATCGTAACCATTTCTCAGTTTTTGGGATACATACAATGCTGAGTGACAATAATTTCATCTCAACGACTCCCATGACTCGCTCTTCCGGGTCTCTGAGGATAAGTCGAACTGGTTGTCCTGCTGGCAGTAGAGTGACATCTGTCGAGCTTTCAATACGGCATTCTGAGCCATTTGCCTTTCTCAGACAGTTTTCTGCCACTGCGCTTATCGAAACAACACGGGCTGAGCCTGCAGCATGCTCAATTAGCAATGAACTTGCCGCCAATGCGAGTAAGCTCATGCCCATTCTCGAAAGTTTTTTGGCTCTGTTCGGGTTCATCTTCCGCTTATTCGGTTCCCTTTGAGCTACTCTGGCATCATCTCTTTGTAGCCTTTTCCCAATGCCTTGGGTGACCGTTTTTATTGGAGTTATGATGATCCATCGAATAAGCCAAAATAGATTGGAGGTAACTTGCCGCATTATTGAAAGTATCCAACAGAGTGCGATTATTCCTGTGAAAGTGAACAATCCATAAACTCCTGTGGACACATCTGGACGGCAATCCGGGTTAGCAATCCTTTCAATACAAAGCCAACAGTCAATCAATGTGCAAGGGTCCTGTGGTGGGCATTCCACTTCACCAATGTTGACCCTTCCATCTCTTAGCCAATAAGTTGCCCCGCACTGGTAGTCAGCGATTAGTTGCTCTCGAGGCAGCTCATAAACAAGCTTATCCGGAGTGTATCGGTGTACCAAACAGCTGCTGGTTGCACCACAACACACTTCGAATTTGGTCACTTTTCTTGGTACAGTAACTTTAATGCCTCTCTCAGCACACTCCAACTTGCACATTTTACAAGGAGGAAATTGTCTTCCCCTATGTAACTTCGGGATATCTGGTGGATTTGGGACAAATCGAGTTTCTCCAATTGTTGCCCAAGCCATCACCAGCATGAGCATTAATCCCAACATGGAAGCTATTTTCGTCATAGACCGGGTCACCATTCCGTGGTTTCTGACCTTTCCTTGTTGGATATCTCTCGGTCTTTCTGCCTGCTTCCTATCCATTTTTGGGATTGGCTCTTGAAGTCCAACTTTTCCCTTTGGGACTTCGTCCTTTTCTTGGTCTTCGGACTCGTCGACCTTCGGTATTTCGAGTCTATATAGACGGTTGATCGGGCGCGAAATTTCACGCCATGAAATTCGCTCGCCATTTGCCTTTGGTATTTTGAGTTTGGCACTTCTCACAATATTGTCCGATCCTTGGAGTTCCACAATTCTGCCCAATGGCCAGCAGTTCCTCGGAGTTTTTTCTTCTTCGATGATTACCACCTCTCCGATTTTTGGTTGATCCGCCAGGCAACTTCTCGGGCCTTTATGCTCCCATTGTAATCTGTTCCGGAGCATTAACAGGTACTCTTTTTTCCATCTGGTCCAGAATTCGTCCAATGTGGCCAGAGTACCTTTCCAGCGCATCTGCAATTGCTTCTGGAGATTTTTAGGTTCAATTTCGAACTCCGTGTCCGACGACTGGTCGTTCCTCCGGACATCCAAACTCAATATGGCTTTTGGCATTATGAAATCGACCGGTCTCAATGGCTGGACCGCATTCGGTCCTTCATCGACATAGGTGATCGGTCTCTGATTTATTGTCGCTTCAACTTCTGCGACAAAGGTTCTCAATTGGTCGTAGGGCAAAATTCGACGCCCAAGGACTCTTTTGAATGCCGCTTTTACTCCAGCGACTTGGCGTTCAAGAAATCCATTACTCCAAGGTCTAAGTGATGGATTAAACCGCCATTTGATTCCTTCGTTGGCAAGGTGCTCTTCGAGCGGGCATGTGGGTGTCTTCCCAGCTTCCAATGCTGCCGCTACTTTAGCTGCCAGTACAAATTGTGTGCCGTTGTCTGTGATGATTCTCTTTGGAGTTCCTCTCCTACTGGTGAATCGACGGAACACTTGAAGGAATGCCTCAGCGCTTAAGTCAAGCACTGGTTCCAAATAAATAGCTCTCGTACTTAGGCATGTGAACAAAGCAATCCATGCCTTTCGGAGCTCTCCATTTACTTTGGTATTCGTCGGCCCAAGATAATCAATCCCAATGCTTTCAAATGGTGCCGTTCGCCTCACGCGGTCCTCAGGAAGAGGAGGCATCGTCGGCAATTTATATGCCGGGCATTGGATCCTGCGACAACGACCGCATGCTCGGATGACCTTTTTTATGGTCAGTCTCGCTCTGGGTGTCCAATATTTTGCCAAAAATTCTGTCAGAGTGGATTCAACTCCAGAATGTGCAAGGGACTCATGCACTGACTGTGCAATTAGTCGGGTTATTGGACAATCCTCAGGAAGGATAATGGGATTAACCATATCCTCTGATGCATTGCTCATCGCTAGTCGTGTTGACAGTCGAACAATACCATCCTTTTTCAATGTCTTTACGAGTTCGTGTGGTTGCTTTTTCCACATTGGCCAACATTTTTGTGCCATTTTCACGAGTATGATCTCGGCATACTGGTAATCTTCACTGATCATAGGAAGACCCTCTGAAATCTCGAATTTTCGGGTCTTTCTCATCTTGTTTATTGCACGGAGAACCCAAACCACAGTGCGGCGTAGTTTAGTCCAACTGCTAAATCGACAAGGGTCAATCCATGGATTGTCTTCACTTGTTATTGCTGGCACTGCAATTACATTCTCCAATTCTGAACTTTCTTGACCATCATTCTCGGCTCCTGTTGGGGTAACCTCGAATTCGATCGGCCAACTTTTCATTGGTTCACGGAGCCATGTTGGTCCATTCCACCAAAGATGATGGGATCTCAGTTCTTCTGGAGTGCATCCTCTTGATGCTACATCCGCTGGATTTTCGTGCGTTCTGATATGCAGAAATCTGACATTTTCTGATATCCGCCGGATTTCTCTCAACCGATTCTCCACAAATCTGGGTTGGGAATCTTTCGACTCAATCCAGCTCAAGACGGGTTTCGAATCTCCCCAAATAAATTTTTCATTTATTGGGATTCTCAGCTGATTTTCCGCAAATTTCAACATTCTTGCCCCAATTAGCATTGCCAAGAGTTCCATTCTTGGAATTGTTACTTCAGCTTTCCGGGGCTTGAGTCTACTCTTTGCATAGAGTACCTGCACATTGGTTTCCTCTCCTTTCTGAGACCTTATAAAGAGTGCCGCTGCATAAGCGTCCTTGCTTGCGTCCACAAACGCATGGAGTTGGACCACTTCGTCTTGCAGTACGGATCGTCTCGGAAATTTGAATGGTTCGGTTTTCCATTCTCTGATAACGGCAAACCATTCTGCCGTTTCATCAGCTGGTAAGATTTCGTCCCATCCCAGGGTTCTGTCCCACAATCGTTGTAGGAACAGTTTTGCTTGGAGAAGGCAAGGCGCGACCATTCCCAATGGGTCAAATATGCTTGCCAATGTTTTCAAAACAATGCGTTTTGAAATCTTCCCGGCTTCATTCGTCGGTGGGAATCCAATACTCAATTCATCCTTTTGAATGTCCCAAGGGATGCCAAGTACTTTGGTCCCTGGTTTATTGAGCCGGTCCTCTTCGGGAATTTGCTCCATCGCTTCCATTGAGTTGCAAATAAATTCCCTCAGATTCATTTGTGCTTCAGCAAACAAGGCTTTACCTTCTCGATACTTTTCTAAGACTTCTCTAGCATCTTTGCATGAAGTCATTAGATTATCCACAAAGGCATTCCCAGCGAATTCCAACGCCAATGGGGAAGCTTTCTCCTTCAGATGCTTCTGGACAACAGCAGCCAAAATAAATGGCGAGGAAATCACTCCGAAGGGAATCCGAGCCCAACGGAAGATCTGCAAATTGTCTGTCGACAATTTCTTCTTAGGATCTTTCACCCAAAGGAATTTCACAAATTCCCTGTCTTCGTTGTTCAAAGATATGGCATTGAAGGCCTTTTCTAAGTCCGCCCATAATGCAATTATTGGGAGACGGAATCTTAGAAGGATTCCCACGAGATCGGGAATCATCACGGGGCCTCTGAACATACACTCGTTCAAAGATTTCTCTCCCCGTGGGTGTGCTGAAGCATCAAAAACAATTCGAAGTTTATGAGTTACCACTCCATGATGTGGCAGGAAGTGTTCAGGAAAACCTTCCCTTCTTTCACCGATTTCAAAGAATCCGAGATTGAACTCTCTCGAGATTGACTCGTGGTATTTGTCCAATAACTCGGGAGTCTTGCGCAGTTTTTCAAGGAGATTGACCAATCTCCTATATGCCATATTGTAATTTGATGGCAAATCGGGCGGGAACTCTTTCCATGGCCATCCCGAACTATAACGTCCATCAGCGAGTCTCTTGGCTTTCTTTTCGAAGATTTCCATCGCTGTGTCGTCATCATTTTCTTTTGGGTCGTCTTTTATCCCTATCAGTTGTAGGTCCCAAAAGTTTTTTGCAGTGTCAATTCCTGTTTCTGCAAATTCACAATCAGCTTTTGCTGACATCACTGCGCAGATTTGTCTCGTTTCTCCGATCTCCTGTGGGATATCTTTTCCACATACGATAGGTCCCACAGAAGTGTAAATGCGGAATAAGTTCCGATTTATCTGTTCGCGCCGCTGGAAGAATCGCCAAAATTCGGCCATACCAATGAGTAAATCTGGTTCCTCATCAGTTATTTCCACATTTCCGGTCTTCCATTCGGCTCGACGGATAGATTTGACTATCCAATCTGCCCGATAAGCTACTATTTTTTCGGATTTGCCGTTTTCCAATGCGACATGTAGCTCATACTGCGGTGCATCAAGCCTGACCGGTGAATCGCTGTGGAAACCACTAACTTCCAGCTGCCCATCTTTCAATTTATATAGACTCAAGGCTCGCACGACAGCGCTTTTGATCATGGTTACTTGCGAACCTGGGTCAAAGAAGACCAAAATCCTAATTCTCCTTGTAGGATTTCTTCTGGAAAAAATTGTGACGTATTTCGCCATTAAAAGCACTCTTTTTGGATCAGAAACCATCGTGGCTACTGTTCCATTTTCTGCCGAACCAATTGTCGTCACATTGACTTCTGCATGGGTTCTCTTAAACTGTGCTTTAGGCCTTGTCTGACTGGTGTTCCATTCTCGACCGGATTTCTTTGTATTCGGACAAATAATTTTGTTATGCGATCCTTTGCATCTCGCACAACTCCTATTTGCCCGACAATCCGGAGCTCTGTGTCCTCTGCGTAGGCACAGAGAACATCTATTTTGTTCTGCGAGCATTTTTGTTCGCTGCTGAACGCTGGCCACTTTTCTGCAATCGTCCACCCAATGCGGTCCGTCGCAGAAGAAACATGGAAGTTTTGGCTTCCCACGAGGCGCTGATTCCATTCCTCGTTTATCTTGTGTGGCTACAAAGGCTCTGGCTCTCTCAGCTGATTGCCTGCGTTGCTCGCGCTGGAACACCTGCCTGTTTTGTGTCGGACCTCGATTCACCTCTCTTCTTAGTGACCGAGAGCACCGCTGGACCTCCTCTCGAAGTGATACGACTTCTGCTAGTCCGCGTCTCAAATCCGACATCTGCCAGTGGAGTCCCTCTTCTCGTTCCATTTTGATCAATTCAGTGAGAATTTGTTTGGGCAGCTTTGCCTTGACTGCCATGCACATGAGTGAATTCTCGGGATGTCCCAAAGCATTTAATTGGCGACATATTCGTTCCAAATTCTCGGAGAATATCTGGAGGGAGTCCGGGCTATCTTCCACACTCGGAAGATTGAATAGTTCGGCTTGCAAGGCTTCGACGATAACCTGCGGATTGCCAAACAATCGGCGGAGAGTTTCCACCATATTTTCGTAATTTTGGCCACCTCTGTAGCCAATCACTGCACGAGAGGCTTTCCCTTTAAGGCATCCCATCAAATAATTCATTTTGTCAATTGGCTGCAGGTGAGCCTGATTGTGGACCGCATTCTCGAAGGATTGCCAAAATGTCGGCCACTCTAACGGATCGCCGGAGAATATCGGCATCCGTAATTCTGGAAGTCTGATCCTTGGTTGATGCAGGACTTCTCTGACGGGTGATTGCCTTTGTACTCGAACAGGGATTTGCCTTTCCTCTCGAACAGGTGATTGCCGTTGCCTTTGGGCATTTTCTCGTACGGCATTGTCCCCGATTTGGGAACCTTCGTCTTCTGACTCTCCTGCAAGTGCCACTAGTATTTCATCCATCGTAGCATGTGCTTCGGCTAACAAATTCGCTACTTCTCTTTCGTCGATGAATGTCTCGAGCCGTTCTTGTTCTGTCTGTTTTTCTTGTCCTTGCAGTCCAGTGATAACGTTTTCCCATTTCGCTAGTTCAGCTTCCACACGCTGCAATACTTTTAAGAGCAATACTTTTGCTTCCATCAGTGCAGCGTTGTTGACTTCTTCATCTTCATCACGGTCGACGTGTGTCCGTGCTGTGTTTACTCGCTGACGAAGAATTGCCACTTGTGGTCCTAGTACCATCCGGATTAGGTTGCTCATGATGGTCTTTTCGGGAGGTCCACTTGTCGTGTGGTCGTTTTACAGGAGCGCCAGTTATCGCGTTCCCAGGAGCGCCACTTGTCGAGGGGGCGAGTGAGGTGTGGGTTTGCTGGACGGGTCGGTTGCGCTTCGGCTGTTGTCGTGCACCCGCTCCGCGACAATGTTGTTGAACTTAGCGAATGGGACGGGGGAGGTCCGCTCTTGGAATGGGACTTCTGGGATGGACAGCCCTTTCAGACTTAGTTGGACTGTCCTGTTGGACTTCGGGACACCAAAGCTTAGACGTATGCAAACACGGAACTCTGAGCTCCGGAATGCCGAGACCGTAGAAAACCTTCAGAACAAAACTTCTTAGACAAGAAGTAGTTTATTTGTCGGAAATAGCGCACAATCAAAGGATGGAAAAATTGAGAGATTTTCTTGAGAGTGATTCTAAAGGGAAATGTTCGGGTTTATATATGGGATTTGGACAGGGAGGGAAAATTCTAGAACATACCTTAAATGAATGGAAAAATGGGGAAATTTCGGGAATATTTATCACAAAGATCACAAGGGAACATTCCGGAAACTTCTTCCGGTCCTCCACAGAACTTCCTCATTTCTTTCCTCCGGGCGGTCCTCCAAGCGGTCCTCCGGGCGGTCCTCCGAGCGATCCTCCGGGCTGTCCTCCCATTTCCATGCGTTCAGTCGCCAGCGGCGACAGTCCCGATCCCCCCATGCAAAATTTTAAAAGCTGAGAGATTACTTCGATTTTGAGTGAAACCGATTGTCGTGAAGCATCAGCTTTCACTGAGCTAACACAATTCGGAAAGCGTGCACCCAATGAAGATTTAATGAGTTTTGGTGAGAAAACTTACCGTTTGGTGAAATGTTCGTATACGGAACTGAATGAAAGTCAAATCGATGAAATTGCCAAAAAATTTTTATTATGAATATCAACGACGGAGACTTGTCAAGATTTTTGGAGTGTCAACGCAGGCAAGGACAGACATTCGATGAGTTGTTAATGATTGCAAAACGAATCCATTTGGCGGATCCCGAGAAAGTTCGCGCCAGAATTGAGACAGAGCGAAACCAGCAAAGTCAGCAATTACAAAGCAGATGGAATCAGATAGACTGAACGGAACTCCCAATTTCGAAATCGGATGGATTATCAAGGCTCAAATTGGAGAAATGGTCAGCAAAATCAGTACACTTTTAAAAATTCCTGCCGTTTCAATGGAAATCCGACCAACCAAGCATCTGAAAAAGTTGAACAGAGGCGTGCAAACACAGTTTTTGTTCAGGCCGAAGAGAAGGAAGAAACTCAGACTGTCCATGTTGGAAAACTTGGATTGTCAGAACACGAAAAATTTTGCAGTGAACTCTCTCTCCACGCAAGCGAATTTCCATTTGAAAGTCCTGCCAGCCCCCAAATTTCAGAATGTCTGACTTTGAATTTATCTGTAATTGGAAACTCAGCAACTGCTCTTTCCGACTCAGGGGCTGAAACTGCTAGTGTAAATCCAATTTTTTACATAGTTTGGCAAAAGAAAAGGGAATTAATTTGTTGGATTGGGGATTCTGTCCAAATACTGGCCACAGTAAGCTACCGTTCTCTGTTTCGTCATTAAATCGGACAAAAATCAAAGTGGTCGGAGTGATCAATGTTCCTATCCGAATGAAAACAAAAATAAATATTAAATATTTTTTTATTCATTGGATAAAATAAAAGTAATAAACATATCGTTTAATCAATAAGAAGGAGGCCGATTTGGAAATTCTTATAAAAATTATAGAAATAAAATTAATTTAATTTATTTCGAAATAAAATAGGAAGTGAAATAAGAAATATTAGTCATTATGTGAGAGAACAAAGCTTAAAAATGTTTTCTAACTTTAGCACATTTTTATATAAATCCTAGAGAATCATTAAATTAAAATCAGAGTGATCAAGACAAAGCAAATTTCTTTTTCCATCTTCTCAGCGTGTCCCGTGAAATTCTCAATTTTTTGACAATCATTTTATCACTTATTTTCGGATTTGATTCTTTAATTTCGGAATATTGCTTCATCTTTCTTAATTTATTCTCATCTGAATATGTATAATTTATTATATGATTTAAACAAAAATCCTTACTTTTATGGTCATTTGGCATTAATTCATTTTTCCATTTGCGAAATGTCATTTCAGAAATCCCCAATTCCTTCATAAATTCTTTCTGTTTTCCGTAACAATATAATTCTTTAAATTCATCAAAACGTTTAATAAATTCTTTCTTTTTCTCCACATAAAAACTTTTTTTCATTATTTTGTTTTTATTTATATTCAATTTTTTTTTCCATTTATATATTAAAGTTCGATTTAATCCTAATAATTTCCCAATTTTCCTCTCAATTTTTACTCTGTCTTTGCTTTTGTTTTGCCCTTTTTCCTTTAACTTTTCTTTAATTGCATCAAATTTTTTAACAATTTCTCTCTTTTTCTGATCATTTCCCATTTGATCAATTGGGCCATTTCTCATTTCATCACCGTTTGGTTGAAGAAAGTGAATAAATCAATTCTCTTTTTGCTCGCTTAGTTCAATTCTCACTTTTTGTTCACTTTCATTTTTGGTCCATCCGTCGCCAAATATTCATCAAAATTTGGTCGGATTTTGACGGATTCGATGATAAAAGCTTTGAAAAATATTAAAAATAATAAATGCCATAAATTCATTTTTACAATTTGAAGTGAATTATGATAAAAATATGTCATGTTGAATTTTTCATCAAATGTATTAAACAATTTATTCTCATTTTATTGTAATTAATGAAAAGCGAAAATGTCCTGATTTTTCATTTATGTCCTGTCTTGTTTGAAGGCCATCTTTTTCAAATTTAAGTACAAAGAACATTTAAAAAACTAATTTTTGAAATCATTCCATTAAATTTTTATAAAATTTACAAATTATAATTATACTTGATCTGAATAAAAACAAAAATACCTGGGCACAATATTTCCTAAAACAGCACCCCCCCCCCGCCCCCCCCCCCCTAAATTAAAACCTTCACACTGAGGGGGGTTGAAAAAATAAAGCCCCCGGGGCTCTATTTTTGGAAATACGGTATATTAAAAGTTAGAAATTATATTGTAATTATGTACATTAAATTGTAATATAAATCTCCCGAAATTTGTCGTTTTATAAGTACTGTGCAATTAATGCTGTAATTTAGAAGATCCTGCTTTAATTACGTAGTTCAATTTTCACTGTTTGTTCACTTTCATTTTTGTCCAATCCTTCGCCGAATTTTCATCAAAATTTGGTCGGATTTTTGATGTATTCAATTTTAAAAAAAAAAAATAAAAATATGTTACCGTATTTTTCATTTATCAGATTTTACATATTTTTGACCAAATGGGATTTAAATGGCGACATGAAGTTTGGGCACCAGAAATTTGGGCACCGGGAATTTTGGGCACCAGAGTAAGGGATTTCAAAAAATAAATAAAATGGTTATATAAATCATTAAATTTAGAAAATTTTTAACAACACCTGTGCTTAAAAATTTATATTTTCTTGAAAATTAAAAAATTTATGTAAGAAACCTGGTAATCTTATTATTTGATCAATTCTTACAGCTGTTTAAACGTAGTAATTATTGTTTGAATAGATCTGAATACCCGGATTAGTTGGGCCCGAAATATCATCAATGATCCGTCTAATTATGTTTTAACTCATAAAATTTAATAGTCTTGAATCGACCGAGCCTTGTAATAATACAAATAGGTTATATACGCAATGTATGACATTGATATAGAATGAATTTTAATGAGTCTAGCAAAATAAACATGCTCAATTGAGCGGATATCGTTCAAAAACTTTCGATGCTTAACTTGATTAAAATTTACTCTGCTTTTAAATTGGATGTTGTATGTTTGCAATTTAAAGATTCATTTAAAAACATTTTTATTTTTAAATCCTTAATTTGGTGCCCAAACTTCCCGGTGCCCAAATTTCTGGTGCCCAAACTTACCGGTGCCCAAACTTCCGCCCCCCATTTAAATGGCGATTTTGTGCGTGTGTGAGTCGTTTTAGTGCGGCCATTTAAGTGTGACGCTTTTTGATTTTGGAATGACCAAATACAACCTTGTTGGCATCATTCGATAGCTCTAGGCGCCCTCTATTAGTTTGCTTTATTCCAAAAAATTCAGGTTTTTGAATTCTTCTGGCCGTAACTATTTAAAACATAACTAAATTTTCGAAATAATGCAGGCTAATAAAAGTCACTTAGGGCATCGATTAGCGTGCTAATATTGCGTGATCGTTTAAATTAGAGTTATACGGGACCGGGACCTGGTACTGAAAAAACGTATAACTGAGTAACTAAGTCCCGGTTTGGACCAGTTTTGTCCGGGACTGGGAAAAGTCACGGGTTTTCCCGGGTTTAGCAGCCAAAAAGTACCGGTTTTTCAACCCGAAAAGGTTCCGGTCCCGGTTTTACTCAAAATTCCCAGTCCTTTTGCCAATAATTTAATTTTCAACAATTTTAAATTTATGTGATTTTGAAAATATTTATTAATTATGTCAACTGGTATCAATATTCCTGCATTTCATCATCTAAATTGTTTCTTCCATTTAAAAATGGTCGTCCTATCAAGTTTCAAAATTTTGCAATTTCTTTGGTCACTTTTCTGGTGGTTCGAAGTAGGAGGGCATCAATTGCCGCCTTTTTATACGTTCGGCGGTGGTCCGAGCATTTGCATTGACATGCGATTTGATTAAGTCCCAATTATTATTTATCCATTCATAAACTTATTACGGTTGTCCCTACTTTTTTCGCTATTTTGAGTTTATTTTACGCATTCTTTTGATGAATTCAGGTTGATTTGAAAATGTCGATCCGTGATGGTTCGGCAAATTTGAAAATCTTGGTCTCTATTAATTGGTTAATTCTTTTAGAGAATTTTGCAGAAATCGGGGGTTTCCGCGATTACCACGCAAATGATGGTTACCACCAAATGTTCGTCCGCGATAACTTTGGCGCGGATTTGAATGAAATTGGCGGTTTTGTTGATGAGATAATTGGATGGACATTAAGCTTGGCGGTTGTTGGGATTAGTTTTCATTTTTTCCTTTCCGCATGGATCAGGAAATGGCGAAATTTTGAGCGGCATTTTCATTTCAAATACCGCCTCAAGAAATTTGAGCGTAATTTTTGCGCCACCATCTTTTAATTTGCCGTTCTCATCGACATTAATAAATCGAGGAATTTTTCGGGTGCCATCGGTTTTTTTGAAATGAATGGCGTGGGAATAATAAAAGTTTTATATGGAAAATTTTGATAAATGAAATGAAATTTTTTGAATGGCCTTTTTGGTTTCTTCAATTGGCACATTTACAATAATATCATCGGTGCCGGCCATGATCAAAATTTCTTTAACTTCTTCAGCAAAATAGGACAATCGGGGATGCCCATGGGCTATTTGAGGGTCTTATTATGCCCCGGTTCAGGTAATCGTCAGACATTCGTTAACTTTTGCTCTAACTCCAAAAGGCATAAGGCGTGGTGGTATTTTAATTGCTTGTGAGTTTCCAGTATCGGTTTTGTGTTCGGTTAAGTTTGTTTGCGTAATTCGGATTCTTCGAGTGCTAAAACATCAGAAAATTCAATCAAAAGTTCCTCCAACTGACTTTTTTTCTTCAGTGATTAAAGCCCCAAAATTTGGTTTGTCATATTAGCGCGGAGACCCTTTTGACATTATTTTGATTATTTATTTTAAATTTAAATTATATTTTACATTTCGCCAATTTTATATATTTTATTTTGTTTTGCTTTTTTATTTTGACCCAACTTAATCTTCTTCGTTTTGGTGGCTGGACATTTCGACAATGCCGTTTCGACAATGACCATTACGACTATATCATATCGCCAAAATTTAAAATATCTGATTAAAAATAAAAATGAACATAAAAAATAATAAATTAATTAAAAAAATTATTGATGAAATTTAAAGGGAAAAATATTTATTATATTTTTTAAATTTATTATTAATAGAAAAACAAAAACTAATATAAAAAATAAATAATTACGAAATTATTTAAAATAGTTCTCATTGTTTTAAATAGGTATGTTAAATATAAAATTCAAACATTTATTTCAATTATTGTAGCATCCTATTTTCACACCAAAATTTTTGGTCCTCAGAGGATGTAATGGCATAGTTCAAGTAGTTCAGCCAATTTATTGGCTAAAAATCTGGAGCTTATTGAATTTGTGAGGTTAAGTCAAAAAGAGTCGCTTAATTGTTCTTGAGGGACGGATAGATTCGAATACGATTTTGAAAAAGACTCGGCGATGGTCGAAGATGTCGATATTGCGATGCCTCATAAACGCAAATTAGAAAACTAAAGCCATTCTCATAATGCTATATGAACAAAAACGAAAAAAAAAACTATATATTTATCCAAAATGCGCACCATCTCATATCATTAGCAGAAATTTGAATTTTATTTAAAAAAATATATTTAATTTTAGTCAAAACGGCATTGTCGTAAAGGTATTGTCGAAACGGTCATTGTCGAAATGTCCGGGAGTCTTCGTTTTTACCTCTTCTGTTTTTAAAAAATGGTTTTATATTTCGTGTTCTCTTTTCGTCGGCAATAAATTTATAAAAATCTACCCCTTCGGACCCTATGAATTGAATTTGAGTTTTAGTTTAATTGTTTTGGTCTGCTTTTTCCCAAAGAGCAGTACTAAATGGCTAATATATTGTGGAGGGATTGAAAAAAGAGAAAAAAATATGAATTTTAAAAACATTACAATTTTTGCAACCCTAAAAGTTTCTCAATATAAAAGTGAAAAACCCAAACAAGAAATTATTAGCAAATAGTCCCCAAAGCGACCAAAATCGCTTCATAAATTATTTTGAAATACTTAAATATTAAGGATTTTTATAGGCAATGCAAGAGAAATTCAGATAATGACTTTAAAAAATATTAATGATTGCTTGAGATGAATGTTATGAGCAGGGCGAGGATTTTTTAGGTTTTTATTTTTTATGCCTTATTTTGATGAGAAAAACATAAAAACCACTTAGAATGGCGTTTATTACTTGAAACAAACAAAAAAGAGAAATGCACAGCCCTTAAGAATTGAAATTTCGAATTTTTATGACAAACATTTCAATAGTAAAAAAATACAATATCAAACGGTTGGATCAAGTGCAATGACAATAAAAAAGATAGAATAATACTTGGACAGGGCGAGGATTTTTAGCTTTTTATTTTTTTAGGACTTTGTTTCGATGAGAAAAGCATTAAAACATATCCACAAAAATAAAAAAGTACGCTTTCAAATTTTCCAAAATTCACATTCAAAAATTAAATTTTCTTTTTTTTATTTTAAAAAAATATTTTAAAAACATTTTTTTATATACTCTCATATAAAAGAAGCATTTCATTTGAGAAATAAAGTAAGTTGCAATTGGAAGAAAAAAATAAAACTATTTGCATTGTTCTTTATTTATTTTCAAAAAACAAAGTTTTTTTTTTATGTTGCACCCAAATTTTAACAATTTCGTCAACTATTTTCCCTCTTATTCTCCCTATTATGGGACTTTCCGCCCCTTAAAATCCTCGGTTTAATTATGAGATTAAAGCATAGTGGCGTTTTTCACTTGACACACGCACATTCATTCAATTGCATTTGGCAATTATTGAGGATTTGTATGAGTACGAATATTGTTCGTTATAATTGGTTGACGCTGCAAACTCTGTACCGGTGTCACTTGGTGATGATTAGGCCCAAACACGGATTGGTACGCTCTACGGTACACAGAACTGTAGGCAATTAATTCCATTAGCCAATTTATTTACAAATAAATATTTTTTTTATTTTTAATAAAAATCTAAATATATAAATAAATTTTTAATACAATTTTTGGACCTGGTAATGAAAAGAACGGGCGCACTGCTGCAATGGCCCAACAAAAAGAAGGCATAAGCAACGGGACGAGCAATGTGCGAAAGCGTAAATGCACTCAAATTGAACCACCCGAAGACAAATTGGGTGCAAATAATTGTCTTAAAAATTGTTAATTAAGAATCTTTTTATTATTGAGATTTAAAAAACAAAACAAACTCCGATGTTAAAGATGAGATTGATGGACATAATTAAACTGACTGAACGAATCAAACGTTTGCTTTGTTCGTCCGTTAAAGCTAAATGTCAATTTGGTAAAACAAATTGTCATAACATTATTCAGAAATTTCTACATATTACCTAATGCACAGATTTTTGAGAAATTTCATAAAAAAATTCAAAAATTTAGGTGTTTGGGCAAAATAATTGCCAAAAAATAAACAAAAGTTCTTTTTTGGGTCAAAATGACAAATCCGGTTATTTTAAAAACTTTCTGGTGGCTTTATTTTTGTTGGGTAATTTTTTTTTTTCAATGGAAGCTGTACTTTTATCTCAGGTTATGTTCAAACAAAAATACTAATTTGACGCCTTAAATGTTTGGATTTCAAATTTTTTTGTAAATTTGAAATTTTTTGTGCCCATTATTTAATTATCATTTACTAACATTGACGCCACCAACTGATCAGCCAAAGCATTGCGTAGCACAAAACTTCAGCAACCACAATAACGAACATGCTAAAAACTGTGTAGCCAATGATTTCAGGTTGACTTGCCGGGTCGGAAAGTTCACATCTGACCAATCTGTGAAAAAAGAAACAAAATCAATTAAAATGGATCATTTGCCCTAATTGATTGACCAACGAACTTTTCCCAGTGCTTGGAACAGCCGTAATAATCCACGCATTTATCAACAATCACTTTGATCAAACAGATAGTGATCAGCACTTTGAAAATTGGATATTTCCCGCTCATATCGTACCTGGAAATGCGATTAATATTGAGATTTTTTTAGTCCTAAAATTTCATCACTGTCAATTTACCAAATTGGAAATGAAACGGCCATCAATCGTTCCACTCCGATGCACAATTGCAATATCATTGCCATCACACAAGCTGATCGGCTGATGAATTGGATCCAAAAGCATGTGCCAAGTGTGATGAAATTGATGTCAAAAAGAAAATGACAATTTTGACACAAAATCCGATGAGAAGAAAAATGGCAAAGAAAGCGTACAAAGCGATCAGAACAT
This sequence comes from Heterodera schachtii, assembly GCA_023374025.1. NCBI lineage: Eukaryota > Metazoa > Nematoda > Chromadorea > Rhabditida > Heteroderidae > Heterodera > Heterodera schachtii. The sequence goes on from SIJG01000003.1 coordinate 1,430,642, forward strand.
TGCATTGGGAGTGAATCGATCTGTCAAGAAAAAACAATTAAATATTGGGTTGCAACCCTGACGCCGGGGTTGGAAAACTCAACCCTGCAGCATTTCAATCACTGGACTCAATTCTCCGGCATTCCAATTACTTGGATTCAAACTCACCAATTCTTCTGCATTTCTATCAATTCGTAAATCTTTGAATTTTTTGCATTTTTGGGAAATATTTTGCAGAAGAATCAACAAAAGTTCCTTTTTTGGTAAAAATGACAAAAACCGGTTAATTTAAAAATTTCCGGCTCTTAATTTTTTTTGGGTGAATTTTTTCAAACATTTCAATGGAAGCTCTATATTTATCTTAGGATTTATGTTCAAACAAAAATAACATTATTATTTGACGCCTTAAATATTTTGGGTTTCAATTTTTTTTAATTTGTGAAATTTTTTGTGCCCATGATTTTTAATGATGATTCACTGACAATGATGCCACCAACTGATCAGCCAAAGCATTGCGTAGCACAAAATTTCAGCAACCACAGTAATGAGCATATTATTAACTGTGTAGCCAATGATTTCGGGTTGACTTGCCGGGTCGGCAAGTTCACATCTGACCAATCTGTGAAAAAAAGAAACAAAATCAATTAAAATGTATCATTTTCCGAATTGACTAACTTTTCCCAGTGCTTGGAACTGCCGTAATAATCCACGCATTTATCAACAATCACTTTGATCAAACAGATAGTGATAAGCACTTTGAAAACTGAATATTTCCCGTTCATATTGTACCTGAAAATATGGTTAATATGGATATTAATTTTCAAATCCCAAATTTGATCACTATCAGATTACCAAATTGGAAATGAAATGGCCATCAATCGTTCCACTCCGATGCACAATTGCAATATGATGGCCATCACACAAGCTGATCGGCTGATGAATTGGATCCAAAAGCATGTCCCGAGTGTGATGAAATTGATGCCGAAAAGGAAAATGACAATTTTGACACAAAATCCGATGTGGATAAAAACGGCAAAGAAAGCGTAAAAAGCGATCAGAATATTGCATTGGGAGTGAATCGATCTGTAAAACAATAAATAATTATAATACATGAAAAAAGGGGGTGTCGCAGCGAAGAAGAGAGAAATTTTTGAAAAATTTGACTAATTTCTTTAAAAAAATCCATTAATAACTTAAAAATTTTCCAAGGCGGCGCGGCGCTTATGGAAAAAGCGCGTTGCAAAAAGCGGTGTGAAAACTCGTCGCAAATTGGCTCAAACTTGCAAAAATTGGCCTTTTTGATGAAATATGTCCTAAAGACTCGAAGTGGAGTAAAGATTTACAATAGTAATAATAATAACAATAATATAATAATAATAAATTTAAAAATTTTTAAGGGTGCGTTTTTTTCTCGAAAACCCCCAAAATATGCTTTTATATGCACTAAAAATCTTCACCAAACCAAAAAATTTTAACCTAGAAATGCTATTTTTGAACCCCTTTCTTCGTATAATATGCGCAGAAACAATATGCAAAATTATACAATTTATAACCCTAATAATAATATTTTGAAACCTTTATAAAAACGCACTTTGATTTGACGGTCACATAGACAAGTGACGCATTTAGCGCAATTCCGAAAAAGCAAATCAGCGTAATTATCCCACTAATTGCAACTTCGACGGACACAAAACCAGCCTCATCCTTTGACTAAACAAATAGTAATGAAAAAGATTATTAATTCTGTCACATCTTTAATTATTATTGTTACCTGTTGATCAGTTAGATTTGATGACATAACTATTATTAATTAAATTCCTAAAAACAGTTAGTGATTCATTAAAAATAATGTTATTGGTTGTAGAAAATGTGTCAAAAAAAAATTCGAAACTTTTCTTCATAATTTTTTCAATGGTTTTTCATTATAAGAAAGATAAAAAGTACACCCTGACTACATTCATGAATGTACGTACATCTTTAAATTTTGATGTTTATTGGTTTTCTTGGCCTTTTCTTAATTAGGCAATCATAACGATTCATTAGGAAAGAACTGGTGCACTTTTAAATTAGTTGCAGAAGGCATTTAAAAAATGACAACGAAGCTAGCGTCATATATCAGTTTGTTTGTATAAAGAAAAAAGCAAAATTTGTATTTAGAACACAAACAAAAATATTTATAGCTATTACGTCACATTTTTTTAAATTTTCGTTATTAAAAATTTTTTTAATTTTTTGGTATTGGTAATAAAAAAAGAATTGGCTTTTTTCCCATTAAAAATTCACTTTCCCATTGAATATTAATAAACCATAAATTTTTGAAAGCCTTTAAAAGTTAAAAAAATTTAGATTCATCCCAAATTTTTATTTGTTTTGAATAATTTAATTTAATGATTTGGTGATCTTTTAAAGTTTTATTTAAATTGATTTATTACTTCAAAAAATCAAAAATATTGAATTGAAGGAAAAATTCATAATTTTTTAACTAACTTTTTAAAAAATTCGGAGTTTTAAGGTTAAAATGGGCGACGAATTGTCAGAATGTTTCAGAATATTTTCAGGAATGCCCCAGGGAAGTGCCTTAGGGTCATTACTCTTTTTAATTTTTATAAATGATCTGCCGTCCTTTATTACAAATGAAGCGGTCGGCATCATTGGCATAAAAATGTATGCCGATGATGTTAAATTATATTATGCCCATGAAAATGTTGATCATTCAAATCAGTTGAATAAAGCAATTGAGACTTTGGAAAAATGGTCAAAAATAAATGGGATAGAAATTACAACTGAAAAAATGTTTTATTCTTTATTTAGGGAAAAATAACAAGAAAAAAGAATATTTTATTAACTCAAAAAAGATTTCAGAATCGGATAATGTTCGTGTGATCTGGGCATTATAATTGACTCGAAACTGAGTTTTTCAGAACATATTAACAAAATTGTACGAAATGCATATCTTAGAATTTTCCAGATTTTGAGAGTGTTAAAAACCAGGGAAATAAAGACTCTAACAGCAGCCTATAAAACTTTTGTTCGACCTCAATTAGAATATGCTACAGAAGTTTGGAACCCTAATTTAAAAAAGATATAGATAAAATTGAGCGTGTACACAAATTTTTCACAAGAAAAGCATTTAGAAAATGTGGTTTTACGTACAAAAAATACAGGGAAAGATTAAAATCACTGAATTACACAAATTAGAAGAAAGAAGAAAAATCAATGATTTAACAACATCTTTTAAAATTATTAAAGGGTTAACCAGTAGCGGTGCGCCGTGACTGAAAAAACCCATGAACCGTGAACCGTGACCGTGAATTGACCCCGTGAATAGTGACCGTGACCGTAATTGGTACCGTGAATCGTGACCGTGATCCAAAAACCCGTGAAATTCACGGTTTTCGTGACCTGTGACCGTGAATTTTTTGAATTTAACGGCGAATTTTTTTTTGCCTTTTCACCGTCTTTTTTTGAGGTATGCTTTTCCAAATGATTTGAAAAACATTTTCGATATATTTCTTTGTATATCTGTTTGAAAAATTATTCAATGATTCCATCAAAATCTTTTTTATGTCATTTTACAACATTATTTTTTTTGTAAAAAAATTGTTCAAATTTTTTTTTCAAGAAAATTAAGGATTTTAGGGTCGGGCTGTGCCGATAGGCGCTGCCGGGAAATTTTATGAAAATTTCAGTGCAATTTATTAACAGAAATTGTACAAAAATTGCTATGTTTTGAAAAAAATTAAAAAAAAATTTCAGATTTTTTGTCAAAAATTTCGAAAAATTTTGCGGTCTAATCGATTCCGACCTTTTTTATTGTTATGTGTTTGGGAGCTATGAGACATATTACCCAATTTTTAGGAAAAATAGGGGTTTTAGTGGGAAATTTGAAAATTTGTTGGGATTTGTTAACTGCTTCTGCCTTCGAAGTGTGAAATTTTCAATTTTATCCAGTGTAAATTTTTCAGGAAATAACCGTGAATTGGTACCGTGAATCGTGACCGTGAGTGAAAAAACCCGTGAAATGCACGGTAACCGTGACCGTGACCGTGAATCACGACGCACCTCTACTATTAACCAGCCTCGATGCTGGGAAAAGTTTCTTTTTCTCAGAAAGGCCCAGGAGGGCTTTACTTTTACGAGTAAAGCGCCACACGGCCAAAACTCAAAACAATTTTTTCAATAGAATAGTAAAAAACTGGAATAACCTTCCAGTGGTAGCGGTGCAAATTAATAAGGCAAAGGAATTCAGGGGTTTACTAAAAGTAATGAGTTCTGAGTAGGAATATTCATGTGCATATTTACATTTTATATAATTACCTGTGAATTTTAACTTTTGATTTATTTTAATTTTATTTTTATTACGGTATTCATTCTGTATTTTTTTATTGATCATTTTTATTTGTTTGTTTTCCTTTTGGCACCATGTAAGAGCACTAATGTGCCTTTGGTTTGCTCGATAAATTAAATTAAATTTAATTTCATCTTAAAATAAGATTATAAAATGATATTCTAATTGTCAATGGTTTTGTTTGGGTTGTATATTTGTGGTACAGTCCAATCGGAATCCGTGTTTTGTCCACGCTACAGAAATCCAATTGAGTGTGGGACACCGAAAATTTATGATGGCATCCGCACCATTTAATTGGTAAATTATTTCAAAACAATTTGCATTTTGAAAACGAATAATTAAAAAATAAAATTAAACTTAAAAGGTGTCAATGGTCGAGGTTAACCAACAGTTACCAGTGGAATACATTGAACATTAACTTACGATACTGTAGCAGAAAAACACTCGCTGGATGCATGGTAGCTGTTATGCCGGAGAGTCCGAAGAGAATAAATAATAAATATTTATTCCAAATTAAAAGGGACAAGGCACACAAATATATTGATTGGGGTCAAGCACAAGGGAATACAATAAAATGAATGAATGACTGGAAGAGAACAACAAGGGGGAGGAAAATGGGAGGATATTTAAGGACAAATGGAATGGGGTCAAAATGATGACGTGGCAAATGGGACAGAATGCCAAATACAATTTAAATATGACCCGTCCTAACACCTCCCTCATCAAAAAGAATCGGTTTGTCCATCATCCCGGCGAATAGCGCTGAGGAGGGCGTCTGTTTCTTTTTGGCCGTCCTTCGGGAGTTCTTGGCACTTCTTCGTCGGTGGGTCCGTCGTTCAGTGGCTCCGGTGTGTTGGCGCGCATAGGAAGTTGAACTTCAGCCGGCCGATCAGGGTTTTCTACCACTGTCGGGGCCAGAGGAAGCCCAAATGCTTCATTAAGCATATCCAAGGGGTCTTCCTCAATGTCCGGCGTGTGACGAACCAACATTTGGTTCCATGGAACCTACCAGACGATCCGTCGGAAAATGATACGTCGTAAATCACACCTTTCCGTTGGGTGACACGTCCGGCTTTCCATGGTTGAGAAATTCGATGTCGGGCAAAAACTTTGCCATTGACCATGAATTCTCTTGGTTGTGCCCCGTGACGGCGATTGAAACTCTTCTCCATCGCTTCGTCACGTTCGATTATTGGGCGCCGTTTGGGCCGCAGAAGGTCCAAAGTCGTTCGGATTTTCCTCTGCATGAACATTTCAGCAGGGCTCTTGTTTCCAGCCAGCGACTCATTAGGAGTGGTACGATAAGTTGTCAAAAACGTGTCCAACCTGTTCGCTACCCCCTTCTTTTTCAACTTTCTAAACGTCCGTTTGAAAGTGTCGACAAACCGCTCTGCCTGTCCATTCGACATTGGACAGTACGGTGCCGAAAACAGATGGGAAATTCCATTCTTTTTTGTGAATTCTTTAAATTCATTTGAAGTGAATTGTGTCCCATTGTCGGTGACAAGCGTTTCTGGTAGCCCATGTCGAGAGCACAGATAACGAATTTTGTCAATCGTCGCTGCTGATCCGGTGGAGCTCATCTCAAAGACTTCTGGCCATTTGGAAAATGCGTCTACACAAATTAGGTACATTTTTCCAAAGAAAGGCCCTGCATAGTCCATATGCACTCGTTTCCATGGGCCGTCTTCTTTTGGCCAAGAGTGGAGAAGAGTTTTTACCGGTGCTTTTGCTTCTTCAGCGCAAGCTTGGCAATGATCGAACGAAGTCTTCGATTTGTTGGTCCATCCCAGGCCAATAAACATATTGCCTGGCCAGATTTTTCATGCGTTTCATTCCCGGGTGTCCCTGGTGCAATTGCTGCAAGACTTCCTTCTGAAGTGATGCGGGGATCACCACCCGGTCCGCATAAATAATGCATCCATTCTCAATTGATAAGGCTTCTCGCCTGCGGTGAAATGGAATGATTTCAGAAGACATATTCTTTGAAGTGGGCCATTGAGTGCGAAGGTACTTCACGACCTTATTGAGCACTTCATCTTTTCCAATCTCATCAATTATTTGATCGGAATTCAACGGAAATTGCTTTACAACAGCATTCAAAAATTCCGTTTCCACATTAATCAAATTGGCCACGATCACTTCGTCTTCTTCAATTGGAGTCTTCGAGATCAACCGAGACAACACATCGGCTTGTCCGAACTCCGTTGTGTTTTGATATTCGATATCAAAATCATAAGCGAGCAAAATCAATGCCCAGCGTTGCAATCGATTGGCGGTGCAGGATTTAATTCCCTTTTTGTTGCCAAAAATGGACAACAAAGGTTTATGATCCGTTTGCAGGATAAAATGCCTTCCGTAAAGGTATTTGTGGAATTTTTGCACGGCATAAATTAAGGCTAGGCCTTCCTTTTCAATTTGTGCGTAATTCCTTTCTGCTGGAGCCAACGAATGCGACGCATGCGCGATGGCCTTGATGCTTCCATCCGCATAACGATGCGAGATAACTGCTCCGATACCATGCTCAGAAGCATCAGCGGACACAATTATTTCTTGTGATGGGTCATAATGTGTGAGCAGTTGGTCCGACTGAAGCGTGCCAATGACCTGATCAAAGGCTTTCTGACATTCGCTGGACCAATTCCAGACAGTGTCCTGCTTTAAAAGGTCGTCCAATGGTTGGCGAATGAACCGCAAATTCTTGACGAATTGTTGGTAGTGGTTAACCATTCCCAAAAATGATCGGAGAGTGGAAACATTGGTTGGAATGGGCATCCTTCGGATTGCCTCAATTTTGGTTGCGTCGGGCCTTCGGCCATCCTTATCAATGATGAACCCGAGGAATTTGATTCGTTCTTTGCCAAAAGAACACTTCTCAGGCTTAATGCGAAAGCCAAAATTGTCAATTCTTTTGAAGACTTCTGCCAAATGAGTCCAATGTTCTTTCCGCGTCCGGCTCACAACAATCACATCATCCAAATAAGCGATGGCAAATGGACAATCTGCCAACATTGAATCCATAATGGATTGAAAAATGCCAGGAGCATGACTTCACTCCGAATGGCAACCGCTGGTACTCAAAATTACCACGGTGTGTTGCGATCGTACACAATTCTTTTGATCCCTCTTCCAATTCGATTTGATGATACGCATCTCGGAAATCGATTTGAGAGAAAATTTGTCCTCCGTTTAATGTCGCAAAAATGTCCTCAGGCACTGGCAACGGGTGCTGATTCGACAGCAAAACATTATTAAGACCCGTTGAAAAGTCAGCACATACACGTGCCGAACCAGTAGCCTTTTTGACGACCACTATAGGTGCTGCCCACCGAGTGTGGTCAACAGGACGGATGACATTTGCAGCCAAAAGTCGGTCCAATTCAGCTTCAACAACCAACTTGGTGTTGTATGGAACCGGACGAGGTCTGCAATACACTGGCTTTGCGTCAGCCATTAGTGAAAGGCCGCGCTTTTGCCTTTGTACAGTGGCCCAAATTTGTCGAGAAGACCTTAGGGAACTTCGCCCTGAGTCTGATCAGTGTTTCATCAACAACAGACTCTTCCTTTTTGACATTATTCACATTCAATGTCATGGCCACTTTCTTTCTGACGTCGTCCATGAGGCCAAAAGCATCCAACATTTCGATGCCAAACAAATTTAATGACCCTCTCTTGGCGACGTAAAATTGCCCTTTTCGGATTATCCCTCCGAATTCGAACTCAGCCTCCCCTTTTCCAAGAAGGGTGCATTTTGTTCCGTCGTGGTATTTCGCTTCAACATTGCATGGACTCAGCTTCGGTTTTCCAATTGCTTCATGGGTCTCTTCATTGACCACTACAACCTCAGCACCTGAGTCCAGCGCGAATTCCACAGAATTGCCATTCATTTTAATAGGGCATTCAATCAGCCGTTTCGGTTGGTTCACCGAATTGATCAGCACACCTCCAAGCTTGAGGTTGCCGTGCTTACGGCTTCACGTGCTTCAAAGCCTTTGGTTTTTGGAGCAAAATTGTGCTTTACAGCCATAATTTGCTTTGACGGGGCTGGCTGTTCGATGCATTTGGCTTCAGCAATAGTTGACAAATACATTTGCAAGTCCTCCACGACCTTGTCGTATTTTGCCCTGTCGCCATCTGCCGCCAATTTGCCCAAAATTCTCTTTCGAAGTTCGCCATCCTTCGGGGACTTCAAAGCTGTTAACAGCATTAAGCAATAAAATTGCTCTTCATTGAGTTTTTTGAACTCAAAGTCCCGGAGAAGGCGCTTGTGCCGATTGATGAATGAGCGGAAGTTCTCATCCTCGCTCTTGAAAGCCCGGAGGCACTCATACCTGTCGATCCACACCGACTGTGGTTTGGCAAACAATGCCTTGAGTTGCTCCTCCGTTTTGGTGAAATTGTAGTCGGCCACATCCTTCGGCAGGCACGACTTCTTGTATTCGCTGAACGCCGCTTTGCTCAATTTCGTCATCAGAAGTTTGACCTTCTGTTCATCTTTGATGTTTGGTGCCGAGCAGTCCAACGCAAAACAGAATTGCTGCAACCAATCTTCGATGTTGGTGGTCTCATCGCCCAATTCAAAGGAGTCAATTCCTGAAAGTGTGGGGTTTTGATTTTGCTGCGAAATTGCCTGGAGAAGCTGCTCGACGGTCAATGCCATTTGTTTGAGAAAACAAAATTGGTTGAAGAAATTTTGTTTACAAACAAAATTCAAAATTGAGTTGACGAAAATTTGTTGTTGAAAAAAAATCAAACAACAAAATAATTGAGTGGCGAATGTTGTTGAAAAAGCACACAACAAAAACAGCGGAAAAGCCGCGCAATTTGAAGACAAAACAATTGTAAAGTCGTCGACGGGCGTCGCCAATGTTATGCCGGAGAGTCCGAAGAGAATAAATAATAAATATTTATTCCAAATTAAAAGGGACAAGGCACACAAATATATTGATTGGGGTCAAGCACAAGGGAATACAATAAAATGAATGAATGACTGGAAGAGAACAACAAGGGGAGGAAAATGGGAGGATATTTAAGGACAAATGGAATGGGGTCAAAATGATGACGTGGCAAATGGGACAGAATGCCAAATACAATTTAAATATGACCCGTCCTAACAGTAGCAAACTGAGTTGGGGCTAGTGCCTTTTATTCACCTAAAAGAGGGAAATTTCTGAAAAATTGGGCTAATTTATAACAAAATACATTAAAAATTGTTAAAATTTTAACCCGGCGGCGCCAATCGGCACCGCCGGTTCCCAAAAATTCAAATTTTTTTTTTCATAAAAATCAGCCTAAGATCGCAAATTTTGTCATTTTTTGGACAAAATTTGTTAACAATTGCATTCAAATTTGCAAAAAAATTTTCCCAGCGGCGCCTATCGGCACCGCCGGACCCCCACTGTTCCCCAAAGTTTCTAGAAAAAATACACCGAAAAAAAGATTTGTGAAAAGCAAAAAAATAAAACTGTCTCGTGGTATTTGATATAGTTAATTTTCTAATATTGTTAACATCGATAAAGGGAGGCGAAAAATATAATATTTGATATATTTTTAATTCGAATAAACTGTAAAAATAACTGGTTTGAAGCAATTTTGCAAAATGTTCTTATTTTTGAACTTAAAATCTTATATTTTTGGCCTTGATGTTCTGACTTTGAAAATTTTGAGAAAGAAACCCTTTAATATGGGTACGGTAATTAATAAAATGTTTACTAATGGTCAAGCTTAGAAATTTAGTGCAAAAACATTTTTACAGTATCCTCAAGTCTATTTTCATGTTTTAAATAAATTTTCTATTTATTATTTTATTTTAAAAACATTTAATTTATAATTTAGAGTTCTCAATTAATTTTTTGCTTCAAATAATTTCATTCGGCTGACATTTAAGGTTAATGAATGCGTTAGTGTGCTTCAACTTTGTGTTGACAAAGTTCACAAACATTTTGCGAACGTGCGCGATTCCTTAACAAACAGCCTTGCCGTTGGTACCCGGTACAATTTCAAATTCTTTATACATATTTAAAATAAATCTTGATTTTTTAAAAATCTTTTTATTTTTTGTTTAAGACTGGCGCAACTCCTGAAAATCAGTTTTTCCCTATTTGTGGAGCTCTATAAAAGTGAACATATTCGAAAGAAAAATTACTAATTGTGAAAAACCGAACATATTTGTTCAAGAGATTATCACATCCATAATTGTTGAAACCAATGGAGATTCTGATAAACATTTGTTTTTTAAATTAATGTAGCCTTTTTTGTTATTTATTGTCCGTCTTATACTCTTTTCTAATTTGTAAGACTAATTATACTAAATTAACATCTTTTAAGAAGGCTAAAATTTTGAAATTTTAGTTGTGAGATTTAATAGATTTTGTTCAAAAATGACCATTTTTGGATTTTGGAAGAAAATTAAAAAATGTTTAATGCATAACGGCATTTGGTTGACGGCATTGTTTGGCCAACAATTTTTTGCCAATTTACAAACCATTCCAATTGTGACAATTGTTTTCTTTACCTAAAATTTAGCCCTTCTTTATTTCACATGATGAATTTATAGTGTCCTTTTTTGAAAAACTTTGCTTCCTGATCAGGGAACTAAATTTTGGATTTTTATTTGTTTGTGACAGTGCTAAGATGCCGAAGAGTCCATTAATGACATCATCTTACAAGCATCGCAAAGTGTCCAAGAGTCAGGAACGGCACATCACTTCAAACAATCATTATGGACTGATCGATTTTCGCAAGAGACTGGAAAGGGTTGGCATTTTTATTAAAAAAAAATGCCAAAGTTTGCAAGTGCCAAAATGAATTTTTGGGAAGCAGGTTCGGAAACTCGAGCGAACAGAGGGGGACGAGGGAATGCCAAAAATGGATGATGACCAAGCAAAAAATGGCAACGAACGGAATGCCAACTTTGGAAAAATGGAATCGGTGCAGAAAAGGGCGGCATTACAGCAGCAACAGGAGCCAATCGAGGCGAATCATCAAACACAGAACAATGGCGGACGAAGAGGAGATCGGCGGCACGGGGATGGACGAGTCAGTTTGTTAATCATTAATTACCGTATCCAATTTTAACCATTATTTACTGTATTTTTTCAATAGAATCCCCCCCCCTGAATAAAAAACTACCTGAGATAAATTGGTGCAAATTACGTTTCCCCCCCCCCCCCCAGCCGTTTCCCTTCCTTAAAAAAAATCTTTAATTCCATTTGTTGTATAAAAAATTTTTCTCTTAAAAAGTCTGAGTAAAAAATTGATTTCTCGGCTAGTAATTAATGAATTTTTATCAGTTTTTGAAAAGATTGTTGAAGAGAAAAATAACAAAATTGAATATTAATATTAAAAAGCGAGTAAACAATAAAAAAATAATTTATTATTCAATAAATAAATTACCCAAAACTAAAAATGAATTTATGGCTTTTTATATCTATAATATCTTTTTTATGATTAAAATTGAATCTGAAAAATTCCGACCGAATTTTGATGAAATATTCGGCGACGGATGGGAAAAAAGAAAGAGAAGAAAAAGCAATAAAAAATGAACAAAATAACCAAAACGAGCAAATTGAAAATATTCATTTTGTTGATCAATTGGAAGAAAAAAATGGAAATGATCCAAATGATCAACAGAAAAGAGCAATAATTCATAAATTTGAAGCAATTAAAGAAAAGTTGAAGCAAAAAGGAAAAATTAATGGAAAAACAATTCAAAAATGTGACAAAAATTGGAAAATTATTATGCACATTAAAAGTAAGACGATTTTTAATGTTTTATTTTTTTCATTTAATTTTAATTTAAGAACAAAATAAATATTTCAATGAGGACAAATTGGAAAAGATGAAGCAATATTTGAAATTAAAAAAGGAAATTCAAAAATTAATGATGAAATAATTGCAAAGAAATTGGAAATTGGAAGTCGAACTTTGAGAAAGTGGAAAAAGAAAATTGCTTCAGTTACGGAACTTCCAATAATTGATTCTCAATCGTCAAATGTTCCCTGAAAATAATGTTTCAATTTAAATTCAAGTAATGCTGAGAAGTTACAGGCTTCAAAATATTATGAAATGACATTAATTATTTATCTTTTAGTTAAACCAATTGTGTTTTTTTAAATTTGGTTTAAAAAATAAAATATTCTTTAATTTCATTTGTTGTGAAAATTCTTTTCTTAAAAATTCGTGTAAAAAATATTTCTCTGCTAGTAATTAGTGAATTTATCATTATTAAAAATATTTGCTGAAGAGAAAAATAACAAAATTGAATATAAATAATAAGAAGCGAATAAAAATATAAATTATTTTATTGTGATAAATTCGATTTACCAAATTAAAAATGAAGAAAAAATTTCAAAAAACAAAGGAGAAGAAAATGATAGCAATTTGTTAAGCTAAATAATAATGATCAAGATATATGGATTTAAATTTTATTTCCAAAAAAATTTAATCTTAAGGCGTGTAAAAAAATCTCCGTTAACCGAGCCTAAATGGCCGAGAGTCGAGACCGAGTCGAAACCCGAAAACCCAAGAAAAAGAAATGACAGAACCCGAGATTCGAGCAGCCCTAGTAGCTACATCCTAATAAAAAGTTATTAACAAATTTGACATATATTCTTCAAAAAACTATTTTTTACAAATTTTAAATTAAAAAATTTAAATAATAATAATAATAATTGCATAGAATCTTTATTTTTTTGATTTTTTTTTGTTAAAAATAATAGTGAAAAATTGATTGTACAAGTTTTCTGTTGGCAATGATTTGTTAAAGAAAAAATAAATAAATAAAATTTATTAAAATAAATTCATTTATGCAATAAATTCATATAATTTTATAAATATTATTGTAAAATAAAAATGAATTTGTGGCATTTGTTATTTTAATATTTTTCATTGCCTTTGGAATTGAATCCGGAAAAATCCAACCAAATTTTGACGAAATTTTTGGCAACGAATGGGACAAAAGCGAAAGTGAAGAAAAATTGATGGACACAAAACTAACAAAAATTGAACAAAATGAAAACACGGCATTTGACCAAATCAAATGTGGATCAACCGGAACAGACCCAATTGGTCAAATGGACAAATATTTTAACAAAAATGTTATCAAAAGTGAACAAAATACGAAAGAGGAATCAAATGAGCAACAAAAAAGAGAAACAATTCACAAATTTGAATTAATTAAAGAAAGGTTGAGAGAAAAAGGAAAATACAAAAATAAAGACAGAACCCAAATTGAGAGAAAAATTGGAAAATCATTAGGTACAAATAGCAAAAAAATAAACAAATGGAAAAAAGAAATGAATTTAAATAAAAAGAAAACGATGGAAAAGCATTTTTATGAGGACAAAAAGAAAGAATTCATTGAAAGAATTGATGAATTAAAAGTTTATATGGCCAACGCAAACAGAAAGAATTTGCGAAGGAATTGGGCATTAATGAAAAAAACATTTATAAAATGGAAAAAAGAATTGCTGCCAAAATACCATAAAAGTAAGAGAAATTTTTATTTTATTTTTATATTTGAATTTTGAATTTTCTTAAGCACATAACAAACACTCCAATGAGGACAAATTACAAAAGATGAAGCAATATTTTGAAATTAAACAAGCAAATCCAAAATTTTTGACAAAATAATTGCCAAGAAATTGGGAATTGGAAGTCGCACACTGATCAGATGGAAAAATATAAATTTTTAGTATAACAATTAAATTGTCATCTAATGCTGTGCTTTTTACTTTCCCTACATTTTTTTTTCAATAAATTATTTGAAATACATAAATTTTTGCACAAATAAATAAAAATAATTGACATTGTGATTGGTATAATTAAAACTGGATGCTTAAGCTTACAATTAGTATTAATAATGTTTCTTTTTGAGTTTTTGCTTGAAATTTCTTTCTTTCTTTCTTTTTAAAGCAGGGTGCGGATCTGTTCTGATTTATCAGAAATGTTCTGATTTCGGGATAGCGACCAAATTTTGTTCTGATTTCGTAAAATTCTTCAAAAATTGGTAATTTTATGACGTAATGTCACTCAGATTCCAAAAAAAATTTTCCACGGCGGTGCTTGTCGGCACCGCCGGACCCTAAAAATCCTTTGTTTTCTTAAAAATTGGCTTGAAAATCACAAAATTTGGACAATTTTTGGACAAAATCTGTTAACAAAATATTCTCAAATTTTCAAAATTTTTTCCGGCGGCTCCTATCGGCACCGCCGGACCCTCCTCCTCGCCCATTTCCCAAAAGTTTTTTGGAAAAATGTGCCGCAAGAAAATTGTTAATATTTTGATTTTTTGATCCCGAATGTGCTAAAATTTATGATTTTCTAATTTTCTCCCACAAAATTGTTAAAATCGATAATGGGAGACGAAAAATATAATATTTGATACATTTTTGATCGAAAAATTGTAAAAAATAACTGATTTGAAGCAATTTTGCAAAATGTTCTGATTTTTTACCCCAAAATCTGATTTTTTGGGCTCGATGTTCTGATTTTGAAAAATTTTCGATCCGCACCCTGTTTTAAAGTTCAAGTTTCCTTTTTCGTCACAACTTTTTTCAAACAGAACGAAATTTTTTTTTGTAATTTTCCATGCTAATAGAACTTGAACAATCCAAGAACAATCATATGAAATCATGATCTTTTACTCTATTCGCGACATTAAGGCTTCAATAAATTTTGTAAAAGCATCAAATTAAGTATTAATTGGGTTAATTGATAGCGCTGAATTTTCTCTATTAGTCAGCGAAGGTTGAAAAAAAAATCAGCCAATTTCATAAACTTATGGCCAAAAAGTGCAAAAAAGCGAATTTAAATTTTTTGGTTATTTTTCTGAAATTAATTGAAACTTTCTAAAATTTTGCCTCAAGGAGATAACGCTTAAAGTTACCGAGTGATGCCATGAATGATTAATTTAATGCTTTTCGAAAGACTTATTAAGCATTAAAATTGACCAGAAAAGTTTTTAACAAAGTGCAAATATATATCATCCCATAGAATATTAATATGCTTTCTAATGATACCAAACAAATTAAAATTCATATACTTTGACGGATATGTGTTCATACATGTCGCGACTACCTTTTTTCGCATTTCATACCACTTTTTTGCGGCGTGTTTTTCAAAAAAATTTTTTGAAAATCTGAGTGCAATTTGGTAAATGTCCAATGTCATTTTGTGCCAATCTTTTGACAGGCCCTGAGATGCAGAAGATTTTTGAAAAAATTAAATGTTTAGGGTGAACCCGGCGCTACAGGCCTATCCGGTGTACCTGGCCAAGACAGTCTCCCAGCGCTTCCCGGTGCCAAGGGAGGGCCCGGTCTGCCAGGATACCCAGGCATGGAATTTTGAATTTTCAACCAAAAAAAAAAATTAATTGCTTTTGAATAAAAGAAGGTATGATCATTTATTTTTGAAAATTCTGAAAAACGAAGTAATCCGTAAAAATTTAAATACTCAGAAATAGGCTAATAATTGGTCCATTTAAAAGAGTCCGACAATTTTTTCTAATTATTATGAAAAAGTTAGTGACCTCCCATTCTCGATGATTACCAACAAATAAAATAATTTTTTATTTTTTTGAAATTTCTTCGAATTTTAATAAAAAAGATTTTAAAATTTTTCAGGAAATCTCTGTCCGCCTTGAATGCCAGGCCCCAAGGGTGAGGCAGGGCGGCCTCGGCCTGGCGCGCCCGGCCTCATCGGGCCACTTAAGCCTCTCGGCTTTCCTGGCATAAAAGGAGAAGCAATGTGAATGTAGTAAAACCAAATTTGTTTATTTAATATTTGTGTAAAAAATATTATTTAATTAAGTAAAAAATTGATTTCTTGGATATAATTAATGAATTTTTACCAATTTTGAAAAATTTTGTTGAAGGAATATTAATATTAAAAAGCTAATAAAACAAGTGATAAAAAATGATGAGCAAAATGAAAATATGGAATTTATTCATTTTGGTCAACAAATGGGTGAAGAAATGGGGACAGACCCAATTGGTCAAACGATCGAATATTCAAATCAAAATGTTATCAAAAGTGATCAAAAAACGAGAAAAGAACCAAATGACCAACAGAAAAGAGAAACAATTCGTAAATTTGAAGCGATTAAAGAAAAGTTGAAGCAAAAAGGAAAATATCGACAGAAAAATAGAATAAAAATTGAGACGAAAATTGGGAAATTATTAGGAGTCGGTCGCCATAAAATATACAAATGGAAAAAAGAATTAAATTTAAATAAAAATAAAAAGATGGAAAAGCATTTTTATGAGGACAAAAAGAAAGAATTCATTGAAAGAATTGATGAATTAAAAGTTTATATGGCCAACGCAAACAGAAAGAATTTGCGAAGGAATTGGGCATTAATGAAAAAAACATTTATAAAATGGAAAAAAGAATTGCTGCCAAAATACCATAAAAGTAAGAGAAATTTTTATTTTATTTTTTATATTTGAATTTTGAATTTTCTTAAGCACATAACAAACACTCCAATGAGGACAAATTACAAAAGATGAAGCAATATTTTGAAATTAAACAAGCAAATCCAAAAATTTTTGACAAAATAATTGCCAAGAAATTGGGAATTGGAAGTCGCACACTGATCAGATGGAAAAATATAAATTTTTAGTATAACAATTAAATTGTCATCTAATGCTGTGCTTTTTACTTTCCCTACATTTTTTTTTCAATAAATTATTTGAAATACATAAATTTTTGCACAAATAAATAAAATAATTGACATTGTGATTGGTATAATTAAAACTGGATGCTTAAGCTTACAATTAGTATTAATAATGTTTCTTTTTGAGTTTTTGCTTGAAATTTCTTTCTTTCTTTCTTTTTAAAGCAGGGTGCGGATCTGTTCTGATTTATCAGAAATGATTGTTTGTGGACCAACCAGAAAAGTCAATATTATTATCACTTTTTGATTTTTCTTAATTTACTTGTTTAAGAAAAAGAAAGAATTTATTCAACGATTTGATGAATTTAAAAGATTATATGGCCAACGCAAACAGAAAGAATTTGTGAAGGAATTGGGCATTTCTAAATGGACATTTATGAGATGGAAAAAAGAATTGGTTCCAAAATATAATAATAGTAAGAAATTTTGTTTTTTTTTATTTAATTATTATTTTTAAGTAAAAAATAAATATTCCAATGAGGATAAAAGACAAAAGATGAAGCAATATTTTGAAATTAAACAAGCAAATCCAAAATTTAATGATGAATTAATTGCTAAGAAATTTGGGATTGGAAATGCAACACTGATCAGATGGAAAAAGAAATTTGCTTAAGCTTTGTGAAGATATGTATTTGTTTGTGTGTGTCTATTTATACCTTTAAACTTACATTGAAATAAAGTCCATTTAATTGAGGTTAAAGTTTTTTAGGTCTGATTTTACTATATTTTTTACGGTTTTTATAGCATTTAAAATAAAATGTTTTAAAAATCACTGAAGAATATGTTGTTTTTTTGCTAAATTTTTAAACTTTCATATGCAGAATAGTCAT
Source organism: Heterodera schachtii (assembly GCA_023374025.1). Taxonomy (NCBI): domain Eukaryota; kingdom Metazoa; phylum Nematoda; class Chromadorea; order Rhabditida; family Heteroderidae; genus Heterodera; species Heterodera schachtii. The sequence goes on from SIJG01000003.1 coordinate 1,448,475, forward strand.
TTTGTGTTGCGAATTGTCCTTTTTCGGCAAATCAATTAATCATTCCATGGGTAAATTATTATCCTAAAAGTCTAAAATAGGCATTTTCATTTATTTATCATTTTTATATTTACAAATTATTCTTTTTTTTATTATTTAATCATTAAAATAATTCGTATAAATCTATAATAAAAATAATTAGGTTTTACACTTTGTAACGTTTTTTATAAAAATATTATTATAGAATAAAAACTCCGTCGGCATCGATTACTGCAAAATTAAAAAATATTTTTTTCACACGTTTAAAATTGCAATTTCAAAGGAAAATTTTATTTATCGCCAAATTTTTGTTTCAACTCGCTTTAAAAATAGTTTTTCTTAATTTGCTTACTTTCAAAATCCTGAAAAATTTAAGCAATATTAATGGCAAAGAGTCGAGCGCCTTTCCCGCATGAGTGCTGATTTTGAAGTACGTACTTGCCATTTAAGTACGAAGCCCATCCATGATATAATAGTATTTTTATATTTAAAAATTATAATTTTAAAAACACAAAATTAATTCAATTATTGTTTAATTTTGAAATTATTTATTTATTTTTTTGCACATTTTTATTCCTTTCATTAATAAATCTAACCAAAACTATAATGTATGCTCATTTTTTCACAAAAACATTTAAATTAGTTTTTTCAAAAAAAAAAAGTTATTTTCTTTATTATTTGGGTTTCACAAATTTTGACAAAATGTATGGCAATGGATTGGACAAAAATTAAAGTGAAGAAAATCGTAGCGAATCAAGTGAACAAATGCAAAATGATCAGAATATAATCAAAAGTGACAAAAAAAATTAAATTTTTAAATTGCTGTTTTCAAGTACAATCTTAAAGATAAGCAAATTTCAATTTCCCGCATCATTTTCAAGTAGTAATTGCCATTCAAGTACGAGTCCCATCCCTGATTTAATAGTATTTTTTAAAAACAATTCATTAATTCAATTAATGTTCAATTTTAATTTATTTTTTTCTTATATTTTTCATTAATAAATCCAACCAACACTATAATTTATGGGCGGTTTTTTTCCACCAAAACATTAAAAATGATTAACATAAATATTTTTACGGATTCCAAACCGTAAAAATTTTCCAATTTTTTTATTATTTGTATTAAAAATGTTTTTGGCTAATTTTATTTTCTGCATTTTTGTGTTTGTTTTTGCCGAACTTTTTGCCCGATTAAATGGAAAGTAGGCAAAACTAAGTGGTTTTTGCTTCTGTGGGTCAAAAATACAGCACTTTTGACATAATAAAATTATTTGTTCGAATTCCGAATATTCAAGGTTAAGAATTTGATGAAATATAATCCTACATTTTCCAAAAAATAAATAATTTATTAATAAAAACATGCAGTTCTTTAATATAATTTAAAAAATTAAGCACTCTTACGTTGCAAGTGTCTAAATCCAATCCGTGGCCAAACCAAGTGTTTTACCGTAGTAAAAAAGGCTCAAGGTAATTTGGTCATATGCTTAATTGCTCTTGCCGTCTTCGGGCCTACATTTCTGTTTTTGGCATTTTTTTATAATTTTTTAACAGTAAAACGAAAAATAGATCCGTTAAAATATTTTAACATCATTTCTTTTTCCACCTCCAAATTGTGTCGTGAGAAATGTCCAATTCTTTACAAATTCTTTCTGTTCGCCTTGACCAAATAATATTTTAAATTTTTTATAAATTTTTTTATTTTTAATTATGAATTTTTCCAAAATATTGCTTAAAATTTGAAGTAAGCAAATGAAGAAAAACGAAAATGTTGTGCTGCTTTTTCTGTTATATAATTATTTTCGTTTTTTTTTATTTTTACATTTTGACGCATAATTTTTTTTTAATAAAATGAAATAATTTTTACCGAAATATGAAAAGTAAGTAATCACTTTTTTGAGTACAAATCAGAAATGTCAGGACATTTTCGATTTTTATTATTTGCTTACCTCTAAAAATGACAAATTTAAGCAATATTTGATGACATAAATTCATATTAAAATCATTTAAAGAGAGATAAACCATTCAAATAATAAAATGAATTTATTGTATGTAATATTTTTTATATTTTTCTTTATATAACTGAATCCGGCAAAATTCGACCAAATTTTGACGAAATATTCGGCGGAGAATGGGACAAAAATGAAAGAGAACAAAAGGCAATAAAAATTGAACAAAATGACCAAACGGAGCAAAATGATTTTGTTGATCAAATGCGTGGAGGAAATCGAAATGGTCCAAATGATCAACAAAAAAGAGAAATGATTCGAAAATTTGAAGCAATTAAAGAAAAGTTGGAGACAGAAATTGGAAAATTATTAGGCACAAATCGCGACAAAATATACAAATGGAAAAAAGAATTAAATTTAAATAAAATATGGAAAAGAGTTTTTATGAGGACAAAAAGAAAGAATTCATTGAAAGATTTAATGAATTTAAAAGTTTATATATCCAAGGCAAACAGAAAGAATTTGCGAAGGAATTGGGCATTGATAAAACAACATTTTGGAGATGGAAAAAAGAATTAACACCAAAATATAATAAAAGTAAGAAAGTTTAAGCAAAAAAAAGTACTCCAACGAGGACAAATTGAAAAAGATGAAGCAATATTTTGAAATTAAAGAAGGAAACCCAAAATTTAGTGATGAATTAATTGCTAAAAAATTGGGAATTGGAAGTCGAACTTTGAGAAAGTGGAAAAAGAAAATTGCTTCCATGTGATTTTTTGAAGGAGTTTTCATATTTCCTTTTTGGCCTACAAAAATGCATTTTTTTTAAATTGAAAAATCGATAAAGGAATTAGTTAATTACTTAATAAATAACTAATTATGGCATTAAATTCATTGTCATAAAAGACCAATATTTTTAAAATTCGCGAAACTTTGTTAATTTTAATGCCTGATAAATTTTAAATTTAAACAAGACGGTCGACCCATGGAATGGTTGACCTAATTGCCGCCAAAAAAGGACAATTGGCAAATCGTAATTGGCTATTTGAAATAATTTTCAAAATTCAGCAAAAAAGGCATTTTTATTCAGCGATTTTTAGGACATTTATTGTTAGGTAATTTTTCAACGTAAAATTATGCTTGATTTAGAACATAAAAATGTGAATTTAGCCGAAAAATTTCAACTCTGATAGAAATGTAAATTTGATTACATCGGTTGCCCAATTTCTCAATTTCAGTAATTGTTACCCCGCAAGGTTTTATTATTTTTTTCAGTTCCGCCATTTAAGTACTAATTGTAAAAAGGAAATTTCAGTGCCATTTCGAAGATAAATTTATTTTTCGGAATTTTCTTTGCTAAAATTCAAATTTTGCCTTTAAAAAGTGAAAAAAATCACTAAAAAAGCATAAAAAATGAATGTTAGAGGCTTCAAACTAAGTGTATAACATTTTTTAGAATATTAAAAGCCAATAAAACACTAAACAAATTCAATTATTGCAATATTTTTAAATTTTTATAAATATTTTTTTGTATTTATTTTAAGATTTTTTTGCATATTTTGCCATTTTTCATCTAATATTTTCCGATTTGAATATCTCTTAGGAAAAAATTTTGATTAGGCCTAAAATGAAATCCAACTCTGAATGGATGCGCGAGTGGGTCAACAGTGAGCTTCACTGGCGAAAACCTTGAGAATTTTTTGATTATCAATTACAAAAACAACCGATAAAACTTATGAGTAATAAAAATTTTTTAATTAATTTACACCCCTAATTTTCAAGTTTTTGTGCATATTTGATGCATATTTGGCAATTTTATTTGCATATTTATGCGCATAACTTGGCCATTTTTCGTGCATATTTTTGGCATCCCTGCTGATCAGAAAAAGAGAGAAATTGTCAACAAATTTGAATCAATTAAAGAAAAGTTGAGAGAAAAAGGAAAATTTAAATCGAACCACCAAAGTAAAATTGAAACAAAAATTGCAAAATTATTAGGAGCAAATCGGGAATTAATGCAAAAATGGAAAAATGAATTAAATTTAAATAAAAACAAAATTAAAAAGAGTTTTTATGAGGATAAAAAGAGCGAATTCATTAAACATATTTGAAGAATTTATAGAATTATATGGCCAAGGCAAACAGAATGAATTTGTGAAGGAATTGGGCATTCGAAGAGAAACATTTATACGATGGGAAAAAGAATTAGCGCCAAAATGCCATAAAAGTGAGAGAAACTTTTCAGTGAAGTTAAACTAAAACTACGTGCCAAAATTATTTCGGAGGCATAAATGCCACAATTTGAGCTAAGATCTCTCCGAATCCCGTTTCTGGTGCCCATACGCAAACAATAGAGCGCACTTGCGATCAGCAAAAACGCGCAACAAAAAACAACACGGCACACATCGCCAAATGCTTGACTCGTAGCTGTTTATTTAAAAAAAAAAAAAAATCAAATTTTGGTCATATAACGGAAAAGTACCAAATTATTGACAAAATAATTGCCAAGAAATTGGGTTG